>CM077454.1:14650329-14748854 GCA_039654765.1 Mylopharyngodon piceus
ACACAAGCTGACATGTATTCTGAGAGCTTTGTTCTAACAAACACTCAAATGAATCCCAATTCAGCAATAAATCAATAAACTGGCTCTCAAAACTTCAGACACCATCATGTTAAGCTAAACTGAAGTGATAAACCACTTGGAGAAGCTGCGGTAGAGGAAACAACAAAGTGACCTATTAGCTAATGCAGTTCTAATGGAATTAGAGGAAAATTGGGCCGTTTTTCCAGAGAATGTCATAAATGGACACTGTCTGCTGTGAGAGTGATGCTAACATTTTAAAATGAACATAAAGGAGCGCCCTAGCAAAGATATGACATCATTCCCCCTGATGCCACATGACTCATTCTTTAAAAAAATGCCTTTGATATCTCTTTCTTCGGTTGGTTTAGTATACTAAATTTTTATTAGAATCATTATCACCTTGACAGTCTAATTCTGAAAGGAGCTGGTGTGTTTGATCCCATGGGACATCTTTTATTACCCCTAAAGCCCCCCACTTCCTCTTTCCATCAAGACTCCTCCCATTCTAGGTGTGTAAATCAATACAGGCTTCTCCATCACTCAAAAGCAGTCCAGACCCTATCGATCATCTTTAAGAGGGTCCATCATCAGCCCAGTGCCACATTTCTCCTTCCTCTATTTCTATCACTCCGTCCTTCCTGATACGCACTCATTGGCTCTAGTAAACATTATGGAAAAAAGTAAAAAAAATATTGTGGAAATAAGTATGTACTCAGTTAATTGTACTCAGGCTCAAGTTATCTCTCCCATTTAAAACATTTTTTGTCCTAACCAGCCATTTTGGTCCCAACCACAGTGAAATCTCGTTGGTTCAAAATCCTGTTCTTCATAATTAAACATCTAATGCCTTCTGATTGGCTGATACTGTGTAGTGTCGTTCAGCATTTTTGCTTTCAGTGTGGACAGACAAATTACTTGTCGCTAGAAACTGCCATGTCACACCTGGTTAGGACACTTACTGTGAGTAGAAGAACAGCACCACTTAACAGTAAGGCTCAACAGTAAGGGTTTTTTTTCTGCTGGTCCAGATTTTGACTTGCCCTGCCTTTACTTTGAGTATCCCCATTTTTTTTAATAAATTTAAATTTATTTAAACGCATATAAATGTACTGTGTTATATTTACTTACATTTTACTTTTCTAATTTAAACAATTTTACATGTATTTTTATTTACTGTATTACATTATTTATTTATTTAAATATTATTTTCAAAATATTACTTATTGTACATTTTAACACATATTGGTTTTTTTTTTCCATCAGATGGTAACTGTTCTTCGACTTAAAAAATAGCAATGATACCTAGAAATTATACAGATATTATAATTATATAGAAAACTAGCCATAAACTCGTATATATACTTTTGCTGGAAATTGCTGAAATTAACTGGTTCCCTTCGAAGTGGAACTTTGTCGCTGCGTCTCGGTGTTGACGGCAAACGCCTTAGAAATGCGCTAACTGTGAAAAGTTTGCAGTGAAGAAGCTCCGCTCACATTTATCTCTTTTCTCGAGGGAAGAGAGATGAGCGTTTGCACCCTGTGGCTCGGGCCCTGCTGCTGCTGAGGCAGCATGGCGGCTCTGTTCATGGGGTTTGCAGGTTGAACTGGCAGAGGAGTTTGGGAGGGGGATGTTGATTTCCCAATTTCCTCTTGTCAGTTCAGGTGATCTGAGGAGCTGTGGTGGGAGTAGGACATGATAGTGAAATTACTGAGCCTACTCTCTCTGCCAGCCCCGCATTCGGGAAGTTGCTTGATGTAACGGCCTGGGCCACAGTCAGGTTGAATTTGACTTGGGTATGTGAGAAGTAGGAAGTCACTTGTGGTAAATTGGATAAGCTCAGACACCGTTCACTCTGAGGGCGTCCCCCATAGTGTCAACACCAAGATATATAAAGAATATAAATTCAAGAATATATATATATATATATATATTTTTTTTTTTTTCCTGCTGGTCCAGATTTTGACTTGCCCTGCCTTTACTTGCCATGTTTATATATATATATATATATATATATATATATATATATAAACATGGCAAGCTATCAACTAGCTCTCTCAGACTCACACTGGCCCAGGAAACAGCTCTGCACACACAATAAGCATTATAGTGGTGTTGTGGAGATGGTTGTGAGTGCTAAATTACAGGATCAGTGTAGAATCAAGAAAGCCTGTAATCATTACATGAGAGGATATCCCTTCTGCACACATACACACTTAATACACACATCATCTCTTTACATACAGACCGTGTTGCTTAGAGGTCAATAGTGCAAGGAGAGGCTGACACATATTTCTACATAAGACTAGTCCATGAAAGCATCATAATTTACTGTTTCTAAAGGAAGTGCATTAGAGAATGAGAGTGTAGCTGATAACAAACATCTTTTTGTGTGTGTGTGTGTGTGTGTGTGTGTGTGTTTGTGTTTTCAGTCGGATCAGATATGGTTTCACACCCCTTCCTGTTGTTCATCCATCAGGCTGTCAGTCTGCAGGGGTAGACACCACACATCCTCATTAGCTAACACCCATACAACCAGATTTCTATCTCTGTCTATCTCTATTTGCTTCTGTCTGGGAAGTTAGCACAAATAACTTCCCTCAAGATGAATCTCCCATTACAAAAATTTCATTTGAAATTGGAAGCGCTATGCTATGACTGTACAACTATACTTAGGTCCAAAATGAACACTCGCCAAACAGCAAATGCGTGGTTAAAATATGGAAATAACATTTGGGCAGTGATTCTCAAACTAAACAGCTTTTTTTAACAGCTTTTTTTCCCCTGTAGAACTCCATGTGGTGACACATACATGAAATATCGGTCACATTACGTAACCAAAATTAATATATTAGAAAATCACAATGTGTTTTCATGACTTTTTACAGAGAGACAGATATTATAAATAATATTTGAAAATAAAAATAATAACTGGTTAAATAATAATTCAAATTTATGTGACCAAAATGAATATATTAGGTACAAAATCACAATGTGTTTTCATGACTTTGTACTGAGACAAAGATAAAATATAATAAAATAAAAAAAAAATGTTATTCATTATAAAAATATTTAAGAATAAAAAAATAATAATTGGTTAAATGATAATAAACTTTATTATTCTTTATATATATATATATATAAAGAATAATAAAATTTATCATAAATATACATTATATATCATATATATACTGCATATTATCAAATATATATTAAAAAAAATTCATGTACAATAAAAACTAAAATTAATTTAAAAATTGGAGCCTTACTACCATCACCAATACCACTGTTTGTTATTGTTGTTTCAGTATCACAATCTTATACCATCTCAGTCATAATATTTTTTTATAAATATAAGAATGTGAAACTGCAATAACAGACGCAGGTAGAAATTGTCTTTAAGGGCAGCAGCCGACTGTGCACTAGTCTGTTTTGTTTCTGACAGTCTGATTACAACAAACAAAAAGAATTTATAGCTCAATTCAGAGAGAGAGAGAGAGAGAGAGAGAGAGAGAGAGAGAGAGAGAGAGAGAGAGAGAGAGAGTATGTGGAGGAAGATTTGACAAGCAAACTTTCATTGGTTTAAATGAATCAGGGCAGATAGTCAACAGAAAAACCAATCTGAGCACTATGAGCACAGCCAGAGGGATCTGTGTGACATACACACGTCATCGCGCTCTCTCTCTCACACACACACACACTCTGAGCATGTCTATGTCCATCTTGAGATTGTGGTGACAGATGACACGCTGTGTTGAGGCAAAAAGTACAGATTCATGTCTTAATAAGACACACACATACAGACAGCCTAGAGCCTCCAATAACACACACATATAAAAATACGCAAACACTTGAATAATCAGCCACATTGTTACATAATAAACTATTATTAAATATAGAGAGTTTTTTTTAAAAAAAAAAAAACAGACTTAATGAAAAACAAAGAATATTGCCTGAAAGCTTCACCCAGTGGCTGTCGCTGAGCAGGGGGTTATGGGTAAGCACTAAGCAATGTTGCCGGACCAAGAAAATCAGGCGGAAAGCAAAAGGTACTGAGAGTAATTTGAAGTGAGTAAAAGTAGATAAAGAGAGACAGCGGGACAGAGAGAGATGAGTCATATAATGAACGCGGCTGCTTCAGTCCTCATCTAGAACACAAATATCACATCAAACTCATTTGCCTGTGAAACACTCACAAATGTTAAGCCACAGTAAGCCGACCGCTGAGGAGAACAGATTTCTGCCAACACAGAGAATATGATACATCTTGTCTTAAGAAGGTGCTTGCCGTTTTGACCATTTAATAAAGAGTTGCAAAACCACAGCCAACATATACATTTGATGTTTAACATAAAGTTATAAAGGACCAATTAAATTTAATGTGGGCGGGGTTAAGTAGTGAAATGCAATAAAAATACAAAATAAGTATACAACACAAACTTCAGTATTTAGTATGTATACTGTGGGCAAATAACCTTTTTCAGTATGTATTGAATGTTTGACCTACTATATCTGCCTAAATGTCCAGTACGTAATTAAAAGTCCCATCCCAAATGCCACCCTAAGCCTCTGTGGACCTCCTTTAAGACCACACTTTGGCTGATATACTAGTATACTGGCATACTAAAATGATAGTTCACCCAAAAATGAAAATTCTGTCATCATTTACTCACCTTCATGTTGTTGCAAACCTGTATGAATTTCTTTGTTCTGCTGAACACAAAGGAAGATATTTGGAAGAATGTTAATAACCAAGCAGATCTAGGCCCCCATTGACTACCATAGTAGAAAAAAAATACTATGGCAGTCAATGGGGGCTGAGATCCGTTAGGTTACAAACATTACATTTTGGTTACAAATATCTTTCCTTTGTGTTCAGCAGAACAAAAAATATGTATACAGGTTTGGAACAACTTGAGGGTGAGTAAGTAGTTTTTGGGTGAACTAACCCTTAAGTTTACTATTTCTTACGGAGCCACTGAATAGACATAGTAATGGGAAAAAAAAAAAAAAACTGAACTAGGAAGAAAATGTACATTTAAAATGATATTTTTGGTTTTTGCATTCACTAGTTTTGGGTTCCTACAAGAAACTTTGAATTCTCTTGCCAAGGCTGCATTTATTTGATCGAAAATACAGTAAACAGTAATATTGTGAAATATTATCACAATTTAAAAAAAACTGTTTTCTATTTTAACATATTTTAAAATGTGATTATTTTTAAAAAAAAATTTGCATCATTACTCCAGTCTTCAGTGTCACATGATCCTTCAGAAATCATTCTAATATGCTGATTTGCTGCTCAATAAACAATATCAATGTTGAAAACGGTTGTGCTGCTTAATATTTGTGTGGAAACCATAAAACTTTTTTTTAGGTTTCTTTGATGAATAGATAGTTCAAAAGGACAGTATTTATTTGAAATAAAATATTTTGAAACATTATAAATGTCTTCACTGTCACTTTTGATCAATTTTAAAGCACCATTGCACAAACTATTTTTTATTTTTTAAATACTACAGGATACAAGATACTCATAATCTCCTAGCTTTCTCAACACTCATAACCCATAACCTTTTAAAGCAAAAGACAGAGAGTGAGAGTTATTCTCTTGCTGGAGGATATTAGGGGGTTGTGGGGTCACTCATGGGCCAGGCGTGCTGCGTTAGAGCTGGACTGCTCTCTAAATTTAGTCTGCAGTTTTTCCACAAGCCTCTGGCTGTCCACACCTGACACACAGCAATAAAGCTGAGCTGTCACAGAAAGATTGATTTTATAAACAGATATTTTAGGTACCATGCAAAGTCGTAAAAAAAAAGAACACATGCTTAGATAAGTGTGTGTGTGTGTGTGTGTGTGTTTGTGTGTGTGTACTCACAGCCCTCGTAGATATCTGTGGGAATGTGCACTGCTGTCGTATTGTATGAAACAGGGCGTTTGAAAGCAGGATCCTCTTTAAATTCTGGTCTGATCCGGTTCTGGCGTGTTTCCGTATCATTAACGTCATACTAGGAACATAACAATAAGCAGAATCTCTCAACAACAAAAAAATCCTTAATTTATATCTCGCTGTTGTTTACTACTTATAATAATAATAATAATAATAATAATATGTATTTAAAAACGAAAACTTACCTTGTCCTTAGCATTGTAGTAGATAGTCTCATTCACCTGTTTGATAATGAGTGACAGAATATGTTAGTGTTTTCATTTATTTTCTATATTTTTCAAAATTGTAAATATTCATTAGGATAGTGTATCCTAACATAAATGTATGCTTTACTATGTATGTTTTTAATAATCATTCATAAACATTCCCAGAAGGTTGCAGGGAAGATTTTGTGCAACAACCTAATAAAAATAAAATGTTTTCCATTTGTTTTTGATTTAGTTTTTTTAGGTTTTATATTTCATAGTCACAAATTAACATTCCTAGAATGTTGCAAAGAGGTTTTCACAATCAAGTCTTTAATCTATTTTGGTAATAGTTTTACTGCAGGTTGGTTTGATTAATTTTTCTTTTTCTTCCAAAAAATTAAGGTGCCTAATAAAATCATTATTATTATTATTATTATTATTATTAAGGAAATTCATTGTTCCTTAAATCATGCTTATTTAAAGAAAGTATATGAGGCTTTACCAAAATATAATTCCATCCTATTATTTTTTTTAATCAAATCATATTTTTTTTTGTGATTTAAATGATTTTTTGAGACAGTTTCCATCTCTGACATTGTTTTATCTGAATGTGTCTGACTGTGTATTTCCAAGTGTTTTTATATTGCTTTCAATTTGTGTTTTTCTGTACAGAGGTTTGCAGCTAATCTCTATGCATTCACAAAAGGAAGTTGTTCAATTTTGTACTCTCTCTTTCCCAGAAGGGATGTTGCTTTAGGTGTGTGTGTGTGTGTGTGTGTGTGTGTGTGTGTGTGTGTGTGTGTGTGTGTGTGTGTGTGTGTGTAGTTCAGGTATACCCTAAGGGTATGGGGACAAATTGTCCCCACTCCAAAATCCTTGTCGGGGCATTTTTGGTCCCCATGAGGAAAACCGCTTATAAATCATACAAAATATAGAACATATAGTTTGTAAAGTATAAAAATCATTATGCTTATGGTATGTCCCCATAAAATGTGTGTGTGTGTGTGTCTTCTCCCAGGGTGGTTCTCCTCACAGTGTGAGGGCGCTGTCAGGACTAGCATTAGTGGGGCGTTAACAAGCGAGCTCACTATCTGACATACAGTTGCCTTGGAGACATAGGAGTGGATCATCACCGGCTGCCGCCACCTGTCCTACTTGCTTGCTAATCATGTGGCAGACACTCTTTTTAGGTTATAGTACACTAACTGCTGAGACATGCAAGTACAGGTCAGCTCTACATGGGATCAAACTCTTGACCTTGTAGATTGTGTCTTTAACACGGTTGGTACCAGCATCCCATCAATAATTCAAAAGAAAAACTCTCTGTCTGTCACCGGTAACACAACAATTGTGTCCATAACAAACGCTTGAAGAGAAGCACCTGCTGTGACAGCTGCAGGCAGGATAGACTTTTGAACACAAAGGCGCCCACACGTGTTTTGCCTAGAAATGGCATTCATTTTAAGTGCTGCTTAGTATTACTTCTATTACTTATAGTATTTATTTTAGTTTTAGATTTTATGTGTATTTGTCATTATTATTTTTTTTTTGTAATATTTCTATTTAGCTTTCATTTATTTACTTTTTTAAATTCAGTTTGAGTGACTTTAGTAATGTAAACATTTGAAATTTTTGTGTTCGTTTTTATATAATATTTATATTTATAGTTTATTTCAGCTTATTTATTTTTACATTTTTATAGTTTGTTAATATATATCACATAATCAAAATTTATGCAAAGAAAAATAAAAAATTAAAATTAATTCTGAGATTTGCTAAAAAAAAAAATACATTTAACAGTGTTATTGAATTATTAATGTTTTTAAAAATTTTATACAAACTTTAGGTGAACATTAGATGATAGTAAAGATGACCTATAAATGAAAAAAAAAAAAAAAAAACTTATCTATTTTTAAAATATCTATTATATCTTCATGCATTCTTAATGTATATGGGTCATTGACGGATAAGGTTTTTAAAAGTGTAAAAAAAACATAATGGATATATAATTCATTTTGAAGTTTTATTAAGTGTTAACAATGAAATTATGTGGTTTTTATAATCAATTAACACTGCTTTTGTCATTTTTTACAATATGGACAAAATGTTGTGTCACCAAAAAGTCATTCGGTTTAACCAAAATTTCGGTTTTACCGAATGACACTTTTGGTAATACCGAATGACCAGAGCCGATCCTTCCTATACGCAAGCTACGCAAGTTGCGTAGGGCCCCCGAACCACCAGGGGGCCCCCTTTCTCATCGGTATATAAAATAAACATGAAGATAATTTACCATAATGTGAATGTTTCTTTATAACATGCAAATATATGTGTGGTGTCTACTAAACACTGGCGGAGTCATGTGGAAATATTTTAATAATGATTTATATTTATTCAATAACTCGGACATCATGCAGTGCGGGAGATAGGCCTAATAACAGGCGTCTTGACATGGCTATGGCTGCAAAACGAAACTTCTGGAACAGATAAAAAGTGCCAAGAATGAAGAAAGTATGTATTTATGAAATATTTTAATTTCTTATTTAGTCTTGACAAAGCAATAAATTCATAAGCAAGTCATAAAGCAATAACTCCAGTCCAGGTCTCCACAGAAATGCCCCATGATGAAATGTAACTTTCGTTTTGTGTTGGTATACACATCAATAATCAAAACGTTCTTATGCGTGGTTCATAAGAAATAAACATTCATGTTCAGTATTGCACGCTGTTGTGTGACTCAGGTACTTTAAAAACAATGCCCATTAATCTAAAATTAGCTCATACAGAGAATTATTGATGTATTTTCGTATGTTTACCTAAGCCTTCTTCACTCTAAAAAATGCTGGGTTGTTGATTTGGGTCAAAATGGACAAACCCAACCATTGGGTATTTAATTAAAATATGTAACCCAATGATGGGGTTTGTCCATATTCGACCCAAAATTTGGGTTTAAACAACCTAGCATATTTTATTATTATTATTATTGTTTATCATGCTGTAATTCGTTAGTAAATCACGCATTTAGAAAGCCGATTTGGCTGTGTGTTATAGTTTTTCTGACAGCTAGATGGTGCCAGAGCATTACTACTATCAAAAAGCATTTATTTAGCTGTCAACGAAAATTTGGTTTTAATTTTACTTAATTGTTTTTACTGCCAATTTAACGTGTTTTAATGGGTTTCCCTTTACATATTTATATGCGTTTTTCATAACTTGTAGTTCGTTTCCTTGATGTTTTAATTCCATTAAATATAGAAAACTGGCAGTGCACCTTGCATAAACCATTGTAATTATTGGTTCATGAAATAATAAAGATTATGGAAATTTTGGGGGGTTTAAGAATGCACTGACAGGGGCCCCTTCACAAAGTTTTGCTTAGGGCCCCCAGAAGTGTAGGATCGGCACTGCGAATGACGATATTTTCAAACAATGCTAACAGGCTGATATCAAGCTAGCTAGCTAGTTAGCTTGCTAGCTAGCTAACAAAAGGTCAATCAAACATTTTATATTTAGTACAAGTTTTTAAAATATTACAACATTTTCCATGTTTTATAGCGGTTGTACTGAATGACCTGATGTTTTGGGACATGCGTATGAGA
Source organism: Mylopharyngodon piceus (assembly GCA_039654765.1). Classification (NCBI taxonomy): domain Eukaryota; kingdom Metazoa; phylum Chordata; class Actinopteri; order Cypriniformes; family Xenocyprididae; genus Mylopharyngodon; species Mylopharyngodon piceus. The sequence goes on from CM077454.1 coordinate 14,660,086, forward strand.
AAGTGAAAACATTAATTTTTCAAATAGTTAAAAGAGAGTTTGTTACTTTGCTTCACAACCATGTGGTCCTTTGCAAGTGTCTGAATGATTTCACATCCTGTCACATGATATTGACTGCATGACTTGATCCAAAATGGTCTCTTTATATTAGTTACTCCGAATGACATCAATGATGTCTTTCTCATAACAAAGCAATGACTTCTACATGTTATCAAATCATGCCAGAATAAAAAATATATACATTTATTACATTTTAAGATATTTTAAATCACAAATGAAGTGACTGTATTGGCCTTTGGACGGTTAAACCGAATGACCTTTTGACACTTCAAAATCTTTAAAATACCTTTATATGTAGCAAAATATAATTAAAACCTTTTGGATTCAATAAAAGAGATCTAGTTATACTGCCTTACATACTTTGGATGTCATATCTTTGTTTTTTATTATTATTAAGGCCTTTGGACAAAAAAATGACCTGTCACGTCACTGACCCATATACAGTATATAGATATATCCCAATCATTCAGTATCATATACTGTATATTACCTGACCATGGTACTGCCACAATATTTTATGTAGTATTAAGGTAATATGTTAAGTGACAGAATCAAAAGGCTCTATCAATAGATATATTCAGTTAAAACCACTGAATAAACAAAGTTTTGGGTTAAAACTTAACTTTTTGTTTATTAAAAGCATGTTAAATAGTGAGTTTGATTCAGAAATTAAATATTGCTGCGATACAAATTTTGATGACTCATTCTGACAATACTGGACAGACAAATCTATAACAGACATCTAGTCATCACATCCAATCCTCTGCAAATTAGAATTGATATTTCAGTCCGTGGGAACCTGAAATGCATCAATACAACAGACGCAAGGTCTGAGATCAGGATGCCAACATTTTACAGCCCTATTGATTATCTCTTAATTGGGGTGATGGCATGTGTAAATGTGTCAGGTATCTGTTCTTCTCCAATAAAGAACTGAATGAAAACACACCCGGACAAAAGTTTCCCAGCCTTATTTTTTCCACCTGTGTGTATGTGTGAGTGTTTATAAAATGTGTATGTGTGAAGCATTACATCAAGATCATCCTTCCACTGGTGCTCCTTCTGCAGGTTCTCCGCAGCAGTGGCCAGCGCCTACAAAACATAAGGAATAGGTTTAAAGTTTTACAGAATATATGTACAGGCCTAAACATACACAATTGTACAAAAGTTTGGGGTGGGTATTAAAATTGATCAAAAGTGACAGTGCATTAGCATATTAGAATGATTTTTTTGAAGGATCATGTGACACTGAAGACTGGAAAAATGACATCACAGGGATAAATTACATTTTAAAATATATTCAAATAGAAAACAGTTATTTTAAATTGCAATAAGACTTCACAATTATACTGTTTTCAGTGTATTTTTGAACAAATGAATGCAGGCTTGGTGAGCATAATAGACAAAAACTTTTTAAAAAAATCTTACTGACTCCAAACTTTTGGTATATGGCATATAAAACACCATTTTAAACCAGAATGGACGCCAAAAAACCCATCAGTTCTAGCATTATGTAATCATCTATAGGATAGGTTAGCTTTATTGATTTTCTCAAATCTAATAAAAGAGCCTCAGAACCAAATCTTAACATCCAGACACTTTATAACACAAAATAAATGCATTAACATGACAGAGTTCCAATATAAAGGTTTATCACTGCATCAACAATCAGCTTTAATGTGGGAAAATGAAGCTCAGCTTTAAACCTCATATCAAACTGAGCGAGAAGACACATGACCTGCATTCAGCCTTTACTCCAGATTCTCTGCCTATGAGAAAACCCCTCAGTGATGGCACACTAAATTTAGACAGCATCTCAGGTCCGGTCCAGGTCTTCTCAACTGATTAGGTTAATAACAGTATAATCTGGTCTGTACTAGAAACTCACTGTATGCCTAATTTCCCCTGGGAACTTTCACATCTCATTCTTGAAACTTGTCCCGGAGCCTTTTTCTTTATGTTTCCTTATTTATTTATTTTTTTTTCTTTTATGGCCTTGAAATTAGATTGAAGATTAGGGGTTCATGATGTCAAATTAATCTTGATAACCATGGGACCGAAAACAAATTAAGAAATTCTCATTTGATGCTCGCTGCCAAAGATCACACTATATGAGATGGAGAGATTTTGATAAAATAAACAGTGGTGGGTTTGTCATTTTAACAAAGGCAAATGCTTTGACTTCACTTCTTGCACCACGTCATGTGGTTCAACCAACATAAAACAGGAAAAAGAGCATAAAACAGGACCCTCATGACTGTTTGTCAAGGTCAATATATCTTTTAAAATGATCAGATAATTTGACCTTTTTTATGTCAAGGCAAGGTTAGTTCAGATTGCAAAAATGTCATGTGGTGTGACTCTCCCCAAAAAAGTTGCCAGCCACTGCCAGCATTTTTGATAATTTCCACAAAAATGTAATGGCCCCCAGAATATTTTGTTGTATGAACATCTGAACATGCAATATTCAAAAGCCTCTGCTTTTAAATAACAACAACAACAACAACAAAAAACATTTTATTCTAGCTTCATGCATTCTTATTTTATCAAAACTTGAATGTGGGTAAGTTTAATGAAAAAAGCTAAATTTTGAACAAAAAGCTGAGAAAAATCATGTTCTTTTAAAGACTACAATGTACATAAGCAAGCAATGCTTTTATCGCTTGTTTCTGCTATTTTTTCTGCTATTGTTTTGATCCGAAGATTCTCTACTCTTTCAGAAGATAAGTAATAGCTTAAAACGCCTAAATGTGTAGAATTTCTCAGCAAACTTGCAGTTATTCTTCATCAGCAAAATGAAAATTTATTAAAAAAAAAAAAAAAAATTAACAATTAAATTTACACAACCCAACTCAAAATGTCAAGGTTTAAAGAAAGTATCTCGAGTAATTATCATGCCAGTGTTTTGTCATTCATGTGACCTTCATAAGATCTTTTTGACATGACTTAAAGGCAGCATTAAAACTCTTTTAGCTTTCCAGTGAACAGAAGAACATCAGCTTGATATCACTGCTGCCAGATTAAATGATATCAGAAGAGCATAAATGCCACTAAAGCTAATTAAAGCCAACATACGCACATCTTGCATAATCCTGAGAGACCTTTGAAGGCTTTTTATGCCGTAAGCACAAAATGTAGTGCAATTTCAAGACTTTGTGATGTTAATCCAAACAAAAGATCCACCGGAATATCACCATTAAAATAAGACTAAAAATGCAGTTTTTTAATCACTTGATCCTCCAGGGGAAAAGAATGAACAAGTGTAACGCATGGCTAGATGATGAAACCTCTCCTTCCACTTCAGACATCCCATAATAACCGATTGACCCCATGGTCTACGCACTCTGATGAGCTGTTGCCATAACAACCCCAGCGGTGTTGTCTCAGTCTCATTAGGACTGGGGTGTGTGTTTGTCTTAGTGCCGGCCCCTGCTGGCACACAATCCAGGGAGGATGGGTAGTCCGTGGTTTTCAATTGACACCGCAATCTGCATGGCAAGAGTCTTGATTTTCAGCATAAAGATCCTGGATGGATGGATGGATGGATGGATGGATGGATGGATGGATGGATGGATGGATGGATGGATGGATGGATGGATGGATGGATGGATGGATGGATGGATGGATGGATGGATGGATTGTTGAGTGAGTGAGATGGATGGATGGATGGATAGATTGTTGAGTGAGTGAGGTGGATGGATGGATGGATGGATTGTTGAGTGAGTGAGTGAGTGAGTGAGTGAGATGGATGGATGGATGGATGGATGGATTGTTGAGTGAGTGAGTGAGTGAGTGAGATGGATGGATGGATGGATTGTTGAGTGAGTGAGTGAGTGAGTGAGTGAGTGAGTGAGTGAGTGAGTGAGTGAGATGGATGGATGGATGGATGGATGGATGGATGGATGGATGGATGGATTGTTGAGTGAGTGAGTGAGTGAGTGAGTGAGTGAGATGGATGGATGGATGGATGGATGGATGGATGGATGGATGGATGGATGGATGGATGGATTGTTGAGTGAGTGAGTGAGTGAGTGAGTGAGTGAGTGAGTGAGATGGATGGATTAATGGATGGATTGTTGAATGAGTGAGTGAGTGAGTGAGTGAGTGAGTGAGTGAGTGAGTGAGTGAGTGAGTGAGTGAGATGGATGGATTAATGGATGGATTGTTGAATGAGTGAGTGAGTGAGTGAGTGAGTGAGTGAGTGAGTGAGTGAGTGAGTGAGTGAGATGGATGGATTAATGGATGGATTGTTGAATGAGTGAGTGAGTGAGTGAGTGAGTGAGTGAGATGAAGGGATGGATGGATTGTTGATTGAGTGAGGTGGGTTGATGGATGGATGGATGGATGGATTGTTGAGTGAGTGAGTGAGTGAGTGAGTGAGTGAGTGAGTGAGTGAGATGGATGGATGGATGGATGGATGGATGGATGGATGGATGGATGGATGGATTGTTGAGTGAGTGAGTGAGTGAGTGAGTGAGATGGATGGATGGATGGATGGATGGATGGATGGATGGATGGATGGATGGATGGATTGTTGAGTGAGTGAGTGAGTGAGTGAGTGAGATGGATGGATGGATGGATGGATTGTTGAGTGAGTGAGTGAGTGAGTGAGTGAGTGAGTGAGATGGATGGATGGATGGATGGATGGATGGATGGATGGATTGTTGAGTGAGTGAGTGAGTGAGTGAGATGGATGGATGGATGGATGGATGGATTAGTGAGTGAGTGAGTGAGTGAGATGGATGGATGGATTGTTGAGTGAGTGAGTGAGTGAGTGAGTGAGTGAGATGGATGGATTAATGGATGGATTGTTGAATGAGTGAGTGAGTGAGTGAGTGAGATGAAGGGATGGATGGATTGTTGATTGAGTGAGGTGGGTTGATGGATGGATGGATGGATGGATGGATGGATGGATTGTTGAGTGAGTGACACGGATGGATGGATGGATGGATGGATGGATGGATGGATGGATGAGTGAGGTGAGGTGGATGGATGGATGGATGGATGGATGGATGGATGAGTGAGGTGAGGTGGGTGGATGGATGGATGGATGGATTGTTGAATGAGTGAGTGAGTGAGTGAGTGAGTGAGATGGATGGATGGATGGATTGTTTAGTGCGATGGATGGATGGAAGGATGGATGAGCGAGGTGAGGTGGGTGGATGGATGGATGGATGGATAGATGGATGGATGGATTGTTGAGTGAGTGAGTGAGTGAGTGAGTGAGATGGATGGATGGATTGTTGAGTGAGGTGAGGTGAGGTTAGGTGAGGTGAAGTGGGTGGATGGATGGATGGATGGATGGATGGATGGATGGATGGATGGATTGTTGAATGAGTGAGGGAGGTAAATGGATGGATGGATGGATGGATGAATGGAAGGAACAGTTATTTAAACTATGCTATTAAGTTTTTGTCAATTAAAAGTTTGAAAACAAGCAACTTTTTTTATCATTACAGCACAATGAAAACAGTCAGATGTTCGTCTGACATGTGCACAGAACCCATCTCCCACATTTATCAGTCCAGTACATGATTAAACTCTCTTCAGACTCACTGGTATCAGCCATAATACAACCATAATGCAAAATCCCAGAAGTCGGTGCAGCTAATGTGTGCAGAGAAAAACGAGATAAAATCTCTAACAGCACTTTGTCAGCAATGCACAAACTCACATTATGCATCAATAGCTAATTAGTCACTCTTGTTCAGCAGCTCTCAGGTACAAACACCTGATGTGCAGAGCATCACTGTATACATGCTGAGAACACAAACATCTGCTGCTCCTGTGTATCTACACTTTAATTCCCAGAATACTTAGCAAAAAACAAAAAGAAATCAAAGAAAAGCTAAAAAAAAAAATAAAATAAAATAAAATCAACAAAAGGACGAATGCACACACACACACACACATTCATACATGAACAAAATGGGGGTTATATGTGCCCTCTGGCTAACCTAATTACATGACTAATTAAAGCAATAATTAAATAATATATATGTAGTTTCTCCTTTGATGAGGGCATTTTAACATTAAAGAAGTAAAACTCCACTAAAAACTACCCAGCTTATGTGGCTCTGTATAACAGCACTACATTCACCATTAAAAAAGTCACATTTTGTTAGGCATTGACAAGCTCTTCAAAAGTCAACCAATTACCCTTTGAATCCTGCCACAGTGTTGAGGAATAATGGAAGAAATGGCGTGAAATGCTGCAGGGTGGATTTGTCACGTCTCCCTGCTGTTGTGAATATGTGTCATTTAGCACAGTTAGTTTAACAGGATCTCTATTTTGTCTCATTTTTGTTTATAATTTTCTTGTTTCAACAGCTGCTGATTATAATGTATATAGTATTCACTGTACATTCATCAAAGCATGAAAGGTAAATCATAAAAGACATTAAATTTTAAATAAGTGTGTGCATGTGTGTGTGTATCTATCCTGCTCTATTTATCACAACAAAGAGGCAAAGACAGCGTGTGACAGCTATGTGAAGCACAATGAACCCATAAACACAAAATCTGCATCATAATAAAAAAAATACATGGGAGTATGTCCCTTACTAAAAAGTACACTACTGTTTAAAATTTTAGGGTCAGGTTTTTTTTTTTTTTTAAGAATTTAATACTTTTATTCAGTAAGAATGCATTCAATCGATCAAAAGCGGCAGTAAAGACATGTATAATGTTACAATAGATTTCTATTTCAAATAAAAGTTGTTATTTTAAGCATTTTATTTATCAAAAAACTAGGTGGTACAGTTAGTATCAAATGGTACAGCCATAGTACTTGGATAGCCTATATGGGAAATTACACAGTTAAAAGTCAATTACAGTACAAATCTTAAGTCTTAGCTGCCTATTATAGGCTTTTCGTAATTTGAACAATGAAATATAAAACAATTAATGAAACAGCAAAAATGTAAACGTTAACACATGCAAATGGCCAGCACAAATTTTAATTAATAAATTGTATAAATTTATAACATTTAAAACACATGTAACAGCTTGCCCCAACCTAAAAATCCCCTTGACCTGAGAACACGGTTTACCCTTTCAGTTAAAATCTATTTTCATCATATATTTGACCTCCCAGGGACTGTCCCCAGAAAGTTAAAACAAAATGACGCTCCTGTATACCATCATACTGAATAATTAAATACCATAGTCAATAAATAATTACCATATTCACATACTATGGTATTTTTACAGGACTTCTAGGCATTTCAAAATGCCATGGTAGTACCCCAGTACATGTGACAAAAGTGTTTGGGGCAAAAAGTTTGAGGCAACACAGAGCCACAATGAATAAGTGGAGGTAACACATGATTTTAAATGCTCAAGAAATTAAAAGAAACAGTGACTAGTCATGGCATCTAAAAAAAAAAGATGTTTTTAATAAATATATAAATTTTATCTTAATCTTAAATTTTTTATTAAAATCTTAATGCCTTCCCTGCTTGGACCTGTAACAAGTAACATAACCGGCAGCCAAATCAAAATGAGGTGAATAAGGTCCATTTATTAATTTAGCAAATGAAAATCTGAAGCTGAAAATCTTTAATAGAGTTGCTGGAAAGCGTCCATGTTGTGAGCGGCATTCTTAACCTTTTAATGTGACTCAACAACATGGAGAGAATGAACTTCTGAACTTCTCTCAAGATTTCTGGATTCACTTGTATACATCAATACTACAACAGCATCGAGTAGTTTTCACACCTCTCAGCACAGTGTAAACACAGATTTTAAAAAAAGAAGACCATGATCCCTATAATGCTCATCATGTTCAGCCTGGCAAAGACTGATGGGAGCCGGAGCCATGTTGGCTTGAGGCAGGGTAAACTGTACTGGCTTTCCAGAGTTCAACAAGAGCCATTTTGGCTCAATGTGGGTAAAGTGCGATGCTTATTGGGGATCTACCTTCTGTCAACTGTTCCAAGCCCAACATGAGGAAACTGGCATCTAGCACAACTCTTCAACATACTGAAGACCAGCCTGAGGCCAAAGAATCTGATCCACACCACCACAACATGCTTTGAAACAGATGGCTTCATATATGTGTGCATGTTTGTGTGGATAAAGTTCTTATTTCAAAATGCCTCCACTAGGACAGTAAAACCTAAAAATACAGCAAAAAATTAAATAAACAGAAAAAAATAAAATAAATAATTAAATAGTTTGTGAGGGTTAGGTTTAAGGATAATGAATTAAATAAAAATATCTTTAAAAAATAAATAATTTAGATTTTTTTTTTTTTATTTAAAAAAAAAATGTGTGTTTAAATGTTTAATCATATTGACTATAGCAGTTTTGAATCAGTACTACCGAGACAAATATTGAAAAATCTATCTTTTAAAAAAGTATTTCTACCCTTGGCCCATTAACTGAAATGGATTACGCTAATGTTGATCACTACAGCTTCACCCTTAAAGGATTAGTTCACTTTAAAATGAAAATTACCCCAAGCTTTACTCACCCTCAAGCCATCCTAGGTGTATATGACTTTCTTCTTTCTGATGAACACAATTGGAGTTATATTAATAAATATCCTGACGCGTCCTAACTTTATAATGGCGAACGTATAGTGAACGGGGGCAATGAGTTTGAAGCTCAAGAAGCTCATCCATCCATCATAAAGGTACTCCACATGGCCTGGGGGGTTAATAAAGGCTTTCTGAAGTGAAGCGATGCATTTGTATAGGAAAAATATCCATATTTAGCAAGTTATAAAGTAAAATATCTAGGTTCCACCAGGACGCCTTCCATATTCAACTTACAAAAAAGATATGAACTTTTCCGCAAGTTCAATAGGGAAGGCGTAGGACGTAGCGTAAGCATTTTGAACTGCAAGAGTTTTACACTTTCTTTGTAAGTTGAATACGGAAGGCGGTCTGGCGGAAGCTAGATATTTTACTTTATAATGTGTAAAATATGGATATTTTTCTTACACAAATGCACCGCTTCGCTTCAGAAGGCCTTTATTAACCCTCCGGAGCCATGTGGAGGACGTTTATGATGGATGGATGCATTTTCTTGAACTTGTTGCCCACCTTCACTACCATTATAAAGTGTGGACAAGTCAGGATATTTATTAATATAACTCCAATTGTGTTCATCAGAAAGAAGGAAGTCATATACATCTAGGATGGCTTGAGGGTGAGTAAAGCTTGGGGTAATTTTCATTTTAAAGTGAACTAATCCTTTAACAAAGACTGTCACGAGAGAGAGAGAAAACACAAATGAAAACACTCTTGAACAGCTTTTTTGTTTGTTTGTTTTTCCTGTAGGACAACAATAAGATTAAATAAAGCTCAAATTTGTTCTTCTGCTTCTAAGATTTTTCTCCCAGTGATCTCACGTGTATCTAGAAATTTAGAAGAAATCTTAACGTCGCAAACTTTGCTCAGATTCACCAAATCTCAAATCGGAGATCGAACTTGAGCAATTTTCATCATATTGTTCCAACGCCAAATTATCTGGGCAAAAATTTCTATATTAACTTTATAGCTCTATACTCTTAATCTCTCATTTGTATACAGTATATCTAGCCAAACAACAACACATGGAGACCCATCAGCCTCTTCAGTCTCACTAAAAAAGATCAGTGAATCAACTGTAAGATTACCCATCCTCGTAACATCCCATTAAAGTTCCCAGTACAGGGTGTTTAAGCAGAGGTGAAAATATCTCCCGATACACTCACGCTGTGGGTGGACAGCACTGTAATTATGCAGCTCTGCATTGCTTGAGATGAGAGTTTAACTACTGCCAGCTCTCACACTAGTGCTTCATTATGTCTCATATTGGGTTGGTGGAGTTTGCAGAAAGTTAGTGTGAGCCTTCTATCATTTGTTTCCAACATTTGTTGTTTGGAGACAGGCGGTACGGCTAAGTTTAGCAGTGCCTGTGTATGGAGCCAAGGTACCCTAGCAACCAAGCATCATGGCAACCAGCAGCCACTAGGATCCGTTTATGCAAACCAGTGATGATGCTTCTGGTAGTACAACTGTAACACAGCCCAGTAAGATGATTTACTATGAATGCTTTGCCAGTGACCGATATGATTTAAATCTCAGGATAGTTCCGACAGGCAGTACATAGGCATCAAGACAAAAAAGGTCTCTTCCCATTTTCTGAGTTATTATGGACGTCACAGTCATTTACGCTGCTCAATTAGTTCAGTTATTTGACAGGTGGTACCTTTGACAGCCGTTTGTCCTCTAAGAAGCACTGGATTCTTATGGGTATTTTAGTCTGACGTCCTACCCTTCAAATCCTCAGTGTACCCCATTACAATGAGCGACTAATTCAGTACATTTCACAAGGTGAAGTTCTCCTTCATAAAATCTAATCAGCCAGTCTAGACTTACACAGAAATTGAGTAAGACTACAACCAGTGTTGGGAAGGAAGAATAGATTACATTAGATAGTAATAGTAATAGCGCGCCTTTCCTCAACAAAGCTAACTGTACTGGAGTGAACTGTACATCATTGAAACCATACAAAACAACCCTGTGCTGTTTACTGATGTTATCCTGAAGCTCTCTGGCCCTTCACTGCACATCATCGAGAAAAAGACTGATAGGATAAGAAACGAGTGCAGAGAGGAGAGGGAAATGGCTCCTGGAGATAAATTTAGTGTGTACAGTATTGGCCCATGAGAGTCTGCAATCTAGTTTCCAGAAACTCTAATGATATTTAGCTGTCTAAGAATCAGCGCTTAGAACGACTGAACTGGCTGGTGCTGTTTTATCTGCAACATCAAACAGAGAGCAAACAAACACCCTTCCTTTCCATCTGTTCTTTCCCTTTTGATGGATGCAAGTGGCTCTTTCCTCAGTGTGTCTCTCTCTCTGTCATGCTTTTCATTTTTCTTCCTTTTGATGCAGCATTTAGCAGTTGGTCTCTCAGATCACTGTGAAAGAACCTCTTTCTTTCTAAAAAGAGAAGCAGATACTTTGAATTACCATACTTACACGCACTGGATCTGGTCCAAAACTTTGAGCTGCCCACCTAGACAGATCTTTAAGGCATCATAGACACATTCATGACACAAATGAGGTGTTGAGAAAAAAGTATCGCATAAAGTGTCAAAAACAGATCAATCTAACTAAAATGGACTATTTTACTTAATATAATATATAAGTATATAATATATAAGAATTTTTTTTTTCATTTAACACCATTGTATTAGGTTTCTCATTCAAACAATGCATTGTGTTAAACTGACTTGAAACAGTTGCGTTTTGGCTTGACTCAATATTTTCATTTTGAAACATGTTTTAATTAAGTAAGCCAAAAATAACATTTGATGCTTGTTCAATTTACTTAAGTAAATTAAGTTAATCCAACACAGGATTTCCTCTTCCCATCATGATGATAAAATTGGGAGACTTGTTAATGTTTAATGCTCTACCATTGTGGTGAAGTGTAGAGCATGTTTAATCATAAAAACAACTACTTTGGGCATGCCATAGATTTAACAATACTGTCTTCTGGCTAATGCCTAACAATAAAAGTCTTTACAGAGTAAAGATTTTGTTAAAGTATTATTCTTAGATGACTTTTGTAAAAGTTGTAAAAATTGTTCTTGAATGCATTCACTAAATAAACTAATCAATTAAACTGGATTACTTATTTTAATTTTTTGTTTGATATTAATTTTAGGATAATTTGAACTTAATAGTTTTGGATTATTTAAGAATGTTAACCTGATTCAACTAAATGGCAATGAATTAACCTTATGTAATAAACGTAAGTTTACTGAAATAATGTTAATTAAATGCAACATAACCCAGTTATGTTGTAAACCCTCAATCAATCAATCAATCAATCAATCAATCAATCTATTTAGAGGTACTAAAGGTACTTAACTTTAAAAAAAAGTTGATCAATTGCAAGAGGGCAAAAGAAATATTTTTAGCAGTTTACAAGTGAATTTATTTTCTATTCATTTATGTGAGGTTTGCAATATTTGCAACCCTGTTACCAAAATTTGTTTAAAATGTTCCAAATGTAGTTTAAAACCAAAATTTGTGTGATTTTATATTTGTCTAGCAATAAAGCTGACAAAATAAAATAGAAACTATTAGAGATTATATAAATCATATGAAACAAACAAACAAACTAAAAAAATTGGTGCTAGATAGTTGAGGCCTAAATGTTGATTTGCATTTACTGATATAACTTATATTTCCTATAAATTTAAGGAAAAAATATTATCCTTTTTATTATACCTTGGGTAACAGGGTTAAAGGCTTGAGTTTAACAGATGCTGTCGACACTACAATGTCCAAAATGACCATTGTAAGGCCAAAATGTACAGACATTTCACAATAGGTCAATTTTATGTTGAATGAATGATGCATTTTTATATAGCATTTTATATATATGTTGTGTAATATTGTGTACTCATTAAATTTGTTAGAGTAAAGGGAGGTCAGTAGGATAAAAAAAAAAAAAAAGTGTTGGAATGATGTCCAGAAAACAGCTGGAGAGAGAAAGAGAGAGAAAGAGACACAGAGAGAGGAAGTGGGAAGAAAAAGTGATTGACAAGGAAAGGTTCATTTTAGTAGGTTGAATTGCTGTAATTGGAATAAAGTCAAGGGAGAGAGAGAGAGTGACAAGAGTGAGACATTTTTGCTGTTTACGTGATTTGATTGACGTTAAAGAAAACACTGTCTCCATCAGCAGCCAGCACCTTCAGCTTCCTGTTAGACAACACAGCATCCCGGCTGCACGTCAAGCCACCTCTGTTAACTCGCATCGACTGCGCAGGCAGCTGCTGATGGATGGCTCCAAATTAAAGACACCCACTGATCAACTTAACAGAGCTGCCAATCAATCAATCAGTCTAATCCAACCACAGCATCCTAAAGTCACGTTTGGCCTCGAGATCAGTCAGGTCTGATCCAGCAGATATTGATTAGTACAAGACATGATCTGTGGTCATCCTGTGCCCGAGGGGTCACTCAGGAAAGAACAACAAGAACGTGAACAGCACCACATGATTGGCAAGATATGCTCATCATCGTAGTGACAGCTGACTTCCTGTGGTGGAATAAGAGGCCAATCCACAATTCTCTAGGAAAAGCACTTCCTTGGTAGAACGTTTCTTGGTGGCAACAGTTGAGCGATGAGTTTGGAGATGATTCAGCCCAGTTAGACAGGAAGATACCATCGGACTGATGTGCAACGCAACCAATCAGAGTGTGTCTTGCTTTACGTGCCTTTTAGAAGCAGGTTAATCTACTGATAATATACTGATGGTGCCACAATAACAAACTATATATACGACAAACAGTTGTCAGAAATGAGACCATAAGTCAAGATTTGACAAAGATGTGTGTGCTGACTGGCAAGAGAGGGGTTAGATTATCTGACAAAAATGTCTAGATCTACTTTTAAAACTCTTCCTGGCAACAGCTTCACACTGTTATGCTATTTACTGAAATATGAGCTATAAATAATGTTCCTGAGCTGAATGGATTAAAGGCTAAACACTTGCTAAAAGAGTGCAATTTAATTGCTAAGATGAGATGCTGCTCCATCTAAAAAAAATAAAATAAAAAAGCTAATTTATAAGATTTGTTTGAGCTCTAAAGGCCCGTTCACATCAAGAAGATAACTATAAAGATAATGAAGATTCTGTTTATTACATGCACATGCTTGTCTGTCACTTTAAATGCTCGAGTTTGTTACAGCAGGATGGATTCTGATTGGCTGTCGATGTTCATCATTCATCAGCTGAATAAAATCATTTTGAAAGTGATCCCAACGATATCGTTTCTCTGTGCCATTATCATTATAGCTGTAAAGCCCAACGTATAGTTCACTTTTTACGCATACGCGAGGGTCAGCGTACAGTGCGCGTGATGTGAATTTCGTCATCAGAAGAGTATGCGCGTACGGTATGCGCACCGCCGGATTTTTGTAACCGTACTTTGTACATGCAGGTCGCACATGCACATTTAATTGTTTTTGCAGTAATTCGTTTATCCACAAGGTGGCAACCGTGCCCGGGGGGCGTCGATTCGCAAGGTAGCCAAAGAAAAACTGCATAAACAGAACAGACCGGAACGCATGCAAGCTACAGCGACAATGGAGGCCTACATAGACAAGAGATTGTGCGAAGAGGTTAGAAAGTACCCTCATTTGTACAGCTCTAGCATAAAAGAATACAAAAATGTTTACATGGGTTGTAACTCGTGGCAAGAGATTGCTCAAAACTGCGCATGCATCAAATGCCTGTGTATGCGTACAAGTCAATTGAAGTATACTTTCCAAGGCTGTGCGCGTTCACTAGCGTACACTACCAGGGCTTAATGTGAACTCTGCTATTCTTTGTCCTTGCTTTTAAGCTTTTAAGAAACTATGTTGTGTGTCTGACCTATTTGAACATGCAAGGCCACTAATCATTGTGGACAAATAACTATTAAGGTCAACATAAAATCAAAAAATAATTGAGCCCATTTACTTTGCCAAAACACATTTCTGGTCATATTCTGAACAAACTTCTATTTTTCAGTCACCATATTTTCATGTTATTGTATTTTTTAGTAATTACATTTACTTAAAATAAATAATATTTTAAACTTTCTATTTATCAAAGAATTCTGAAAATAAAAGTATTACGGCTTCCACAAAAATATTAAGCATTATTACTGTATTTTTCATCAAATAAATGCAGCCTTTGTAGAAAGAAAGAAAGAAAGAAAGAAAGAAAGAAAAAAAAGAAAAGAAATGTTAGTGCACAAGTATAAAATCACAGAAAATTCCACAATAAAAGTCCACAGAAAATCTGAAACAATTTAAAAAGATGCGATTCAGTATTTAACAACAAAATTGGATTAGCTGCATTTAATTCATTTAATTTAATGCTTTGGGTTCTTGATTCACTGGAGTTGCTGAACTTGATATACTTGTGGATCTTCTAATGATAGGCAGGATGTCCAGAGCACAACTGTAATGAGTCACGGAAATCTTTCCTTCTAAACGTGACGATAAAAGATGAGGAGAGGAAAGCACGAAAACAAGCAAGAGATGGTTTGTCTGTGTTTGTGCTGGTGGACGGCAGAGGGAAAACACTGGATAAAGACTATTTTAAAAAGTGGTGACATGAGGACAGTGTCTAGCCTGGGCATTGTGACTGGAGGTAGAAACAATCTGCCAAAAATACACACACACACAAATGGACAGAGAAGCAAACAGCCAAACTGTCCTTGCACCACAACCAGCTATTACAGATCCAATGACCTAAGAGCAGTTATTTCCATCATATGAGGCACACTAATGCTTTCATATCCATTAAAACAAGAGCACTTAATTCAGACCAATTAAGCATGACAGAAGAAAGCCAGCACGTGAAAAAAAAGGAAAGGGACAGTGAGAAAGAGGGAGAGGGAGTGAAAGGTCAATACTTTCATTTAGTCATCAGGGTGAGCTGTCAGCGACGTGTTTAATGCTCACCAATAAAAGCAGCTCCACACAGTCTGCCATATACATCACCTGCACTTCAGGGGCAAGAGTTAAACATTTATAACACTGACTGACCCTGCTTGAGCACACACAACATATGGCATTTCTCCACTGTCTGGGAAAATGAGCCAGCATAATCATATCTAATGATTTCTATTCATACAACAACAGAAAATGCTCTTGAAACATAGTTTTCAGGGCATGCAGCATACAGTTTATCAAGAAAGAAAATCAAAAGGACAGAGCGTATCGACAAACTAATTAACTTTCAGCTTGAAGCGGCCCTGCCAACATTCTGGACTCAGTTTTATCAGAGCTAGATCAATGCAGATCGATCCAAGCTGGATCTTTCTGCCAGATCTAATTTACTAACAATATAAATGTTGGAAGGGTTTGGACCGAGCAGAAAAAAACCATGGCTGTGTTTGGAACACTAACTTAGTACATATTACACACTCTTAGAAAAAAGAAAAAAAAAAGGTTCAGTGGGCTTCTATATAGAACCCCAGGGTTCTCGATTTCAAAGGTTCCATATAAGAAGTAATGTCTTAAATGATTGCATAATACCTTAATGCTTAACGGTTATTTTGATATACACAAAATTTATACAGAAAATATACTGCTGAAATAGCAAGGGCAGTATTTTAGTATGACACCTGGAATACACCTCAACAGGTGGAAATCCATATGATTGAATATGGTTACCTCAAATCAAACACATACATTTGGTTGCAATGTGGTACTACCTGCCATTCTGCAGTACCTGGTACCTGCTGATAGTCAGCTGCTTTAAAATACTTTACACCATTCCTGTTGAGTGTTAATGTAAGCACTCTGTGAACAATCATTAAAGGTTTCTCTTTACAATGTGTTTTTGCAGCGTTGAGCTTTGTAGCCAATCAGAGACATTTCTGTTGGGCGCATGAATGCAATGCCCAATCAGATGGGTTTAAGTCAGAATCCGCTCAACACCATACAAAACGCCGGAGTTTTTGTTCACTCGTGAATCCTTTCATTATCACAAACAGTGTTAATTTCGTTGACGAATAATTTGTCATCATTTTCGTCAACGACATTTTTTCAAGGACAAAAACGAGACGATGACTAAATAAAAATGTGTTTTGAATGACTAAAACTATGACTAAAATCTACTCTAATTTTCGTCAACAAATAAAAACGAGACGAAAATGATAGAGAGGGACGATTTGGGAAGATATCCAGTCAGGACTGCTGTCCTGTGTGGAAGATGGGAACATTTTAAGTGTAACGTGCTGATCTAACTGCGGGAAAAAGCGACGCTGTTGCGCGCTCTACGGGCTCGTCCAGCAGCACTTCAGACTGCTTCGCAATCAATGAATAGTGCACATTTATGCCAAGCGATTGCTTATAAGCTAATGTTGATGAATTATGACAATGTTTACTATACAATGTTTATAGGGTAATATGTTTTAGACGGTTGTAAGAACACATTTTATTATCCCTCACCTGAACTTAAATGAGCAGCCTGCAACTACAGTACAGACCGCAGACATTTCAGAACAAGAGTCACGGTGTATTTCGGGATGGTTTATTATTATTTTTTCCCCTGGTCATTATTGTTATTTTGTTTACACAGCAAACGGTATTTAATTTAATTTAATTTAATTTCTATTTAATTCATAGTAAACTACTGTATATTCTGTCACAGGAAGGAAAGATTATTCAATATATTTTACAAGTATAAGGGTTATTATAGTTAACTAAACCTTAAACCATAAAAAAATTACATTACTTGAAATAAACGTTAACTGAAATAAAAAATAAATATATAAAAAATGTAAACTTCTTTTATTTCATCTAGTTTCTAAGCTTTAGCATAACCTGATGTACTAAAATAACTAAAACAGAAATAAAAAAACTATATAGACATTTAAAAGCAAAAACTGAATTGAAATGACAAGTACTGAATTCTCTTTCGTGTCTTTTTGCACTTGAACGGTCAAAAACTGTCCGCCTTGGCGAGTAAAGTACAGTTGGTTGTCTTAAGTGAACATAAACAGTTTGGAAAATATCATATGTATATCAGTGTATTGTATCTGTGTATTGTTAGAGAAATACTTACAGTACTTAATGCATTACAATTTAACTAAATTAGATTTTAAAACTAGACTAAAACTAAAACAATTTCCAGATGACTAAAATATGACTAAAACTAAATGCCATTTTAGTCAAAAGACTATGACTAAAACTAAATCAAAATTTGCTGTCAAAATTAACACTGATCACAAAAGTATAAACACGATGTCAATAAGAGATTCATTGCACAGCATAGACAGCTTCATTGATTATAATGGGAGTTTTCACAAGGGTAAAGCTTTGTGTACCTTGAATTGAGCTGAAGTAATTGACAGCTTCAGTAATTATAATGGCAGTTATCTTTGCTCACTTTCTGTATATATTTTTTATGCTGCTAAATACACAATGCAAAGTTTCTGGATTGACAACCATATTTAAATGCGCCAATGAATTCGATCGACAGTGATAATAACCATAGCAATGGACGGAACAAAACAATCTCATACTGTATGTCAAATTATCTGTGCATTAAGTCTTGGAGCGTAAATGCAAAATAATAGACCTGCCACTTTTTGTAATGTGTTACTTGGTTGTTCATTTTATTTTTAACTTTTCAAATCAGTCATTCAGTGACGTTTTACATATAAATTCACAGATTTTTAAAATGATTTACAGATTTTTAAAACACAGATGGCCGTGTTCGTAAGGCACCACCGAAGGCCATTTTTGACCCATTCAGGAAAAACTGGGTAACATCTCAAAAATGCCTTAAAAGTGATACACATTTTGAATATTGGGTTGATAATGTGTCATAATACTCAATACTTACTTCTAGAGCTTTGGAGCGGTTGGCAAGAAGATTCTCGATTTCACGTGCAGCTTTTGCCACCAGCTGTTGAGCGTTGTTTTGCTTCACAACATAGTGTCTCTGAAGTTGCAGGAAAATCTGAGAAAGACAGAGGTTCATGTTTACTTGCTGAAATTTGTCTAAAAAGCCATTACTTATGAGCAAATAGAAAGAAAAGGCAGAAAACTCTTGAGCTGTCATAGCCTTGACAGACAGCATAACATTCATTAAAATTGTACCTGCAAATCTAATTAGTCAAATATAAAAAAGGCCGTGACAGATAAGCAATGCATAAAAAAACGATAACAGATTTAATATTCAACCTTTTTGCTAGCTACTGCAATTAAACCAAGACAGCTATGTAAAAAGAGTAAAGCTGGTAAGAATGTATATGAATTATAGAATATGTTTCAGACTCTGCTAAACCAAACAGGAAATTATTTAGTGGTTAGGAGGTCTCCTGTAAAGCGTCAGTAAATATGATGGGTTGAGAATACTGGAATAGAATTTAAAATAATAAATAAAATGAATAAAAAAAATATAATAATGCAATATTAATATTAACTTCAAGGCCAAAATAAGAATTATCGGGTCTTTTCTCTGACTGTTGCCATCAATACTGTGGCAAAAATTCCATAAATAAAAAAGGTAATATACTTTGTACTCTGCTTTCCAGAACATCCCATGTAGGTTTGAGGATGTTAGTATCTGATAATTTAGAATATTCACTCTTAAATTTGTTTAGCAGTGAAAATACACCATAATTGGTGATTGGATTGTGATTGGACCTGCACTGGTGTATACTTTGTGTCCTGTAAAAAATGGCCATATTCCTTAGCTGTTATATATGACAGAACAATCTTTGGACCAAAGGAATCATTGGACCTCATGACCCCCAAGAGATGACCACATATATCATTGCAGATCACCACCAAGTTTAAAAGCAGGCAGCAGGCATTGTGGGTTGATGGAATTCTTTGGCTTTCTCCCACTGTAAACCTATCTGAACACATTAAATATTCTTTGCGCATTGGCCTTGGACACAAGCACTTTCAGAATGGCAAACCACATGGCATACAGTACAAGGTTTTGATGAGACTGGGTCACAGAGATGCTGATGTTTTGCTCCTTTTGATGGATAGATCCATTTAGATCCGCTTTGACGGAAAACAAAGTTGAGTTAGCTCTGGTGGCTACAAATGTTCTGACTGAAACTCCCTGACTCTTCCATCCAGATAGGGGTATTCTCTGTTTTTACTGTTATTTTTATTTCTTATGCATTTCATTTTTATTCTTATGTATTTGTTTCCTCTTTATGTAAAACACTTTTAATTACCATAGTGTATGAAATGTGCTATATAAATAAAATTGCCATGCCTATATAAAATCAAGAAGTTTTTGTGGCCGTATAGAAAATATTCATATGCATGTTTAGCATGCTGAAAGACAGTTGTGTGGTCTTACTTCTTTGAGCTTTTGTATGCCGCTCTCAGCATCGACCAACTGCACAAGCTCCTCCTGCATCTGTTCCGCCCATTTGCGGGTCCTGCAAACACAAAGAACCAATCAGATTTAGTTGTTTTTTAACCAAAGATCTGTGATGATTAACATACAAGCACATTACCCAGTTCTTTTGTTTACTGGTTGTATTTACAGAAAAAAATCAATTTAGCACAAAAATTAGATAAAATAATCATTGTACATCTTGCCTTTTCATTGCAACATGTCTCATGGTCGTGATATTGAAACGCTGAAACTTTAAGTCAACATGAAATCAAAATCAACAATTCTTATATTTTTACGGAATGTTGGAGTGTTTATTATAAATAATTTATTCTCAATTGAGAAAAATCAAGTCCCGTCCTATATTTTTTTAAAGTTTGTTAAGTCTTTTCGCTTAGATATATGTTACAATAGGGAAGAAAAGATTTCAGTTTATGCTAATTTAATGGTAATTGGGTGAGATTAGACAAATTATTCCCTTTATATGCGTGTTTGTGTGGGTGTAAATATAGTATCACTGATGTTCCTGAAAGATTTAACAAGTGTGAAGTGTAGCAAGAAGAGAAGGATAGCTGGTTCCCTTTCGATACGGTTCACTCACATTGTGTCAGTTTTCAGCTGACACTTATGGGGGAAAACTCCTGTTTGCTCCGAATCCTGAAGTCTGACTGGTTCACGTCTGTGCAAGTGCACAGACAAATGGCATTTCAGCCTGCCAAAATGGGCGGGGTTGGCTGCCTATAAAGGCCACAGAAATGCCAGATCTCATCTGAATCTTTCTCCTTCAGTGCGAAGATCTTCTTGCTGCCCTGAAGAAGACTGAAGCTTCTCTACTCGCCTCTTCTCGCTGTTGACGAGCCTCGCAGCGGATTAGATGCTCTGCAAGCAAGCTGACTAAACGGCGCTCTGCAAGCAAGGTGACCTGAGCATTTTCCCCTGCGGCCATCCAGCGATTATATAAATTTTATAAATAGCAAATTTTAGAGCAAATTTCTGCGACGTTGTTGCAAATGTCGCACCGTGAATGTGGCTCGTACAGGACTCACCTGCACGCTCTAGATGAGCACTCTGAGTGCGCCTCTTGCCTGAGCCATGCCCACGCTGAGGCGGTGCTTCTGGATTCCAGCTGCCCGCACTGCAAGAAGCTGAACCTGGCCACACTGCGCACCTGGATTGCGCTTTTCAGCAATCCTGCCACTTCTACTTTTCGAGCTGAGGCAAAAGAAGAAACGAAGCTGCCCAGCTGAGCAGTGAAGCAGAAGCGAGCCCACGTCGGCCCAGTGCCTGCATGCCTCGCTCTCCCCTCACTTTGAAGAGTCCTCTGTTCTTCACCCGCGAAGATCAGCGCACCTCAACACTCCTCAACGGATCTGAAGAAGAACTGGACTCAATGTCTCTGGCCTCCTCTAACTGTGAAGAATGGGCGAACTCCGGTGATGACTCCGCCCTTCTGCCGCCTAAGCAGAGTGATGATGCAACGGCCTCGTATGGACTCACTAAGTCCTCACTAAAGCTGTCGAAGATCTTGGCTTGGACTGGTCAGTCCCAGAAGAGCCTGCCCTCAGCTGACTCAACGAATGGTTCCTGCAGCCACCAGCAGGCCCCTCACCAGCGCCCAGCCCCATTCTCCCAGAGGTCCATAAAGAACTCACTAAGACGTGGCGCACCCCGTACTCAGCACGCGTCCAATATTCTTCTTTGTTCGCTCTCTCCTCGGTTGACGGTGCCAAAAACAAAGGGCTCCACGAAGCTCCCCCCAGTGCTGTCGCTGCACCCACGGCTATCGGCTGGAAGACTAATGCCTCACATCCTTCCAAGCCCAGCAGGAACACATAAGCACTAGCCTCCAGAGCATTCGCCGCTGACAGACAGGCCGCCTCGGCCCTACACACCATGGTGGTACTCCAAGTTTACCAGGCCAAACTTCTCCACCGTATGGACGAGTCTGGACCTGAACAGGCGATGTTTAAAGAGCTGCGCAGTGCAACGGACTTGGCTCTGCACGCTAATAAAGCCATCACCAAAAGCCATTGGCCACGCCATGGCTCAATCTCACTGAGACTAAGGATGCTGACAGGACGGCTCTTCTAGATTCCCCCATTTCCACATCGGGCTTATTCGGCTCTGTGGTAGACGGCTTCGCGGAATGTCAGAATGCCAGAAGTCATCGCAGGCTGTGTCACTTCTTTCCTAAAAGAGCCAGCTCCACCACTGCCTCTATTCACTCCAAGACGGCCCCGCCGACCCAGGCCAGCTTCAGCGCCCCTTCCAGCCCCAGTCGAAAGCGGAGCATGAAGTCAAGCCACGCCTCCACCTGGCAAAATGCTACCCTTGATCGTCTTCCAGTCCCTTCTTCAGTTCAGAGCGCTGGAATCTATGAAATTGTTGCCAGTTCTGGGCCCGCTCTGCCAGTGTGCGCTCCCAAACCCCCCACCACTGTTATTGCGAACCAAACAATTTTCACAAAAAGAGCATTTCTCCTCCTCTCAATGCTGTTCTCCCGCTCTCCAGCACAAGATGCAGCCTGTAGTACTTCAACCATTTGCCACTTGACTCCAGGTATGGCGGACCATCCCCGGAGTGTTGAGCTGGATACTGGGGATAATAGAACAAGGTTACTCACTCCAAATCGCTCGCAGATCGCCCCACTTCAAGGGTATAGTTCAAACATCATTCTCAGACGACAGTTCTCATGTCCTCAGAGCCAAAGTTCAGTCTCTTCTGGAGAAAGGCGCTGTGGAGAAAGTCACTATGGAACGCAGCGAGTCAGTCTTTTACAGCCGCTATTTCCTTGTCCTCAAGAAGGATGGCGGCCTCAGGCCCATCCTCAACCTCAAATGTCTGAATCGCACCCTCATGAGATAGCTCTTCAGAATGCTGACTATCAAATCCTTGTGCAAATTCGGGGATTGGTTTATATTAGTGGATCTGAAAGATGCCTACTTTTACATCCAGACAGTACCCCATCACAGACCATTCTTGAGATTCGCGTTCGAGGGGATGGCATACCAATAAGTTCTTCCATTTGGACTCTCTCTAGCTCCACGTACCTTCACAAAGTGCTTATTCTCAACTATCTCAATGATTGGCTACTTCTAGCCCAATCGGAACAGGAGCTATGTACCCGCAGATCCCTGCTCCTCACTCACCTAGAGGACTTGGGTTTCAGAGTCTACTTTGGCAAGGGCTCTTTGCTCCCCAGCCAACAGATCCTGTTCCTGGGGGCAGTCTTCGACTCAGCCCAAATGAAGGCTTGGCTCTCTCAAGAGCGCGCCTTAAAAATCAGGAGCATGGCGGCCTCATTCAAAGTGGGGTCCTTCCACCCCCTCAAGAGTTTTCAGAAGCTCCTAGGCCTCATGGCGGCAGCTTCCTCGGTTATTCCGCTGGGCCTGCTCCACATGAGACCACTCCAGCTCTAATTGAAAGGCCTTGTCCCACCCCATGCGTGGCACACAGGCCGACACACTCTCAAGGTGACCCACGGCTGTGTCAGAGCCCTAGTTCCTTGGAAATCGGCCAGTTTTTTACCAAAACGGGGTGTCGCTGGGCTCAGT
Source organism: Mylopharyngodon piceus (assembly GCA_039654765.1). Classification (NCBI taxonomy): domain Eukaryota; kingdom Metazoa; phylum Chordata; class Actinopteri; order Cypriniformes; family Xenocyprididae; genus Mylopharyngodon; species Mylopharyngodon piceus. Next base: position 14,683,582 of record CM077454.1, read on the forward strand.
TTCCAGAAGGAATGTAGTCGTGACAGATGCCTCCAAGACAGACTGGGGTGCCCTGAGCGATGGCAGGATATCCTTCGGGTCATGAACGATGCCTATGTTGCATTGTCACATCAACCGCCTGGAAATGATGGTGGTAATTCTGGTATTCAAGGTGTTCCAGCTGGAACTCAGGGGTCATCATGTCCTGGTCCGCTCGGACAACAGGATGGAGGTTGCCTTCATAAACCACCAAGGAGGTCTCCGGTCTCGCCCTCTATGCAGACTGGCAAGCCGTCTTCTCCTATGGGCAAAGAGGAACCTCCACTTAGTGAGGGTAGTTCACATGCCGGGCTCCGCGAACGAGGTAGCAGACATGCTGTCAAGTGGCACACATCCCCCGGGTGAATGGAGACTCCACCCCCGAAGTTGTGAGACCTAAGCCTCTTCCTATGCAGCTGGTCTAGGGATCCTCAGTTGAGCCCCCCCTAGCTGTCAGCTCGCAGAGCAGCTTCTGTTCTGCGCCTGTAGCATGGCGCTATTGGATTAAGTTCCCCATAAGCATCAGCTGAAAGCTGAAGCAATGCAAGTGAACCGTGACCCTGGTTCCCTGAGATAACGGGAACGAGCATTGCGTAGCTTGCTGTGCTACTATGCTGCCAGCAAGTCACGCTATGCAGCTCCTCAGTCGAAAGATTCTGACGAGATCTGGCATTTCTGGGAGATTTCCCCCATAATGATCGTTCCTGTTTTCTCAAGGAACCAGGGTTACGTGAGTAAACTTAAACGTTAGCAAGTTCAGGGATATTCAGCTGGACCAGGGAAAAACCTGATGTAACTGATAAACTTTTATTTGTAGGAATAGTTCACACACACACAAAAAAAATGGAAATTTTCATAACTTACATAATTTTACCTCCATGAAAATTGTGCACTATATTCCAACTTCACATTCCAAAAATTGAGGAACATTAAATTTAAATTTGAAATTTAAATAGTTATTCACTGAAAATCATGATCTTCGCGGTACCTCTAAAATCTCATTTGCACTAGCGCATATTCAAACTTGTGATCTAAATGACATAAAAATAGCATTGGTTTTCGTGTCTCATAACGAATCGTGAAGCACCAAATTTAAGTATGCAGATAAGTATGTAAATAAGATTTGAGAGCTAAGGTGATTTTCAGTGAGTAACAACTTTTAGTCTATTTCTCATCCAAAATGAATGTACTCCTTCAAACGACTTTTCATAATATTTTTATTAGAGGCAAAATTTGGCAAAACTGATATGGCAATTGAAATATGTCAAAACTGATGCCATAGTTAACGTAGTTACAGTAGTGTTTACAGCGCCTCTGGAGCTGATACTCACTGGTTATGGTAAGGGGCATTACTTTTCTGACACACACTCTAAGTGGTAAACCAATCACAACAGACTGTGGCCGGCTGACCAATCAGAGCAGACTGTGCTTTTCAGACGGCAGGTTTTAATGAAACTAAAACTCAAACAGAGCGTTCAGACAGAGGGTAAAAACAGGTCCTGCAACAATGTAAATTATAAGAAAAATTTAGCTTTTGAACATTAAATGATGTAAACGTATTCTAGTAGACCCCATAAACAAAATTATGAAGTTGTAAATGAGCATAATAGGACCCCTTTAACAAAGACAGATGAAGGGGGCTTCATATAAGATCAATGATTAGATTTTTAACCCCGCCTACAGTCTCAGATTAGCCCCCTGCTGACCAGCCACCTGCTGTTTTAAATACTCAACATCTAAAACTGTTGAGCAGACAGCAAGCATGGAGCCTCCATCTAAGGGCACTATAGCTATATCGGAGCCCTATGAAGCAAAGCAGAACGAGTGCAGTAGGGGTAGAGCGAGAGAAAAAGAGGTGTGAAGGGTGGAATATGGGTGTCGTGTAAGTGAATCCATATCAAGGCTCTTATCCTGTCACCACCACTATGAATCTCATAGGTGTGACTCAAAGCCACGGCAGCAGAGCCTGTTGAATGAATGTGAGATGTCTCGCAGCATAAAACAGACATCACCTCACACACAAAACAAGGGTAGCAGAAAATTCCCTCTTGCTGGAGGGTGATGAGTTTGGCTGGTTCTAGTGGGAACATTTTCTTATTGAAAAAAACAGTGTAATCTGAGAAGAGATACCACATGTGGAGCAGCAGTATATTTAGCCATGAGAGCCAACCACCAGAGGCCTCAGCTTCAGGCAAGACTGGTATGAGCATATTTATGCCATATGAAGATATCAAAGAATAGCACTGCCTGGATAGTTGTCACTCACACACTCATTCACTTACACGCTGATCCTCTATTGGGTTCATATATAGACTCACAGTCACATGTTACTGAATTTGTGCTTCTTATGATCTTTAAAAAAAAAAAAAAAAAAAACACAATTTACTGGCTTATGCTTAAAAAAAATGTTGTACATAAATATTAACTACTTCAATACCGATTAAAAGCATCACAAGAAGAAATACATCATGCACAATTTTCCGTTATTTTATAGTTATGACTTTGTTTTTACAATAAAATGCGGATCATTTATGAAGTATTGATACTTTCAATCCTGATGGTGTATCTAGAAGAACAGTCATCGCATAAAAATATTAAATAAATGTGTACTAGTAATTTTACTATTTATTTAGCATTAAAGGTTTCTTTGAAAACAAGAGCGCAGATTGAATGACAGAAAGAAGAAACATTATTAAGAAATATTGTTTTTTTTTTTCTAACTAAACAACAATGTAGATACATGTGAAATTTATTGAAGTGGATTTATTTTATAAATTGTATATTCATTATAATTAATTATAAAAAATAAAAATATAACAAATAATTAATTATAAATAAATTAAATATATCAATTATATGAATAATTATACATTTATTTCAATTAAAAAGTTTGAATAATGAATAAATGATAAATAACAACAGAAATATAATAATTTGCAGCTAAATTATTACCTATAATATCTTCCAAAAACCTCAAAAAAAGGTACCTTAACAGTTTGTGGTATCAGATCGGAAAAGAGACTTGGTATTGCCCAAAGCTAACAACGTGACAATAAAATATCACATCTGCTCTGTAACAGCAGCTACTGTACTAAAATTCTCTTCTGTCGATTTATTGCACAAAAAAGAAGAGGTCAAACCCAAACAAGCCTTACGCCAAATCAATTCCTCTTTCCAGTCCCTTCTGGTGAGATGAATCATTGCAACTAATCATTGTTATGGATCACGAGTGCCTGAATATGGCTCATTCAACAACGCAAGAAGACGGGAAAAGGCTGCCAGCCCTGTTTAGTTTAGCTGATAAAATTCAATTGAAACTCTCTTTATGAAATTACAACAGCAGTATGATCATAACCACCACAGTAGCCATAAAAAAAACAGAGCGCATACATGCTAAGTATAGTGCTAAGGCTTGGGGGGAAATGGATGTGGTGAAGAAAAAAAGGACGGAAACTTGGAGCAGTGAATGGAAAATTGAGATAAGATCCTCTTTGGTCCCTCCCCCTCCAAGTCCTCTTGAGAGGGAAGTGGGGGGCAGGGGAGACCCAGCGAGCTATAAAACATTACGTACTGTAAATAGTTTATAGAAACACTTTGACTCATTTAAGAATCCAAACTTTATTTCCTTGTGAAATTGCGAACTCACAGTCAGCTCAAGATATATTTGTAAATTACATTAGGAAACAGATTAAAAAAATCAGTTGCTGTGATCTCTGCTCAGCGGGAACTTACTTAAGTAGGGAAAAGAGAAAGAGGAAATAATTGTGTGAATCCTTCTCAACTGGCACGTTATACTGACTTTTTTTGTTTGTTTAATGAGTTTTGAGCACATTTAGGCCATAACAAGCTTCGATACAACGGTCAGAATATATTTTTATTTTATATATACCATTCAAAAATTTAGGGTTGGTAAGATGTTTTTGAAAGGTGTCTCGTATACTCACCAAGTCTCATTTAATTAATCAAAAATACAGTAACATGGTAATGCATATTATTACAGTTTAAAAGGTATGGGGAAAATAAAGTGGCTTGAACAGCTAAATAGTACTGGATGTCTGTCAACTGAAAGTACTGTAAGCATAGACTGTACCATACAAAACAGAAGCTTTCTCTTGCCCTCTTTCTCTATTTTAGCTATACTCCCTGAGGAAGTCAGGGCTGTTTCTGTGTTCAGAGCCACATTAGACCTACATGTCCCCAATATTTTAGAAACATATGACTTTATATGACTGTAATATAAACATTTAGAGCACTAAATGGTGACAAAACAATTATTCCCAGTAAAAATAGTATTTACAGGTCTGATCTTTACAGAACGCTGCAACTAAAAACTATGAACCAATTTAGAGTAAAAATAGTTTGTTAACAGCAAAGCCAGGAAAGAACGAACATCGTTCCATTTTATGCCACAATGTCATCGCTTGACCAGCTGTCTGGAACCATGTGGGTTGTTAAAATCTGAGCCAAATGGCCTCTTGATAGACCCCTCAAGCATCAAATGTATCCACAACTTAAGGTCACAGATCAGGGGTCAGAGCAACAGGTGCTGTTAGTTCAAAGCACAGAATAAACATTATCAGATGGGACAAAAATACAGGCACCATTAGTGACAAAAGGCAATCACAGTGAATTGCACATTGGGAACAAATATGCAAAGTAAACATCCTATGAGATAAGACACATGAACAACCAATAGTCAGGTCATCAACATATACTGTATCCATCCAATCAGAATGAGTGACACATCAAGCAACCCTAAAATAGAGTACATGAGTCAGGTTTACAGCACTGGATCTTGACCTCGGGCTACAGTTCCCCTCCCTCCTACAAAAACACACATGGACAAACACACACACACACACAAACACACACACACACACACACATTGGGTTATCATGTTTTATGGGGACATTCCATAGACATAATGATGTTTATACTGTATAATCTATCTCCTAACCCTAAACCTACCCATCACAAAAATCTTACTGTTCATAAATTATTTTATTGTTACATTTTATTATTTTTATTGTGATTTATAAGTTAATTATTGCTACATTAGACTACATTTTAAATGATTTTAACTCTTTTAACAGCATTTTATTTTTACGTTGCCATCCTGTGCCTGGATTTTTGATCATATTCACAAATCTTGAATATATCAAAAGCATATATTTTGCCGCAGAATATTTTGTTGTATGAGTATGTGAAATAAGAAATCGCGTTTTTGTTAAAGACGTTTTCAGCATCAGATTCAGAATGATGATCAAAACATAGATGGATTTGATCGAGTCCATCAACACCCCCAAAGCTTGCACAGTCATAAACCTCTTCGTGCTGTTGAATGTTTGTTGATCACGTTAGCTTACTAGTGCGTAAACGACTTCAACAAAGCGTAAACAATGGTGGGGAAAGAGTTAAATATGTATTTTTGTGTCAGTGTAAAATGTGATTTATTTGCTTATTTGTAATGAATAAAAATAAATGAATAAAATTGATAATTGTTGATAATTGATTATTTTTTTTATACTCTTAAGGTGATGATACACGGGGCAACTTTTTGAGCAATGTTGCCAGGCATTGCTGCCGAGCGATTTTGCCCATATCTAGAATCTTTAGATCGAAATTTGTTGCCCATTCTCAGCGGGAAAGTGCCCAAGCAACATCCCTCGGCAAAATTGCCCAGCAACATTGCTCAAAATTTTGCCCTGTGTCTCATTTTTGGCGTTCTTGTTTTGAAAGTAGACACACCTGAGATCTTCATAAATGCAGATATGTCATTATTCACCTCTGCTACAGTACAAACTCTGTGGTACCGTTTATACCTGATATTAAGATGCATTTTGACCAATCGGATCACAAGTGGATGACACTATAAATACAGATGTAAACGGGATCTAAAACGTTTTGTGCTTATCCAATATCCATATTCGACCACTTCCAGAGGTAGTCAAAAACGCATTTCTTTCATAGTGTAAATGTTCATATGGTCAAATGCGTTCTAACAGCCACAAAAGACCATCTGCTCACCGACTACTGATTGTTATGGGATCACTAATCACTGACACGTGATTGTTATGGGATGTGTTGCGAGATAGCACACCAAAAAAAAGTATTCAAACTATGAATGCACCTAAATGCACAGATTACGATCGAAATCGCAGTTGCCATCCGCATCCTTTTCATTCGCTTGCTGTCCCGCTTGTTCGTAAGCTGCGTAACAGGGATTCGTTCATTCAGTAGTATTCGTGTGCCGAACTTGGCGCTCCCGTGAAAGTGGTGCAGAGTGTGATGAAATAAGAGGGAAGGTTCTCAATAAAATACAAACACAAGTGGTCACAAGAGACGCATCTGAATGCATGTTAATACAAGGTGGATACAGTAATGTGTCTCGGCTGATCACTTTTAATCGGATCACCAAAAATGCATCTTAATACCAGGTGGAAATAGGGCCTGTGTTGCTATGGGGATCTACATGTGTCAAAACAGACCAAACAAACAAGTTTCTATACAGTCTTCACACCACAAACAGATGCTCCTGGGATCCTGATGAAAACACCATCAAAACAGCTGACAACAAACAACAGGTGTGTCCAGTATGTCAGTGACTAAAACTGAGCCTAATTCACACAATCGCAGCTCAGCTTTAGGTTTCCAGAGCTGTTCCACCTCTCAAAAATGGAGCATGCAAACCAGCAAGCAATAGCCGTCATTTCGCCGTCCCGGGTAACAATACATCTGAAATAACCTTGAATTTGGTTACATGTCGTTTTTGCCAAAATAATTTGTTTGATGTATGATATTCCATCATGTAAGCAAAGTCAACAGTGATTATTAAATTTTCATTTTTTTTTTTGTTTTAGCCTGGACGTCAGGGCTGTGTATGGACAGATATTAGAGGTCTTTTAAATGCAAAATTGCTTGGTGGGAACATATGCACTGCATAGGAGTGAAACTGAAAGGAGGAAAAGGCTAAAAAAAAAAAAAAGTCCATGGTTTTCATCAGGCCATACGTATAACTGACCTTAATAAATTAATTGCTCCTATAATCTCTGCTTACCTGTCAAACCTCTTCAATCAGATGTCACTCAGTCTTTTAATACATTCTGCCAGTATTTAAGTACAGCACATAGCAATAGGGTAGGATTTAATTATGTTTCTGGGGAACAACTAGTAGTAAACCTGACACAAGAGAGCAGAAATAAACAAGCCACCTCCCTCTGCTGTTTTTCTCTCACTTCATCGGTTTAGCGCTTTCTCAGCTCCATTTCTGCCACTCTCACTCTCCTGTCTGTCAGTATCTATCTTGCTCTCTCTGAGGGTGAAATTTGTAAATGGAAAAACAAGGCGGATGACTACATGGTACACTGTTATTTGGTGAGATCATATAGAGGATAATGATAAGAAGACACTGTAAGCTGTACTGTCGAGTTGAGTTCTTTATAGATATATATTATCATGTATAAAGAGACATAAAAAAGACCCATTTAAACAGTGAAGAATAAAATTTAATTTTATGATTTCTTAATTAAATAAAAAAAAAAATTATTTAGTAACCAGAGAGCAAGTGCAAATAAGCTGTTGCAGTTCTTTATTAGAATATTCTTTATTTTTTCTGCCTAAATGTCAGTGGCGGAGATTCTTGAACAGAAGATGTTTGATTCAATCACACTCAGTACAAGAGCTGTAAATCATGTTCTGTCTCGGTGTGAGATATGTGTGAAAGAAGGAGAGAGAGAGGTAAACCCTCTGAAAAATTGCAATGACAAAAGAGAATAATTTTGTTTTTTCACAATTTTATAAAATTTAATTAACGCTGTATATTAATATTTCATATTAACTCGTTCATTACCAGCAACTGATCTGAGCAGGACTATTTTTGGACTGTGCAAAATGCATATTAGGAACTTACATTAATCTGAGGTGACCCAGTATGTGTTGTATTTGCATGCTCTGTTAACCAGCAATGACACCCAAGATAAAAGAAGACTGGAGAATGTTCAGTAGGGCGCTGTGACCCACCTGCAACCCAAATTCTGTTTTCCCACTATATTCAGCAGAGTATCATCAGTACGACTAACGCAGCTTGCGTTCCCGCTGTGCCAAGGTGGGAGGGGCAAGAGCCAGACAAAGTCGCAGTGACATTGTGCACGACCAGGGATGTTCTTCTAATACAGACTGTTGTATTATTAGAAACTGTTGAAACGGAGCCAGCCCGCATAGCTGTGCTTTCAGGCACTCGTTTCAGCCAAAAAAAAAGAAATATGTTTGAGTTAAAGGGCATTTAAAGGAATAGTTCACCATAAAACAACCCTTCACTGAAACACAAAAAGTAGATCTTATCCAGTATGTCAAAAGCTGCTGTTTTCCAAAGAAAGTTGATGATGATTATACTGCCTAGCTCCAAAAAGAAGAAAACACACCGTAAAAGTATCATAAAATTGGTCCATATGACCCATGCACTGTATTCCAAGTCATTCAATAGATTTGTGTAAGGAAAAGACTAAGTTTACCTTTCTCTTTCATTGCATGGAAAAGAGCAGCTCGGACATTCTTTGGAAGGTAGATAATAAGGATTCAGGAACAACATGAGGGTGATTACATGATGACAAAACTATATCTTTAAAGGGATAGTTTACCCCAAATTTTAAATTCTTTCATCATCTTCTGAGAAGATGAAATCTGAGAAAGTCTTTTCCACCAAAAAGTTCAAGTTCCAAAAAGCTCATAAAGACAATGTTGATCAATGTTTATAAAACCTTAAAATAAATCTGTTCATCATATAAAATGATTGTGCCTTTTTAGAAGACTTTGATAAAACCGTTTGATTCATATGGATTAATTTTACGTTTTTATGAACTTTTTGAAGCTTGAATTTCGTTAATTTCATTTGTGTTTCAAAAATGAACGAAAGTCTTATGGGTTTGGAAGGACACCTGTGTAATTGATGACAGAATTTTCATTTTTCGATTAACTAACCCTTTTAAGTCAGACTATGTGGATTTTCCAACAAAGCAAAGGGGAAGGAATGAATGAAACCATAATAAAATATTTTCCAAATACAGTCAAACCAAAAATTATTCAGACATTTTTTATATTTTTGGTATATTTTTACTAGTGGGTGCAGGACACTATAGTTCATTTATGTAAGTGAGGATAGCAAAATAAAGTAAACCGTCTGTGACATATTATACCCAAAAATTCTTCATACAGTGGACTACCAGTAAAATTGATAAAAATTTGGGACCAAAAATTATTCAGACACTTTGACCTGACCATGTTTTGCTTAAGTGTTATCTGACATAATTAAGATTAATTTTTTCTGACACAGTTTAACTCTGAGATCTTGTCATATTTCATTACCATTTTTTTAAACTATAGTGAATAAACTGTATTAATGAATGAAATGTTCAAGGTATCTGAATAAATTTTGGTTTGACTGTATATATATTTTTTGGGGAGGATGTAATATTTTGTCCACGCTTATCTTGTTGAGCTCGTACAATCTGCATCTTTCTCCTCCGGGACTGAGCTTCCCTTAGGTGCTGATATTGAAATTTCTGATTAAAACTGATTTATGTCAGAATGAATTGCAAAATGTGAGGCTGATATCCAAATATGCTCTTTGTGCATCCTGAGTGCGGCGCAGGAGTGTGTATGCGTGTGAGTGAGTCCATCAAGGAGAGTGTAGGGTTTCTTTACACATTAGTAATCTCCTCTGGCAACCGTGGCTGTCTCTACAAATATATCTCTCCTCCTTTCTGTCCCTCTTGTTCTCCTTCCTTCACTCATGGTCAGGACATCTGTCTGTCTCACTAGTGCATGTCTTAGAAACAGACATCACATGTATGTTGAGTCCAGGGAATCTTAAGGTTAAATGCAAGTTAACATACAGTATTATATTCTAACCTAAACTGAACTTAACCTTAACCCTAAACAGTAACAATGGCAACACACACTGTTACTCCTCATTCAATAACATACTTTATAAAATGGTTAGTTCCTGTCCTTGATTCTGATTAGCTGTGTTTTATTCACGATAAAACACGGCTATGACCGCTTCACCCAGCGGTTCTGTGTATCACGACACAACACCCTTAGCAATCACTCTTAGCAACGTAAACTGTATGTTCTCAATTGATATTGTTCATTGAAGCTTACTGTATTATGTAGAAGAGTATCGTGAGAAAGAGATCGAGTGAGCGAGTGTATTACCTGCATTCAGATTTAGCATTTTCCTTCAGGTCAGTCCTACGTTCATAATAAAAAAATCAGTTTAAATGTCCGATGTATTATCTTGTCCTTTTAACAGTTAAGGGGTTTTCCCGTGACTGACAGCGCTAGTCAAAGCATTTGTCAGTTGCGTCTTGTTCCGTGTTCACAACAATTCAGTCTTTTCAATGTAAAAGTCTTCGCTACTGACTGACACACTCATAAAGACAGTCTTTGCCACCATCTAATGGCGTAATAATGTAACTTCTGTTGCTGTTCACGGTCAGGGACTATTTTTTTCCGGCAGAAGGAAGGCTTTTAGTGAAAGTTTACTTCATGAAAGTTGCATTGATAACATATTTTTGGCTTTAATATTTGTATTGTGTGGTAACTCCGCTTCGCGTCGTGCCTACCAGCGCCCTTCAGCCATGACGTATTCACGATACAGCATAGCCTCTCGTACCTTATTGCTTACATATCAACCTGACAGCCAGAAAATGCTTTTGGGAATTCCTTATGACCAGTTCGGCTCATTTTATTCATTTGCTACCCTTTTAACTTTCATTCCTTTTTGAGCAATTCTCATCCTAAATATAACTGTTTTCTCTCCAACCACTTTATCTCTCTAATTGCTAAATATGCACCCATGCATGCATACACACACATTAGGTTTGCATGTTTTATGGGGACTTTCCAGACATAATTATTTTTATACCATACAAACTGTATAATCTGTCCCCTACCCCTAAACCTACCCATCACAGAAAACCTTCTGCATTTTTACATTTTCAAAAAACATCACTTAATATGGTTTATAAGCTGTTTTCCTCATGGGAACCAAAAATGTCCCTACAAGGACAAGGATTTTAGATATTGCCATCTTTGTGCATTTTGTCCTCATAACAGGGTATATCTGAACCACACATACACATACACATACACATACACACACACACACACACATTCTTGTACATCTATCTTTGTGAGGACATTCATTGACACAATGACAACACAACTAAGTGCCTAAGTGCCTAACCCAAACCCTTACCCTAAACCTACCCTTAACCTAATTATAACCTTATCACTGAAACCAAGTCTTGACCCTCAAACAGGCCTTTAAAGGGCTCTCAGAAAGTGAGGACCGGCCAAAATGTCCTCACTTTACTCTCTTTGTCCTCACTCCGATGGTCTAAAACATAAATATATATAAATAGATAGATAGTTATACAACCACCCACACACACATACACAGGTTTGTTTTGCTATCAAAGTGAGGACATTCTATAGACGTAATGGTTTTTATACTGTACAAACTGTACATTCTCTCCCCCTACACTACCCCTACTCCTAAACCTACCCATCACAGAAAACATTCTGCATTTTTACATTTTTAATAAAACATTGTTTAATGTTTCATGAAATGTCCTCATATTTCATGTTTACGTCGTAATACCAGTGTAATACCCATGTCATTATACAAATTTCTGTCCTCATAAATCACAAAAACACGCGCACACACACACACACACACACACACACACACGGCTAATATACCTGGAGAAAACTATAGTCGCTGCTGATTCTTATACTAATAATATAATTAATGTTTTTCAATATATACTAGTGTTAAAAATGTGGGGGTCAGTTTTTCCTCACCAAGACTACATTTATTTGATCAAAAATAAAAATCTAATTTATTCCATTTGTGATTGTAAAGCTGAATTTTCAGCATCATTAGTCATTAGTCATCATCTTCAGTGTCACATGATGCTTCAGAAATCATTCTAATATGCCAAAGAAACATTTTGGTGCTCAACTTAGAAACAATTCTTATTATTAGGAAATTCTTAATATTTTGTGGAAAATGTGATACTTTTTTTTAGGATACTTTGATTAATAGAACATTCAAATGAACAGCATTTGTTTATAATAAATGCTTACATTGTGGCAAAAAAATCCAGTCTTTAATTTTACTTTTAATCAATCTAATGCATCCTTGCTAAATAAAACTATTAATTTCTTTAAATAATAATAATAATAATAATAATAATAATAATAAAAAATTTAAAATCTAACTGACCTCAAACTGCAGGGTATATATAGAATAAACATTGATATTTCTGATGCAATAGGCCTTCTAATGAGCTGCAGGACATCAATACACCATCTAACTGCCTGTTTTTAAAGCCACAAGCTCTCACAAAAAGCCTGAAGAAACCACTGATCAGTTATTTAGAGTAGCTATGGATTCACTCATCAGCACACAAGAGGAAGGATTCTGGGATATGAGCCCACAGACAAATTTCCATTAACACTCAAACAGCATGCACACTAACTGTAAATGCATATGTACCGTCTGGCATTCTCCACCTGTGGAGTTCAGCACTGTACATTCATAATAATATTAGGAGCGGAAAGCAGATGTGCTTTCTCTACCGAAGGGGGTGAGCATTCAAACAGCTGTAAGCAATCCACAAAGTTTCCAGTTAGCTTGTTGGGGAAGCCAGAGAAGATTGGGGCGGAAAAAAAATAAAGTCCTCCACGTGGTCTAATGTCTCAGGGTTGAACAAAGAACTTTAAGCCAGCATACAGTTTTTCTATTTGTTTTACATTTGCAACTCTTTCTTTAAAACATCAAGCATTATTTAATAGATTCAATACCATTTTGTGGTACTACTGAAATCTTCCAAAACCCTACAATTATGAGAGTCAAATGACCAAGAAAACAAAATTAGACTTAGAATATTATATGTGGGCATGGGAACGGGAAGACTGCCACTGTGTGGGTTTACTTTAGCTGTTCTCTGGGGACAAATTTGTCCAAACCTGTCTAAATCTGTCAAAACTCCCTTTGGACACATCCAGGGACGTCCTCAACTATAAAAATGATCATAACACAACATAACACAATAAACAACACAACTCATGAGATTAATCACAATGTTTTAATTACATATATAAGTAAATGTATTTGTGTGGAAATACATTTTTAAAAACACGTTGACTCCAGTGTGCACAAGAATATCAAATGGACACAGGGAGAGATTCTGGTCCACTGCCATTCACTCTGAATCTGACTTAGCTTTAACTTTGCCCGAGTGTTTGAGTGACAAAAATAGCTCCCAGCTGTTTTCAAAGTGCTCAGCAAATACCTACAAAAAGGCTCCCTGCTGAACTAAGGTGTTAAAAAACTGACCACAAACACATAAGCACAGCACAAGAACATAATATACTAGCAAAACCTTTCTTTCTGGGAAGATCTAAAACTCTGGAGCCATAGTTCAAAGTTAAACCCACGCCATAAAGACTATGAGCTGGCTGATTTCCAAAGGGCAAATAATGCTCATTCTGCACTCTGGAATAAGGCTAGTAATGGGAAAGGCCCATGTATTGAACTGCTTAAGCATGAAATTTGATTATGCTTGTAGTCAAAGTGCAACATGGCAAGGACACTGACGCAAATGTTGTAGATGTGCGATTCGAAACTGAGGAGACGCTAACTGATCTAGCAGTATCATCCCAGAGGCCCCGAAACATGAGACATGAAGCTCCAGGTCCAAAAAAACATGACAGGGAGCATCACTCAAGCTTGATGGACACAGAATCCACCACATGAGCTAGAAACACCTTCAAATGTCTTGAAACAAAGTCCACGCAGTTAATGGAAATTATTCTTAGATCTAATACAGAATGCTGAATAAGTACAATTTTATTTATTTATTTATTTTAAAACTTTTATTCAGCAAGGATGCACTGAATCGATAAAAAGTGATATTAAAGTAATTTACAATGTCACAAAAGACTTCTATTTCAAATAAATGCTGTTCTTTTGAACCTTCTATTCAATGAAGAATCTTGAAAAAAAATGATCAGTTTTTCGCAAAAATATTAATCTGCACAACTGTTCTCAACATTGGTAATAATAAGAAATGTTGGTAACACTTTACAATAAGGTTCATTTGTTAATATAGTTAATGTGTTAACTAACTTGAACTAACCATGAGCAATACATTTGTTACTGCATTTGTTAATCTTTGTTAACGTTAGTTAATAAAAATCCAGCTGTTCATAGTTTGTTCATGTACTAATGATAACAAATACAACTCTTGATTTTAATAATGTATTAGTAAATGTTGAAATTAACATTAACAAATATTAATAAATGCTGTAGAAGTGCAGTTCATTATTAGTTCATGTTAACTAATGAACCTTATTGTAAAGTGTCACCAAAATGTTTTTTGATCCAATCAGCATATTAGAAATTCAGCTTTGCCATCACAGGAATAAAATACAACTTAAAATATATTAAAATAGAAAATTATTCTAAATTGTAATTAATAATACTGTAACAATATCTCACAATATTGCTGTTTTTTCTGTATTTTTAATCAAAAAAATGCAGCCTTGGTAAGCATAAAAGACTTCTTTCAAAAACGTTAAAAAATCTTACTGACACCAAACTTTTGAACAGTAGTGTACATTGAACAGTATGCCAATTTTTAAGTTATTGGGTGCATGAAAATATCAAGTAGATGAATTTAATTCAAAATAACCATGCAAACTGTTTACTTAAAGGCACAATATGTAATATTTTTGGATTGAAATTTCAAAAAAACACTAGAACAATGTTATATTTTGTTGTCTTGTGTACTTACATTATCCTAAATGTTTCCAAGAATGTTTAAATCCAGAGAAATAAGCAATTCTAACCAGGACACGGACCGTGTCCATGTGTCACCTATCAATGCATCATACCCGCGTTACCCTCATTTTCCGGTTTTATTTTGTAGAAACCATGGAAACACCAAAGACGCTTTAATATATTACGTTTTATATTATGTTATTATGTTTTATTTAGTAAGTCTTATTGTTTCTAGATTTACCGCGAGTACCATGTTTTACCATGCCTAATATCAATCTAGCTTACTGCAGTGTGCAACAAGTGTCCCATACTAGCCACCGAACGAACGCACAGAGTAGCATTATAACAACTTTCAAAACACAAATGTATCTAATATGATAAAACAGCGCTGCATTGCCCTACATACTCATGACTGGAAGAAACTGATAATAAAAGCTCCACTGCTCTCGAGGCATGTGTCGTGCTTGTCTCTCATTAGCAATCGCTCCTGCGGCCTCGTTCCGCTCCAACGGCTTTCAGCCACACCCTGCTTCATAAATCTTTAATACATTAGCTCATCCATAAATATGATTTCTGCCCGAGTCCCGTCAAATTCTTTTCCATGAAATCAAGGCGTCATCAAGCTACGCCTTTGTTTTGAATAAGTGACCTCTAGTGGCGAAAAATTACATATTGTGCCTTTAAGTTCTATGAACACTTATTTTCACAGCTAAAAGTCTGTTTATTAACATATAAGGCACAAAAGTTGAAATAAAAAGAGGAGGACAGGTCCCAAACCCTCACAGAAGTAAAGATGACATTTCATAATATCCAAATAATGGCAAAAGTGCACAGATGTGCTAACTGCTTTGTGCTTCTCTCAAGAAGCGTTCATGGGTGGAACGGGTGACATCAGACTCAGATCTGAGGACATTAATCATTTGCCTCACAGCACAGCAAAAGCCACAAGACACTAAGAAGGGGTGGGGGAGATTGGGGAGGAGAGCGCAGTCATAGAGCATCTGAAGCAGACAGGCTCTGGCATTAGGAGGTTATGGGTTTGGGCACAAAGATGCAGTCACGCATCAGGAGGAAGAGGGGCTCAGAACGACAAGAAAGAAGGGCAGAGGAACCGCAGTAAAGAAAAAAAACTCCCTGACAGAAATTTCTTTTCTCGTTTGAAATCCATTTTACTTCTGCAAAGTGAAATATTTCTTAAGATATAATGTAAGGCAGGACGTCCGTCCATTGGGTCTTGATTGTTTGGATGTTCAATATAAGAATGGACCATAATTCATGATGTCAGCTGAAAAGAATAGTGATATTAGAAGCAAAACAAGTTATTCAATTTTTATTTTTATTTTTCTATTTAGAATAACATAAACCAAACAAATCATTCCTAATAAGACTAAAACATGCATTAAGGATGTAAATTGACTCATTTTTGAATCTCATGTCAACTTTAACTTGTTAGATCAGGTACAAGCTCACAACACAAATCAGACACAGGCCTGAAGACATCAGACTGAGATTTACATATTGCCAAATTATGTCTAAACCTGAAACAATCTCAAGCAAAGAGTGGATTCAGATTGTTTGCATTTGACAGATGATTGCATCTATGCCTTGAGCTGTTCTTGTGTCCAATCTGTCATAGAGAGGGTTTATATTAGTTTGAAGATGTTGTGATAGACACCACACCTGACAACTGTAGTTTAAGGCCAGCAAATGAGACTATATTTACTCGATGGAGAATATGATCTTTGAGGAGCTCTCTTACACTTGCAAGAGAGCGGACACTAGTACAGGTTGCTACTCAGCATCTGAGTTAAGCTTCATTACATAATTATATGGTAAAAAGGCAAGGTTTCACATGTTTGAGTTTGAAATTATATGGACAGGTGACAGGCTCTGCTCAACTAAAAATAACTCACAGGACACAGGTGGTGCATTAGGTTTTGATGACCACTTGTCTGGCACCAGCAGCCTTTGTGTTGTAAAACCACATAAAAACGCCATAAATTTGTTTGTTAAAGGGTTACACTGAACGTGTATCATTTATGCATTAAAATGAAAGATTTAAAGGGACAGTTCACCCAAAAAAATCTGCAGTACTTTAAAGAAGCTATTTTGAAGGTCATCACTGACCATTATATAGACAGAGACATTATTTCTCAAAATAGACCTTATTTTATGGTCCTCAGCAAAAATAAAGTTATAAAGGTTTGGAACAAAATGACAAAATTTTCATTTTTGGGTGAACTATCACTTTAATGGATTTACATTGAGCATTTTAAAATTTGTATACAATATGATCTCATCTATTTAGCTACTTTTAAAGAATAAAGTATCCCTCCAGAGTATTGAGACAGTGAGTTGAACTGGAGAACCGATTTAGTCACATTTTTGTGAATTGGATCAACGCGATTCATTGAAAAGATCCGACTCAAATGAATCATTCATTCACGAAGACAAACATTCGCTGTCATGAAAACATTCGACTTGAAATGTAGTGAACGAGTCATGTGAACCACTTTTATGATACTTCTATTGTCATTTTGTGTTATATACTTTTTTTGGCTTGACATCATAGTTAGCCTACCTTTCAATGTCATTGCATAGTAGCCTAAATAAATTTTCCAAAATGTCTTTTTTCAGAAGAAATAAATATCGAACAACATTCATGTGAGTAAATAAATAAGACTTAAGGATTTTTTATTTATTTATTTATTTATTTTTGGATGAACTATCCCTTTTACTTCACACGCCGTAGAAACGCGACGCAACGACCAAAGACGTCAGTCTCACGCATGTGTACCTACATAGACCAACTACTGTAATAAAACATAACGCAGACGGAACGCGTCCTGTTTTAAATGCAACTTGTGGTTGAAAGAGTACCAGTCAAATACAAAAACTTCACAGATTTTAAAGCCAACAATAATTGTTGATATCAACAATTGCAACAACTCAGTAATCATAACAATACTAGCAAGTTTTGTGCTTTTTTACTTACAGTTGGGAGTCGGGAAACTGTATAGCGCTTCCACAGCTGAATAAAGACAGAAGTAGAAGAAGAGCAGCGGACAGTCTGAGCGTATCCATTATTCTGTCTGACATCATTTAGTTTCTCCCACTAAAATCCACTGAAGTAACCCTCCTAAAGCAGCCGAGCAGCCGCCATGAGCGCGCGCTACTTCCACAAACAAATCACAGATGCTTTTGGTCCCTCAGCTACTTCTGCCTTTGCCCTGTTGAATTAGTTTAGATGTTTCTCAAGAGGTGTGGAGACTGTTAGGGGGAGTCAGGTGTGGGGCGTTTCCGTGTCTCTCCGGTTTGCCAGTACGTTAAAGAGTCTGTTTTAGACTGTGCGCGCCGTGGTGGATCAGTTTCCACACGCCCCCCACCCATCTGCGCGCGATCATCATCACGCGTGTCGCTCCATACAAGGAGCCCGAGCTGCACAGTTGATACGAGCTGCGAGGCATCAATGAGCTCATATCTTTGAATGACAAGAAAGTTACAGTTTTAGATAGATAGATAGATAGATAGATAGATAGATAGATAGATGTTTGTATAATACTTTCATGTTTAATGGGTTATTTCAATACACTCTAAATAGTGCTGGGTTAAAAACAACCCATGTTGGGTTGAAAATAGACAAACCCAGCGGTTGGGTTAAATGTTTGCCCAAAGTGCAGTTTTATTTAAACCAACTATTGTTTAAAAATTACTATATGGCTGGCTTAAAATGAAACCAAAATAGGTTGGAAAAATCAGACACATAATTACTAGAGGCAACAATAATAATCAAAAGGTGAACATTTATTAATAAGCAATTTAATAAATGTAATACATGTTTAATTATTACTTGTTAAACGTATTAATAAATGTTCATTTATTAAACATACTAATAAATGTTAATTTCCAACATTTGGGTTCATTTAAGTAAGCAATACAGTTATTTTTAAACAATAGTTGAGTTAAATAAAACTACCCAGCAGGTTGGGTAAACATTTGTCCATTTTCAACCCAACTTGGGTTGTTTTTAACCCAGCATTTTTAGAGTGTATGTTCACGAGTGGTATAATAATGAATGGTTTTCATAAAATGTATTTAAAAATTAAAATTTAATTAAAACAAAATTAATTAAAACTAAATGAATGATCCCATGATGGGTACCCCTGAAAGGTTCTATGAAGCGCCTGACAGAACTCTTTAAAGGGTTAGTTCACCCAAAAATGAAAATTCTGTCATTAATTACTCGCCCGTAAAACCTTCATTCATCTTCGGAACACAAATTAAGATATTTTTGATGAAATCCAAGAGCTTTCTGACCTCCGAGACTGCAATGTTATTATCATTTTCAAGGCCCAGAAAGGTAGTAAAGACATCGTTTAAATAGTCCATGTGACAGTGGTTCAACCTTAATGTTATGAAGCGACGAGAATACTTTTTGTGTGGATAAAGTCATTATTTTTGTTTGTTTAACCCTTTAAGGTTCTTCTAAGAGTGACTGTACTAAGAAAAATGTACGTTTTTGAACTTTTAAAGATTGGCACTGTTAGGCAAATAACTCCGTTCTTAAAAAGGTGTCTATCATCAAATGGCGAAGAGGAAATAAATCTTCTATGACAGTATAAATAGACTTTTAATAACTTTTTGCAGGTTAGATTGCTCCCCAAGGTTATGATTTCTATTTTATGAAAAGATATGCAGTGTTTGCTGTCTGGATGCAGCGGAGGGGAGGGGAGGCGCACTGAGCAAATGAGCAGCTAACTCTGATCTCAGCAAATATGAGGATTTACACTAGTGCGCATTTGAAGAACTGTGTGTGTGCGTGTTAGTACCTTGAATACAGTATGTGAGGTGATGTGTTCATTCTGAACCAAAGCAGGATATATGGAGCGACCAAATAATGTAGCTGTAGGACAAATGACAAATTATACTTCAAAGACATCTAATAGATATACGATTATGTATAAGGCCAGATGAAAGATATGACTTTCAATCAAATTAATTTGCACTTTTTTGTGAAGTGTTTTGCATTCACCTTTTAAAGTGTTTTTGTTTCCTCAATGTGAGACACCAGGTCGCAGCAGTACATAAAGACAAAACTCATTCTCATAAAAGCATCCTCACGGATCCAGCATCACCCTCATAACCTCATTTTAAGTGGATTACAGGGCTTTAGTTAGATTAGGTGGTATTAGCAAGAAGCAACATCCAACACAAATGCAACCAAAACAGCAGAGTGGCATTGAGAGCAGCATCAAGAACCACTGCTTGCATTTTAGCTTAATACATTCATAAATGACAAATGACACATGAATAAATAGGCTACATAAAGAAGTAAAACACAAAACAGAAACAGAAAATAGATAACAAAGAGCAAGTTCAAGTGAAATATCTTCACAATCATCACATGATGCCTTGTGCATTTTGTAATTGAGTGGCATTTTCTCGCAGATGATGAGGTTGTGGGGTGTGACAGCATCTGAAATACACAACTGAGTTTAGAGTTAGAGTGTGTCTCTTTCATTTGTTTATGTAAAAACAATTGAATGAAATGAAAAATGAAAACGAAGGCCAAAATAGCAAAAATGGACAGTACGTGAGCCATTCACAATGTTAAAAGTAAAAAATGATATAAAGTGATATGATATATAGCTTTAATGTTTTTTGTGACTGGTTATGTTTATGCATAAACCCATGTAATAATTAAAAACAAAATCAAACAATATGGATCACAAATTCAATATCTCTGTTACTTACTTAGTGGAGAAGAGGAGAAAAGTGTCCTTAACTGAACAGAACTGGTCAACATGTTCTGTTAAACTAAAAAGAGAAAAAGATTTTTAAAAAAGATTGCTAGGAAACCAGTTACAATTTGAAAGTTAAAGTTTATAGACATTTTAAGAAAGAAATTTACCTGTTGAGAATGTGTTGACCAGTCCTTCCAGGATTTCGCGGGACTTTTTTCTGATTTTTGCGGCCTAAAATGACTGAATTTGCGGCAATATTTGCGGCATTTCTTGTTGTTTTGTAGTGAAAATATACCACAGACAGCATTCTTTTAACATTGTTATTACTTTTCTGACCTTGAGAACCATTGCAGGGCTCCAGACTAACATTTGATGGCAGTAGCACCGGTGCACCATCCCCTGATTTGGCAGCGCTGAGGGCTGACAGAAAAGCACTGTGCTTGAGTTGAGATGCAGATAATATTAACTTTTATTTAATTATTATATTTAATAAATATTAAAAATATATATGGAAAAGGCTAATAAGTTAATAAGTGCTCCCCTGCAGCATCTACTAGGCTACAGTGGTAATTTATTGTCTTTTTTATTTCTAAATAAGTGTTATGCTTTACATCGTGAAACTTTTAGTTTTACAAATGGGGACAAACTATGAAGGATGAACAAACAATGTTTTGGACATCACATTAAAAATAACATTCAAATTGGGCAATATTTAAAGCTTTGAAGTGCTGGGAAAAGTTGCGTAAAGCACTTAGGGTTGTAGGCTACACTTGTGTTCATTGCACAATGTTTCTCATGGTTTCCAGATTACACAGCGCTGGGAAGAAAGCGCTTGAATTCACCCCAGAATTAATAACATCGCTGTGAAATCTTGTGAGAAGC
Organism: Mylopharyngodon piceus; assembly: GCA_039654765.1. NCBI lineage: Eukaryota > Metazoa > Chordata > Actinopteri > Cypriniformes > Xenocyprididae > Mylopharyngodon > Mylopharyngodon piceus. The sequence continues at coordinate 14,705,077 of CM077454.1, forward strand.
ATTCAAATTCGTCACAGAATTCTCTGTTAAACCACAGATATCACTTATCACTGATATCAAGATATCAGTTACGGTTTCATTTTCCACTGTGGGGCTGATAATGTAATACAAAAGCATTGTCGTTGCCTCGTTGATGATATGAGACTAAATAACGACCGCGTTATGGAGGATGATCAGTTATTTCTTTTAATTTTATTATTAATTTGTGTTTACATCGCTCAAATAGAGCGCTTAGCCAGCTACAGAGAAACTGGTAGCCAGTCAACAGATAAGTGACCAATCCTGTGTGCCGACATCACTTCACGCATTCTACCAGCATGATTCGTGCCGAGAATTCCGGGCCGAGAACGGTTTGTAATGGTGCCGTGCCGTACCAGGCTCAAGTGGAAACACAACTGGAACCGTTCCTTACCATTCTAAGAACTGGTTGGCCCAACAGTGGAAAAGCGGCTGAAGAACTGTTTCAGCAAACCATTTCAGACTGGTTCTAAATAGAACTGTTGAGTAATGAACCATCTTTTTTAGGGTGTACCATATGTTAAGAGTTTATCAACAAGGTCACTTATAACCAAGCGGCAACCTCCCCCAGTTTCTCTTGAAGCCAACACGGAAGTGACTTAAACTGCGATTCATCGACTGGCCGCTAGGGACAGGCTCCAAAAGAGAGCAGAATCTCATTGAGTCCCATGTTAAAATGGCCAACTTTACAGCAGAAAAAAAACATGTTTACAGCCTGGATCAAATTGTGATTTTAGTCTGTACAGCTAATTTTGCCCTTCATGACAACTCTGAGGGGGGTGAATTTTTTTTATAACTCATCCGTTTAAATTATATTAAGCCTTAAAGTTCTGCATAATTAAGGGCGTGGTCACTTGAGTGACAGGTTTGCCGCTGCTGTCTGTGAGCCGTCATGTTACCTCAGCTAATTCCAGCCGCTGATTTTGGCATCTCTGCTGTGTTTGTGCTTTTTTTTCGGGATTATTTTATACAATTATAAAATAATAATATATAAAATAATAATAACATTTAGATCTTTCAAATTATATAGCACCTCCGACTCACTCACTACGTTCATCCGACTCTGGCCTTCTCGCTGTTTCTCGGCATCGCCTCTCTTCAATGGGGGGCAGATCATTCAGTACTATCGCACCCAAACTCTGGAATTCTCTCCCCCGCTCACTCTGTTGTGTTAATAATATCTCTGAATTTAAATCATTACTCAAAACTCACTTGTTTTCTGAATGTTATACCTCTGATTTGATTAATTGATTGTTCTGCATAATTACTAATAGTTCTCTGAATGTTATGTTATGTCTCTTAAGTCCTGTTTGTGTATTTTATTGTACTTGACTCTATTCTTCTGTATGCTTCCTTGTCCATTATTGTTTTTCATCAGTCTACTTGTATTATCTCTTCCTTGATAATTGTACATTGTAAAGCGTCCTTGAGCCCTGGAAAGGCGCTATATAAATAAAATTTATTATTATTATTATTTATTATTACCTCAGTTCCAACCACTTCCCGCCTCTTTACCCATTTTCAGTTATCCAGGAGTGACGTGAGGTGATGCGCAGCTAAGATGGCAGCGGCCTCATTTTCGCTTCAAAAATGCTCTTCAGAAATCAACAGGTGACGTCATGGACACTACGTCCATATTTTTTTACAGTCTATGCTTATAACTAAATATTTACGGAGCCCCTAAAGGGACACAGTGAATGAAAAAAAAATATGAGATGGGAGGTAAAAATATTCGTCAATGCTTTTACGTTCCCTCTGAGAAACTTTGTGTTCACTTGCAAAGAGCTAAAAAGATTTAGCGAGGATTTTTTTTTTCTTCCATCTCATTTTTTTTTTTTTTTTTTTCACAATGTCCCTTTAGGGGCTCCGTATTTACACTGAAAATAAGAAAAAGCTCCAACCTGCAATTTTTACCTTAAAGAGCTATTTCTACCTGATTCATCCCTTAAAAATGAATATTGTTAGTATAAAATCAATGTATTCTGGGTAGATTCAGTGATGTTAAATTATATTTTTGACTTGAATACAAGTTCATTTAGATGTTTACAAGTCCATTTTTAGGTTTCTATTTTTCAGTGTAACTGATAAATAGCCGTTATTAAAATTCTATACCATTTTGTCTAAATAAATTAAAAATAAAATGCTAAAAACTAAAAAAAAACGTAAAGCATATAAGTAAAAATAAATGATTAAATTAATTATAAATTAAAAATTTAAATTTAGGCATTGCAACATTATAATGTACAATATGAAATATTCATTTAGAGATTTGCTAAAGATGATATTTAACAGTGTTATTAAATTATTGTTTTTAATTATGGTGGAAAAAGTAATCAAAATGAAAAAACTAGGGAAAATATGCAGCATGCACAATATTACATTGGATGATATAGTCAGTAATAATCAGCTATGTAGTCAATATGGTACAGATATATCATGCTTCCATAATTTTCGGGCTATGTATCACTGTGCAGGGAGAGAATAGCAAGTGTGTGTGTGTTTTTTTTTTCTATGTGCATGGGGTCGTCAGGAGTTCATAGTTCGCCCCCCAGGATGTGAGCTACAGAGCGGGCAGGTAGGGTAAACGCTGTACACACTATCCACAGATTAACTGATCTCAGTTGTCGCTTAGCAACACAACACTATCTATTCACAGCCACAGGAGTCGCCTGAGTTAGCCCAACTCTGAAGCTGAAGAGGACATGCTCTTTAAAAGGCAGAAGATGAATGAGTAAGTCAGCAAAAGAGAGAAAGAGCAAGGGAAGCACATAGAGTCAAAAGGAGGATAAAGATTGCCTTTTTTGTGTGTGGGGAAAAGAAATGAAAAAGGTAACATGCCCTGTCAGGGAGGTTAGGCTACACAACTTGCACTAAATTACCTCATTTAACCTAGCAGGCGATGCCAGAGAGAGCACTGTGGTGCATTTACTGACATCAGGGTGTGCGGTGCTGTTATGGAGCCCTCTGTTGGGATTACACTGAGTGATGATGCTGGGTTTTATTGCCACTTGGGAATGGTACAATTGTTGGGGGAGGTAGAGATTATGGGGGTAAAATATGAGTGAGAGTTCTGTTTTTTTTCTCTGTGGTTTCCCTTAATGCTCTGTCCCTTCCATGCTAGATGTCTGTTAGATGGATGATTATGATATAAAAGTCAAAGTACTGTAATTCATACTCCCTATATTACGCTATATTACACCCTTAACCTTGTATAATCCTGCAGTGTTGGGTAAAATTCACAATCAATCATTTAAATGTATTTAAATTCAGTTTGAATTTGAATTGAATTGACCACACCCTACAGGAAGTTGAAATTGGGTTTTTATTAAAAAGGAATTTCATGAAACTGCAATTCAAAGTAATGAGTGTTCTTCCAAGGAAGATTTTGTGTGTCATGTCAATAAATAAAGCTTTCATTAAAAGTATAAATAAAAACATGCATCAAATGAAAGATTTGTTCATTAATATGAAACTCACTGTCCTCTAAATTCTTCCATCTTGTTCTATAAAAGTTAAAGGGTTAGTTCACCCAAAAATGAAAATAATGTCATTAATTACTCACCCTCATGCCGTTCCATACCCGTAAGTCCTTTGTTCATCTTCGGAACACAAATTAAGATTTTTGTTGAAATCCGATGGCTCAGTGAGGCCTGCATAGCCAGCAATGACATTTCCTCTCTCAAGATCCATTAATGTACTAAAAACATATTTAAATCAGTTCATGTGAGTACATGGTTCAATATTAATATTATAAAGCGACGAGAATATTTTTGGTGCGCCAAAAAAACAAAATAACGACTTATATAGTGATGGCCGATTTCAAAACACTGCTTCATTAAGCTTCAGAGCGTTATGAATCTTTTGTGTCGAATCATGATTTGGATCGCGTGTCAAACCGCCAAACTGCTGAAATCACGTGACTTTGGCGCTCCGAACCACTGATTATCATTATTTTGTTGTTTTTTGGAGCACCAAAAATATTCTCGTCGCTTTATAATATTAATATTGAACCACTGATATATGTTTTTAGTACATTAATGGATCTTGAGAGAGGAAATGTCATTGCTGGCTATGCAGGCCTCACTGAGCCATCGGATTTCAACAAAAATATCTTAATTTGCGTTCCGAAGATTAACGAAGGTCTTACGGGTGTGGAAAGGCATGAGGGTGAGTTAATGACATTATTTTCATTTTTGGGTGAACTAACCCTTTAATTAATTAATTATGGTGAAATATAGGGTACACAGGTTCAAAAGTTTGGGCTGGTTAGATCTGATGTTTTAAGTCTCAAGGCTGCATTTATTTGGTTAAAAATACAGTAAAAACAGTAATATTGTGAAATATTATTACAATTTAAAACAAATGTTTTCTATTTTATTTCTATTTTGTCATTCATTCCTGTGATGGCAAAGCTGAATTTTCAGCATCATTACTCCAGTCTTCAGTGTCACATGATCCTTCAGAAATCATTCTAAGATGCTGATTTGCTGCTCAAGAAACTTATTATTATCAATGTTGAAAACAGTTGTGATTATATTATATGCACAACTCTGCAGCCTCCATCTGATACAGTTTTACAAATATCTCCTCAGGGTATAGCAGATGCAGAACATTTTGGTTCATTGTTCAGATTGTTGAAATACTATCAACGTCATAAATTATAAATGCAGACATGGAAAGAATAAACAGGACTTTGAGAGCTGACATTGTTCATCATAACCTGAATAGTGATTCTGATGATAATAATAAGTACAGTATATATTTAGACCTGGAGTGTTGCTTTAATTTTTAACACAGTCATTTGGAAGGCCAGATCAGCCTTATGCTCTGTCTCTGTCCTAGTAACTAATGATTTTGTGTTAATATTTAATATTGGCCTAATAATTTCTTTTATTAGCTTTTTAGGTGTGGGTAGATCCATCTGGGAACAGTTTCAAGGAAGAATATTGCCTTTATTAGATAAAATGACGCAGTTTTGTTTTAGATCTTTCCTAGTCTCAGCCATAGATATGTATACAGATACCAAATTCAACAGCTCCAGACACGTCAGCGCGCCCACCATCTTGAAACAGTCAACATGTCGTCACTCACAGTAAGAATCAATAATGCCACAACATTGCGCAGTTTCTGGTTGTGAAACTGCCAAGATTTAAATTCCCAAAGAAATGGGACAACCTTTCACAGGTGAGAATGTGTTGGTTTGTGTTTTTATATGTATTAACACAATATTACAGGGTTTAAAACTAAGTAAACTTTTTATTGTCGCGTTAGCTGATGCCTTCGTCTTGTTGTATTGTGTTAGTCTAGCAAAATCATCTGCTGAAGTCTATTGCAGATATAGATAATCATACACGTGTCTAACTACGGTTGCAGGCGCACAGTCAGCTCGCACTCGAGTGTTCAAGGGCTTTGACTGTTCCAATATGTCGGATGACATACGTGTTACAGCCCATAGAAAAGGCCACAAATGAGGCATCAATGTATATATATATATATATATATATATTGTCTCAGCCTTAAGGCAGGAACACACCAAGCGGACGCCGACGTACTAGTGGCGACGAAAGCAGACTGCGGGGTTGGCTCACGTCGGCAGCGTCTGGGTCCAAAGTTGGCCTGACACACCAAACCCACGCTCGACAGCCGACGGCCAAGTAGCACGTCCGTTCTGCGTCTGCGTAAGATGAAATGCCTTTCCGTACCAGCAGGTGGCAGTAGCTGAACAGCCAATCAGAATGTTCAGATGGCCCGACGGACCGACGAGCTCCGACGCCGATTCAACATGTCGAATCGGCGGAAAAAAAGCCAACGAGGACCAACTTCAGCCGACGGTGCGGAACACACTGAGAAAACTTAGTCGGCCGATGAACAAAAACTGCCCGACGTCCGACCGTCGGCTTAATGTGTTCCTGCCTTTAGACATCATGGCTGAACAAAATGGGAAACACTTCGGGAGTTTCGAAGTTGTCATCTGATTGGTTGAATTACAGGATTTCCGGGGAACCTGTGAGTCGTGTTCTTTAACGGTCCACCTGGAAACAAAGCCGTCATGACACCAAACCCCCTCTTGGAAGAGGAAAGCTGTTATTTTTACATCTGTGACAATGAGTGCTTATCAGGATCAACTAAACTTTTTTAAATGAATAATTTATTAGATGCACGCTGGTCATCATAGGGACATCGACTTTACATTCTCAAACTGTGATTGGATGCTTTACATGTTGGTCAGACATCCTCTGGGTGGTCCTTGGCCAATGAAAGCTGCGATGGAGTCCACTCTGAAGGTCTGGCTGCATGCGCTAGCCTAGATCTTTCCCCAAAATAATATCAATTGTGGCCATCTATGTGGGGCACCATGTGTCACCCCAAATAACTTTAATCCCCCCGCTGAATCAATACCCCAGTCTGATACTGTAAGCAGGTCTGAGCTAACTGGGTTGTTCTCCAACATATAAATGTTTAAATGTTAAATATTAGAAGAAATTAAATCTGCTTCTTGGTGCTTCATATTTTTGCTTTACATGACAGAAAAAAAGAAAATCGGAAAAACATTTTTATCCAAAGGCAATGTCAATGTTTGGACATGAACTGACTTGCGTGCCAAAAACACATGAGTTGGGTACGATGACGGGCATCTCTGTCCTTTTACTTGGCCGCCCTTTTTGGCCTCAGGATTGTAGTATAATCTGTCAAATATACCCTTACAAAAACATTATTTAAAAAAATGAATTTGTTTGCATTTCACAATATTTATAATCACAGGATACTGTATTTATGCAACACATTTTCTCTTAATTCAATTTAAAATTAAATGAATATTAAAGGAATGATGTGCAAAAATCACGCCTTTCCTCCACTCATGGTTTGCCAAATGTAATTTATTAATTAATCTGTCCCATGGAGATTGTTTCCAAGGCAACTGAGGACATCTACTGTACATATTAACGGATTCCCATAAGTTACATAAGAGTTTGGGAGTGTTAACTGACAGGTTTGTTGCCAGCATGCGACATACAAATGCATGGTTACCTCAACATGTTTTTGTAATCTTTTCATCCATGAGATCCTAATGCCCTTAAAGTTTTTATAAATTTTCAAGACTGATAAAAAATATTAACAAAAAAAAAAAACTATTTGCAATTTGGCAGCGCAGCCATCCGGTGGTTTCCATTGTTAGGCCGGATACAGATGGAGCCACATAATGAAGAAAATCTAGCAGAAATGAAGCTGGCCACCCTAACGTGACCTGGTTGCAGTCACACAGCTCTAACTGCAACAAGGACACCAGAACAGGGCAAGAGAAAAATCTAATCTTTCTGGCTAATGTCGTGCTGATTCCCTTCTGCTTTTGATTCATTTACAATTCACTAAAAAGATAGTAAATGCTGGGGAAACAATATTCATACTGAAGGAAAGTGCACTTATTAATACTTTACACTTAAATAACACAGTATGATTTAACTTAACACTACAATGCTTGTCTCATTAAAAGAAAGAAGAAGAAAAAACATGATAACAAGCTTCGTTTACTGCAAAATCAACAGTGGCAAAAGCTGTCGTCTGAATCATACAGCTACTCTAAAGCATTGGCTTTCCACGTGCCATTAGTGCCACTTTGTCATATGCAACATTTTCTGGGTTTCAGAAGATCTTAGTAACAAGAATCACACATTTTAAAGTTTCAGACTGAGGTCCTGGAGAAAGTGATCCATTAGCATTGCCATTCTAATCATACTAAATTGTTCTTTATGCATCATAAAACTGTGATGAGGTATCAGGTATTCACCTGATATATTTCAACAGCTTTAAACATCACTCAAGTCAATCAGAGTGAAACAATCCTATTTTGAGATTTGATTTGTGATGTCTGACATTCCCAAACTTAGTTTTAAAAAGCATAGATCTCACTGTATCTGACCGCTGCTCATGTAAGACTGACTTCATCTGTAAACATCAGTAAAGGTCTGCTTATTTAATAAGAGCCCAGATTGGCTGGCTGTTTATCCAAGCAGCTGAGGTGTAATTGTGTTACAATGTCTAATGGCTCACTTCATATGGAGCGTCACATGCCAAGGAAGAAGAAAAGCAGCTGGACAGGCAAGGGAGAGGCAAGCCAGATAAACGCAGGTTTAAAGTCAGATCCAGCCAGCCTGGATCTTCATACTGGTCTAAACAACCTCTGCCACCTCTATTTGAACATTCCTCAGCTAATGAAACTCAGGGTTGTTGACCATGGAGAAACATATTGGTCATAAAGAAAGGAACAACACGCCTTTAATTGTCAGCAGCATGAGGTTTGTGTGTGTGACTCATCAAAGTCAAAGTGAAGAGCATCAATGCAGATCTTTGATAAACAAACAGCTCTTCAGATGTCCACATCTGAACCTTTGAAGAGAGACACACAACGCTAATGAAAGAAGGAGAGACAGACAGGTGTCCCCTGATCAAAGTGGACACCCACAAAATCTCCTTCGTCCTCTGTTGTCTCTCTCGCTGTCCCTGACAAATCTATTACGTTATATAACCGAAATGGGAATAAATCAAGAGGCTACTGTCCTTCATTGAGTCACAGCCCTGAGTCTGCCCAACGAGAACACTCTAGATAAACACTCTGAAGAAAAAAAGAATTAAATAGCAGCATAATCCAAAACATACCGTGCAGTGTCAAGCATCCAGTGACTCAGTTTTCATATAATCAATCAAACAACCTTTAAGCTATCAAAACAAACAGGATTCTCATCAATGGTAACTAAAAAGGGTCAAATTAAATGACAACAAATAATAAATATAGCTGCAAGCAGCAATTACGGGGGCAAGCCGAATAAGGGCAGAAAAGGAAATATTTGTGGACATCTGTGATCATGAGGTTAGGATAAAGCTGTTTAAATTACATCAGTTAAAGCACTTATAACATAATAACATGGTTTATAACTTCTGAGCAGTAGGTAGCGCTATGATAAAACTCTGCATGCACCCTCAAGTCATGCCTGTGATGACATGTACCAAGTTTCGTGTCAATACACAAAACTTTTGCAAAGATACAGCAGCATATCCATTTTGGCAGGCTCGCAGTCAAATTTGTTGACGCAGTATAAAATAATGGTTGGGTCTATCAAAAATCTTTTAGTAAATTTTTGTCATGAGTGTCTGTAGATGCTACATACCAAATTTTGTACAAATCGGACAAATTTTGTAGGAAGAGTTCGAAAAAGTAGGTTTTGAATAAAATTCAATATGGTGGACAGTAAGTAGAATATGGCAATTTTGGTATCGTAGGACTTGGCATAAGCCAACAAATCTAATGATGTAAGTTAAATGACAATATGTTGAATTTTTGATATGTTATGAGCATTTTCATAAATTTCAGTATGTCTCTTGACCACTAGGGTGCAATGACCTAAAACTTTACAGGTCTTCTCAGAACATGGCTGATGAATCATACCGAGTTTCGTAACGATACGTTCATGTGTTCGTAAAACACAGCATTTTATGACAAAATTCAAAATGGCCGATGCCCAAAATGGCCGACCAAAGAAAACTGGATTTCGTTCAACTCAGCATGCCTCAAAGAATTTAAGGAGATCATCCTCATGACAAGGCATTCAAATGTTATAAGACAAAATAGCCATTTTTCCTATCTCGAAAAATGTGACAATACTGTGCATGTACCCCCAAGTCATGCCTGTAATGACATATACCAAGTTTGGTGTCAATACACCAAATCATTGCGAAGATACAGCATCAAATCCATTTTTGCATGCTCGTTGTCAAATCCGAGAAAGGATTGGCCGATAAAAAATCTTTTAATAACTTTTTTCCTGTAGTGTGTGTAGATGCTACATACAAAATTTTGTGCAAAGTAGTTTTTTCGGAAAATTCAAAATGGCGGAAACATTTTCATGACGGAAATGACATCATAGGATGCATTCGAATCAGCATGAGCCATGGAATCAAAGGGAAAAAAATGTGTTTCTAGGACTTAGGGCTCGTTCACACAGAACGCATCTTTGCGGAATGGTTTTTAAAAAAGCACAGCACAGAACGCGAGGGTCTCAAGACATGCTTTTGAGACATGATGCAATAACGGCTATAATGAACAAATAAAACAGTTGCCACACCAACTTGCTACTGTAAACAGAAGCTCACAACGCTTGCCCTGCCTCTGAGTTCTTTTGATTGGTCCACTGTTTTGGAACTGACATTGATGAGCAGCGCTGTGTAAAGTTGAAATTCTTTTAACTTGACACGGCGTCTTAAAAACACGGCACTCATGTGCGAGGCGCTGCTGTGTGAACAGCCCCTTAGGCGTCAAAAGTTATGAGCATAAACATGACTGAATATTTGAACTGTTGGTGGCGCTAAAGGGTTTGAGGTAGAGACACAAAATTTGCTGTGGTAACATTTCCTCTATCTGTGTGCCAAATTTCATAACTTTTTACCATACGGTTCTATGGGCTGCCATAGACTCAAGAGCGGAAGAAGAATAATAATAAGAAAACTAATGATTTCAATAGGGGTCTTTGCCCCTTCGGGGTTTGACCGCTAATAACAACAAGAACATCAACCCAAAATACACCCTTTCCTAAATGGATCCAAAACATGTGCAATAAACACATAACAAGAATTAAAATCTAAAATTGCAGTGCATCATGGGAAATCGGTTGCCTCATCTGATGCCACAATTTATTGCTGAATTCAGAACCGCTAGCATACTATTTATACTGTATTTATCATATCATTATATATCAGAAATAGCATGAATATTAAGCTAGTATGCGATTCTGAATTTAGCACATCCCTGTATACAAATATGCCAACTTCCCGACTACCATATATAGTAGGCAAAAAACAGAGCATGAAATTAATAGTAGCCTATGTCTGAATTCATTGTATTCATAAAACAGTATGAAAAGTACCTGGATGTTCTATAACTTCCGGTGAGATTCTGAAGTGCGCATCTAATGGTCACTTTACTATCCCATGAGGCCACAGGAGAGAAGTTGTGAATGCTGTAGGTTACATGACAATTTCATTTGTAGTACACACATTCGTAGTGTATAGAACATACTTTTTTAATGGTTGCGAAGTTCATTTTGCTTCAAATGTAGTACCTACTCGATTTCTGATGCACCTTATGTATGTAAATGCTAATGCTTCAAGCTACATGGTCATGTAGATGCGTTCAGAAATGTGTCAGAACACAATTTATAACAATGAAAATACTCTCACCATTGCTGCAAAGGGCACTATAGTTGACATTTGCATAAAATGTCTTTTTCTAGGGTCAGTTTTTTTTCCATCAGGTCAACTGCTTTCATAGTGGAGCAACAGTTTGAAGAAATCCTTGCTGAAAATGTTAAAGTCAGTTAATCTTATCTATAAACATTAAGACAAATGTTTATAGCTAGCTTAGGTTAAGAAGCACAGACATTTGAAGCAAACTCTATCGCCCCCTTTAGTACTGGAGTAATGACAGTACAACAGGACTGTGCATTTGCAATGAGTTTCTACTTCCGCAGCGTATGTTTTTACGGCCTAATATAAAGGAGAAACGTCAAACATGTAACTGGACCGTGTTAAACAAACACTTTGACATTTGATGACATTCATAAAATACAGTTTTAAGACTCCAGTTCCGCTCCTCCAGTCAGGACACACACGATACGGCTGACTGTTTCAGCTCTTGATTGTAGACAGATGTCTGTATCTCGCAGCTCTCAACAGCAGATGTGCCTCGTCTGGCAGACACCAGCAGAGGAAGCTCAGGATCACAGATCTTACGCTATAAAGATCACAGCATCTCATTGCGAGATAAATGTCCCATACGACAAGGGACTTTGTCGGATTACATCGGGAAACAGTTGTGGTTATACAGCACAAAACAATTTTCTGCATGACAATGGATGAATATAACATGGAAAGAGACGAGATTTGTTTGAGACTGAATCACTGTCTTGCATAAGCAACGATCTCCCTCTGGCTCTCTTAGGTATGTGTCATAGACATATTGAGAAAACACACATATTAACGCTCATCTCTCTATCTTTCCCATGAGATTTACAACGCACTGGGCAATAACATCTTTAATCTAGGGCTGAAAAGAATTGCTAACTTTTTAATTTTTATTCAGACACAAGCCTCATCTGAGGTTAAGGGACACTTATTAAGTCTTACTTTGGATTAAAAGCTCTCAAACGTCATTCCTCATCATGGAAGACTTTGATGGTGACAGATGGTGTCGCACTCCAGCTGCAGACGCAGCATATAAACAAGAGGAGCTCACTGGGCCGCAGCAGGTAGAGAGAGAGGTGTGATCCATCATGGTGGCCTGGCAGTCCGATGCCCCGCCGAGGTACTCACACACTGCACATCTGTCACAGTTTGGGAACACCGCGGCAGCTCCTGGACCTGGCAGACCCAGAGTGCCAACCAACACCTGTCTGCTGGAGGAAACCTCTGTCACCTGTCCTCAGACCTGTGAAACTTTGGCCTGATGTGGGAACAGCAGGCCAAATAACCAATGAATTGTCAGGTTTAACTGGTTAACAGCTAGTTTACATGAAATCGAATACAATGACAAACAGTGAATATACAATAAAAATCTTGTTTCTAGAAAGGATTGTGCAATAAAGGATCTTCCATGTTCAGTACAACTTGATTGCTACTGAAATAAGCCATTTAATTTGACTTAAATTTATTAAAATCTAGGTTGAAAATGCTTTGGATGTTTGACATTTATAGAGGTTTTGTGTGTTTCATAATGTTTTATTAATCTGTTATTATTTAATAATTTTGTTTAATTTTGTATTTATTACATTTTACAGCACTTTGGTACAACATTTGTAGTTCTTAAATGTGGTTTATAAATAAACTTGAACTTTAAAATTAATTTCAACCAGACTTATATATACAAATTCAGAATCGCCATTTTGACTCGTCCCTCAGTATGTAAAACAAGCAAAAAATTATGTGTACAATAACATATTTACAATGGAAGTCTTAAACCAGCCTAAGTTTTGGTTAAGTTGGTTTGTTGGCTGGTTTTAGAGCACTTTTACTGGGAGAAACCAGCTAAACACAAGCTTGGTCAGGCTTGGAAACAATCTTAAACCAGCTCAGACCACCAAAGAACTTAGGCTGGTTTAAGATGTTTTTTTGTTTGTTTGTTTGTTTTCAGTAGAGATTGCACTGGAATCAACATTAAAACCATTTTGAAATTATCACCACAAGACATTATACATGTTAAAACTGGACTTGTGTGACAAAATCTTATTAACCTTGCCTGTGCAAGTTATATCCAATCATCAGTAACCAGCAAACTCAAAGAACAGACAACTTTATAATTCAAATAAAACAGTTTTGTATGGAAGAACTAATTTAAGTGCTTTAATAAAAATAAATGCTGCACATTTCTGTTTTAAACCTTCTAGAATTTCTTTCCCCACTGACTTCCATTCCTTTAAATTGTGTTATATTGTGTTTCTGCAAAATGCATCGTTTGTGTGGTTATGTAGCTGTGTGTATTTAATGGTTGAGTCATGAGGGTGTCTACAATCAAGAGCGATCTGCTTCACTGAAAATGACCAAAAGATCTCAGCTGTGAAAATGTTGAAATTAATTCAGCACCATAAGCATGATACATTCCCACTCACCACTATTAGCTGATTAAGCCATGGCATTCGGCGTGTGTGTGTGTGTGTGTGTGTGTGTGTGTGTGTATGTCTGATTCACAGCCTGTTCCGTCCTCCCTCACATTAGGCAGCATTTCTCTCCAGTCTGTCAAAGTCCATGTGCATGAGAGAATTAAGAGACATACAGAATTACTCAAGCAAAAACACATCTCTACACCTTCATGCTCTCGTGCACTTCACACATATAATCTCAACACTTCTGATTTCTGATAATAAACACGGCTTACTGTAATCCTGAGTAAATTTTTTTTTTTTTTAAATTCAGTGCCTTGGAGTGACAATGGGTATATTAAGGGAGCTTTTTTGAATTGTTTTACTACCACAAGGAAAGTGTGTGGGCAGAGAAGTGACTGTATGTTAGCATATGACTGTATCAGGTCAAGCAATCATGTTCAGCTGAGCAGAACAAACTGGCGATTCAACCTTGAGGAACTGCCTCAACATACAACAATACACACACACACACACACACACACACACACACACATTCACTTAATGCATCTTATAGGGCTGAATTAAGTCTTGCACTAATTTAACACTGAACTGTGACACACACTTTTCCAAGACGTAATTAAGACAAGTGGTGCTCACTGTAGAGCCAAATGACATCCAGCTCCCCCTCTTGGATCTAATGGGTGGAGGGACAGAGTTATGGGTAGGGATAGGGTGCGTTTGGAAACTTCTAGCTTCACCCATTACGCCCAAATTACATCTAGACATCTAGGTCACTGCGGTCATTTCAGCAAGCATCACACATATAAGTAAATACACGTATTAAAACATTAGTTCGAAAATTTACAAAGCACAAAGTTGAGTTTTGTATCCTTTTTGTGTTTATTAATTGTCAGCACATTAATTTGAAACCTTAGCATCAAATGAAACTGAAACATCTGGTTTTAGACCACAATAATTTATTAGTATGGTGTAGGGCCTCCTTTTGCAGCCCATACAGCATCAGTTCTTCTTGGGAAAGACAGATACAAGTCCTTCACAGTGTCCAGAGGGACTTTTAGCCATTCCTCTTCCAGAACAGTGGTCAAGTGGAGGAAAACGTTTTCTGATTTGCTCCTCCAAAATACCCCAAAGTAGCTCAAAAATATTTAGATCTGGTGACTGTGCAGGCCATGGGAGACATTCAACCAAAGTCCCTTTAAGACAAGTCATTTCACTCGGCGGCCATCTTTGAAACGCCTCTCGGGCATCCAAGTGCAGCTCCTATCTCTTTGAATGGGGAAACATCAAATTCTCCAAAGCTGTTTGCCAAGCTTTTGATTAAATTTCATATTTGAAATCACCAATGAAATCTGATAACAACTGTCTCATAAATTTTGTTTCTAAACGCTCGAATCATGACAAAAAACGGTATTTTTCAGGCTGGATCAAGCTAATGCGCATGCGCAGTCCTAAATGCGCGTCTCTTCTGCCTTATTTCGGAGGCGCGCGTCTGACTGTTTCTATAGAAACCGGAGCGGCCGCTGCAGTGACGCGATGACTTTACCAATCGGCGATTGGCTCTTATTTAGAAGGCGGGACTTATTCCGCCATATTGCGCGTTGCACTTTCTCCCATTCAAAACAATAGGAGTGACTCGTCTTGTGTTATTTTATAGTCTTTGATTCAACTTCACTTTCATGTTAATCAAACCATTCTGTCAGAAGTCTTTCTGTGTGTATTGGTCCATTATCATGCAGGGTACAGTGTTTGAACCATTAGGTGCACATGGTCCTCCAGAATGGTTCGGTAGTCCTTGGCCGTGACACGCCCATCAAGCACAGTAGGGAATGTCATGACATTGCAGCCCAAACCATCAGTGATCCACCGCCGTACTTCATTCTGGGCTGCAGCAGTCCAGGTGTTAAACCTCTTTGGGGCTTCTCCACACTGTAAGTGGACTCACCAGAGAACAATACATGTTTCACATTGTCCACAGCCCAAGATTAGCACTGTTTGCACCAATGAAACCGACATTTGGCATTGGCACGAGTGACCAAAGCCTGACCATGAATCATGACTCTGTGGAGCTCCCAACGAACAGTTTTGGTGGAAACAGGAGAGTCGAGGTAAGCATTTAATTCTGCAGTGAGTTGGGCAACTGTGGTTTTGTTTTTTGGCTTCAGTCTAGGTTAGTAGCTGGACATTCCTTTCAGACAGCTTCCTCTTGCATCGACAGTTACTTCTGTTGGATGTGGTTCGTCCTACGTGGTGGTATGCCGCCATTACCCTGGATACCATAGCTCTCGATACACCACAAAGACTTGCTGTCCTGGTCACAGATGAGCCAGCGAGATGCGCACCAACAATTTGTCCTCTTTTGAACTCTGATATGTCTCCCATTATGTTGTGTGGATTGCAGTATTTTATGTGCAGCTGTGCTATTGCTCTGCTAATTCAACCTTCACCCTCTACTCTTACTGATGTAATGTAAAATCTGTGAAGACTGGCCACCAGGCCGCACATATATAGGCGTGAAACCTCCAACACTATATTGGCCAGTGTTTCAGTTTCATTGTCCAACTCCTATATGCTACATCTACTGTATGTGTTTGCTCCTAAAAATTGAAATTTTATTTTAGAATGCCACAAATTTAAATAGCCTTCCTTATGTATTTGCATTACGTTTATATTTACAGTATACTTTATGTATGTATGTATGTATATGTGTGTATATATATATATATATATATATATATATATAATATTTTCTCCAGATGTTTGTCCAAACAAAGGCTCTTTACAATGAGAATGTCCCACCCACCTTCACCGACTAGCAAGTATCAAAACACGTACTTTTGAAGTATAGACCAAATTTGATTACAAAGTTACTTCCTGACCGTTATGAAGAGCGTTGTATAGAATGCCAATGTTTAGTACGAACACGTTCCTGGACATCTGCCATATTGCACTCTTTGATATACCAACAGCTGCAAAAATAATTTACAATACCCGGGTGTTGTTAAACAGCCTCTTCATGCTTTTTGACAGGAATGTCATGAATGTTCAAACCGTGCAATTTGTCTGTATGCAATTTGTCTGTATGCAATTTGTCAGTCTGTATGTTTTATTCAACAGAGGGCAAAAACAAGATTGTTGCATGATAAAATGGGCAACATTTTACTTCTTCTTTGGCACCCCACATTGACAGCACCACTTATTGATCGAAAGTCATAAGCAATTAAATCACAGTACAAGAGATTGTATCTATGAATTTTATTTAACCATTTTTTGCAGTTAGTGTGATTGGCCCCAATAATTGCTGCTTGCATTATATATACAGTATATATATATATATATATATATATATATATATATATATATATATATATAAATTATTTTTTTATTAACATTTCTAGCTGTCTCCTATGGCGTTATTGGATATCAAGCTTTTACTTCCTCTTGTGGTCACACTTCATAGGACAGCACAAAGCCCAGCTCTAAAACGTATACTGTTGTTGAGATTTTAAAGGTGAGAAATTGCAAAAGGAAAATAAACTAATAGCGCCCTCTTGTGGTCACACTTCATAGGACAGCACAAAGCCCAGGGGTCCGTTCTTCGTACCTCGCTTAATACATCTGAGATTATTTGACAGATGCCAGATCTTCTAATCGTGATAACTGAACTCTGGCTAATTTGATTCTTCAAACGAATTTGCAGATTGGATTAAAATATCTGGATTAAATTGTCTGCGATCACTGCGTGTTCTTGTGTTCCTCAAAAAGGGCAGATGTATCGATACTCGAAACCACGATCAGCAATGCAGCGAGACGGCAACGTAATGACATCATATAATTAAAAAAGACACCTGACGAACAACTTGACGAATTTCTGGAAATTTATAAGAAAACAGCCAAGCAACTAAAACGAGATAAAAGTTATAATAGATAAATGAAATGTTTTTTTGTTGTTGTTGTTTACATGATTCCCAATTATTTAGGCTTATAGCCTATTCACAGTAGGCTATATGTACAAGCTTTACATTTTTATTTTAATGTTGTAATTAGCCATTCATTTAATTTTACCTTTGGAGCAGATTTATTTTTTACATGACAGCATTAATTAAAGTTTCTTAAGGGTCAAGATAAAGTTATCTGCATCTCCTGCGCTGCATCAAGCCACTCCCATAATAGCTGTCGCGGTTCAAATTAATGCACACAAGGCATAGACTGTACATCATGTGTGTGAGACTCCAGTAAAATCATTAGGTAACTATTCCCTCACGAATAAATTTATCAACGAGTACAACTGACTGTGTCTATGATAGACTGCACAACATTGTAATATTATTTGCAAATGTATTTTTAAATCATTATTATTGTCCCTGGTTCTCAGTAGGATACTCTTGTAAGAAAGTAGCAGTGGCTGGGACAGACTTTAAGCATCACCTCCACTTAAAAAGATGCCATCTAATCCTGTTTACATGAAATAAGCCTGCTCCTGAGCTGGTTTAAGGTTACAGACCTGTTGCTATGACAGCAAGTCTAGGATGAGTTTTGAAGAACCGAGCAATCCAAGATCATGCCAAATCATCATCAATCAAATCCAGCTAACTGAGTTAGCGACGTACGAAGAATGGACCCCAGCTCTAAAACGTATACTGTTGTTGAGATTTTAAAGGCGAGAAGTTGCAACAGAAGGAAAATAATCTAATAGCGCCCTCTTGTGGTCACACTTCATAGGACAGCACAAAGCCCAGCTCTAAAACGTATACTGTTGTTGAGATTTTAAAGGCGAGATTTATATAATGCATATTAAGATATATAGATTGTATGGAAGATAGCATATAACATTCCCCAGATGAAAGAAATGACTTTGTAAATGATGACAGTGAGTAAATGAAGACAAAGTTCTTTTTTTTTTTTTTTTTTTTGATGAATTCACCATATACAGGTTATAATGAATGTATATATTTTTGCTGTGTTATGTAAAAATAGTTTTCTGTTGCTTTGTTGCTTTACAGAACCTCTTTATGACAAGCAACATGACACTTCTTGTATCTTGCCTCCATTAAACAGAGTATTCCGAGTTATGATATGGCTGGATTTACAGAAGAAAAATGCATTAAACTCATCAAAAAATGACAGTAAAGGCATTTATAATGTTAGAAAATATTTCAAATAATTTATATCCATCAAAGATATATCCTCTAAAAGTTTCACAAAAATATTTTAAAAAATGTTTCTTGAGCACCAAATTAACTTATTAAAATGATTTCTGAAGGATCATGTGACACTGAAGACTGGAGTAATGATGCTAAAAAAGTCAGCTTTGCCATTACAATAATAAATTAAATTTTAAAAAGGTATTTTAAATTGTAATAATATTTCAGTTTTACTGTTTTTGATTAAATAAATGCAGCCTTGGTGAGCATTAGACACTTCAAAAACATTAAAAAAAATCCTACCAACCTTACACTTTTGAAAGGTGTACATATAGTGACATTTGAAATGAAGGACATGCTTAAAAAATTACATATCTAATTTAAGTTGAAATTAACTGTTCAAGTTCCTTTAAAAGACGGACAACATATGAGCTGCCATGGGACTGTATGCCACTGTATCCTTCCACACAAAGCCAAAACATTCCCAAAATGCCACAAAAACAGGTTCTTCAAAAGTTTTGTGTAGGCAAACTGTATGTTCACCTCCATGTGCTCTTGTGATTCAGTCTCTCATGATGTTCTCATGATTGTGTTAAGTCCTACAAAACAGAGCGAGGAGAGATGGGTGATGATGCCTCCTGTGGACAAACAGAGAAATGACACATATGAGAAGTTTACAGAGCAGCTATTATATTATGTTCAAATAAAAGATGAACCTTGCACCCTTGTCAAAACCATTTGAAGCCTTTAAGCAGTTTTACCTCAACAAAGACTTTGCTGTGTAGAATCCAAGATCTTTTCCCAAAGTAAAAAAGTCTGAAATTTTGCATTTTAGCTCCAAATAATGAATAAAAGCCATTTGCCGTTCACAGGATCTCCAGAAGTCCTGAAGCACCTGAATGTCATCTAGTCCATCATATATCATATTTCCAACAGCAATTGCAACATTTTGCAGCAGAATATTTAACCAGATTTATATTTGGGGCAAGTCAAACATGCAAATGCATCAGTTTTGGCAAAGAATATTCTGTTCTCCAGCTTGGTTTTATTATCGAAATACTAAATAGAAAATGACAGGCCATTTCAACCTTTTGAAAGTTGGTTAACAAAACAGTTGACAGCAGACAGGCCCTAATCAGAAAATTCTACTACATTTATTTACAACAAACTTCATTTTCGTCTAATTTCAGGGCTTGACTGCAAGGCCAGTCTTAATTTAAAATACATTAGAGGTGGATGAAAATTCTTCTCTTCTCAAAGACACAGTCATCAAAACTTCATTTAAACGTATTCTTAATTAAGGCTGATCATGTGCACAATATTTCCTTACCACTCCAGCATGATGAAAACATTGAATAAAAACAAAAATTGAGGTACTCAACCAACTGTAGAGGAGTTTCAACTCAAACCCTAGAAGAAAGCGCAAATCTCTAGAAACATAAACTTAGGCCCCGTTTACACTAGTGCGTTTTCGTTTTAAAATGCATAAGTTTTGCTACGGTTCGGCTGTGTAGATGGAGATCGTTTCTAAAACGCTGTGGAAACGACAGTGTAGACGAGGATCGTTTAAAACGCCGTTTTAAAACAAAAACGCACTAGTGTAAATGGGGCCTTAACTTCATTTCTTTAAAACAATGACATTTGAAAACAAATAAAACATAGTTATGTCCTTTTTAATGAGCTGTTTTTTTATATATATCTTCCCTTTGGAACCTTGTCCATAGGTTTAAACTTGTAAGGATTTGGATTTTTTTAATGAAAGTGACTTGTTCAAATAGTTCAACATCAAATGAGTCATCCACAGAACTTGAAGAATCAGGCATGCGATTCATCCGAATCCTCCGTTTGCAATCCGATGGTCTTTATGTGTTCTATTGTAAACTGGTTTCGCCCATGTTTGTAATAGTGCCTTAAATCATTTGGCTCATCGTCTGCCGTGTCTTCATCATCGCTGCTGTAAATAACAGAAGCCATGTTTTTGTATGGATCATTTTCATCTTCATCATCCTCATTAGTATTGCCTTGAGTGATGATATATTCCTCTCTGGGTCCTACAGAAGGATTTGACCAACAACTATCCCCCTTTTCTGCAGGATTCTCCACTTCTGTAGCAATAGTAAAAGTTTCCGGCTGTACAACAGGTATCAAAATATCCGCTCTGGTCTCTATTTGATTACATACAACTGCAATTTGTCCTTCTTCGTTTTTAGGCAAACTGTCCTTTGCCATTCCTTCTTCGTCTTTAAAAGAGACTGATTTTGCAAATCCTTTCCCATTGGTCAGAGCTGAAGATGAGATGTTTACGGATGTTTTTTCAGGAAGCACCAGGATTGGCAGCATGTCTTGAGGTGGCGCAGATCTGTTAGTCTCAAATGTCCTGGTCAGCGGAGGGAGCATGTCATCTCTTTTGGTGTACAAACCATTGGTGTATTCAT
This sequence comes from Mylopharyngodon piceus, assembly GCA_039654765.1. Taxonomy (NCBI): domain Eukaryota; kingdom Metazoa; phylum Chordata; class Actinopteri; order Cypriniformes; family Xenocyprididae; genus Mylopharyngodon; species Mylopharyngodon piceus. The sequence continues at coordinate 14,726,317 of CM077454.1, forward strand.
GGTCAATGAACGCCTCGTTGTGGTAGGAGACATCCTCTAAGAGCGATATGGAACGTCCCGAATTGACCTGTTGACCACGGAGAAAGGGCATTTAGGGTCTCCTCGAACAACCTTGACATATTCACAGGTCAGATCCACTGCTGAGGTCCAGTGCTGATTATAGAGCAGTTATGTGTGTCACTGATTCTTGAGACATGGGACAAAATTGTTTATGTATACATGGCAATTATTTTGGATGAATCTTACGTTTTGATGCAACTTCCTGCTGCTTCTATTCTCACAAAATGTGTGCTGTTTTTTTTAGCTGTAATGCAGAATGTCAGATCGAAAAATAATGTAAACTGTAAAATATTTATATGTGAAATATTTATAATAGATATATGCAAATACAGCATTAAGCTACGATCAAAACTACATTAAATACAGGATAATATCAGACAGATTTTCAGTTCATCTATTGAACTGTCGTCACCATCGTGACAAAATAACAATGTTGTAATTAACCCACACGTATAAATTGGTTTTTGTTGCTAGTTACTAAAGGGACCTCCTTGAAATGAGGGAAATTTTCTGAAAATTACAAACTTTCGTGTACATTTAATATATATTTTATATATATAGTTAACATATATACAATTAATTTATTAATTTAAATATTTAAATCTACAAAAAAACCCCCCCAAAAAAACAAGTGATTTAGGTGGAGGTCAGTGATAATATAAGCTTATTTTATTAATTTTGATCAAGTAAACTGTAAATGAAGGTGAAATGCTATACAGAACATTTTAGTGATCTTCAATATCAACTGAAATGTGGGGCATGTTTTGTCTCATCTCTCAAGAATCATAATCAGTCTAAATCAACAAAACATAATTAACAATTACTACAACATTTTCAACAGTGTTTATTAAAAATACACATACACAAATACAAAACGCCTATCTACATGATATCAGACCAAATACACAATAAAATATATACCAAACCATCAGACACAGGGGGCTGTGCTTCGTATACTGACCAGCTTAAATGGTACATCATATTTATGAGGAACTGTAACACTGACAATCCCATTTAAACCAGACTATCAGGAGTATACGGCTTTCAGTTTCTCAGAAAACACATCTCACCTTCACAAGGGACAGTGACACTGCAGAACACATCTAGCTACTTAATGTCAGGTACTTACCTGCTGAAACCATCTTAAGCTCTACATAAGAGGAATTAAAGAGGAACGTGAGGGGAAGACGACAAGCTGTTTCTTAATGTTTGACTGTGAATGATGCTTTATATCATTTCTGAAGTGTTTTAAGTTTCTTTTTTGTTCATAATACTGTAGTCTTCCTCCAATTAAAATCCAATAAATTCTTTTACTGTTAGCTAATAATGTTATTGTTTGAAATTGAGTTGATTTAATGAGGCATTTCCTTGTTTAGTGCAAAGGTCTACAACCTACACATCCGAGCATAAACGCTCACTAATAAATTATTTGTTATTAAAGCATCTACGTTCACAAACTAATTTCACAAACTTCAGTGTTAATTTTAACAGAAAAGCAAGCATACTGTATGTTGGATTTGGCACGGCAGAAAGCGCTCAAAGAGCGGTCCATTTATAATCACTAAAAAGCTATCATTCAGTTTAGTTCATCGCGATATCACAAAGCTCCGTTATAATCAATGAAGCTGACTGCACAATGAATCTCTTATTTACACAATGTCTACATTTTGTTTGTTATAATGAGAGCATTCGCGAGCGTGCAGAACTCAGAATTTTGAGCGGTGAGTGGATTTTAACTTAAACACATCTGATTGGCCATTGCATTCAAAAAAATCAACAGGTATGTTTGTGATTGGCTACATTGCTCAATGCTGCACAAACACAGTGTAAATAGAAACCTTTGACGCTCTCCAAAAAAATACTGGTTTGAAACATCAGTATGAGAAAAAATCTTAAAATGAACATAAAAACATTTACGTTTGCTTCAGGTGAATACATTTATTTTTTTATTTCATTTATTTTTCAACTCAGGTTGCCCAAAGCGCAACCCCACAAGGCTAACAGCTCTGACAAGTGGATACAGATAAGAAGAAATTAGCATAAAACACGACGGAAACATTTACCGAATAAATTCCTTGATTTGCATCAAAAATCAGGTGACTGCCTAAGTGAGTCACGTGACTGAATAATTTTTTCATCTTTGAACAGCTCACAGATGAAAAATGCTTTTGTTCACAAACATAAGGCATCTGTTGTTTTGTCCGCGTGCTAAACCACAATTTATTATATTAAACAAAACAGCCACAAGATCTTCTCCAGTGGTTGCTACTTTCCTAACATTTCATATTTTGTACCAAATTCTCCATAAACTACTATTTTGTGAACACATTGGGTTTCACTTTTTCCCCATTCAAGCAGAAAGGAGCTGTACTTGTATGCCTATTGCCAAGATACTGCAGAAAATTGCTATGATGGTGTAGCAAAGATGGCCGCCAAGTGGACTGACGTGCCTCAAAGGGGCTAAAGTATGTATGGGATGTAAATAAAGGGTATTACTCAATATATATCTGATATATTCGCTCTTACCACATTCGGATGCTTCCCTAGGGCTACTGCGCCCCTGTCTGCAGGATCCCGTCTCTCTCTTCGTCTCTTGGCCAGCCAGAGGCAAATAAACAGTACTGTCACAGCCACTATAAGAACAAGGGCAGCAATGCCGCCGGCCATCCCTGCGTTCATATCTCCAAACAGCCGTTCTTCTCCAAATGGACTTCTAGGAACTGTCCGAGAGTTTAGAGAGTGGAAAAAAAATCTATGATTACTCACAAAGCCTTGTTCTTCCATGTAAGACAGTTCTGTGTCTTACACCTCTAAGTCATTTATCATTTAGTTTGGCTTTGAACGACTGCCAAAAGTAGGGCAGTAATCTAATCAATCTAATTTAACACCTTAGTCATGCCTCTTAAAAATCAAACAGGAATAATCAAATTAACCAGATGAACGTTCTATGTGAATTATCATTTAATAGGGTTTAACCCTCTGTGGTATGGTGTAGCCATATGGCAAAATATTATTTTCCTTCACACTTTAAAGACAAATGCTGAAGAATTGCACCCCAACACTATTAAACACATTTCTTCTACATCTGGAATTTTTTCTGTGCGTCTATGATAAGTTAAATCAATGTTTTTAGTTTTATTTAACACAATCACAGTCAAGTGGCAATGATTATGTTACTGCAGTTATTATTTGGAAATGGTCATTTCCAAAATTGTGTTTGTGAATAACACAATTATGGTTTTCTGAAAAATAAACGCAAATGGCCAAGAAGAGTGCAAGAAGTAGAAATGACTCTAATAATGAGGATGAACTCAACTTTTAAGAGAAATATTAAAAGAAATTTTACAATTATAATGATTCATGCAATTTCAGTTCATAAGAGTTATATCAATAAAGTATCGCTATTTATAAACATGAATTGAATTGTTTTGTTTTTGTTTGTGTTTTTTTAAGTACAGAGTTTCCATTAAATTTTATTTTATTTTAAGTTTTTAAAAAATTCTAGCGGGACAAAATATTTCCTTGTTAAAACATAATTCAGACAGATAGTTAACTGTGATTAGGTAACCTTGATTTTACGGAAATTAAATTAAAACACATTTAATTAAAATTCCCCTTAAGGGAATATACCTGGAATTCCCCTCTGTAGAACTTCAATGTCCACAGAAGCGTGTGCAGCCTCACCTGACTCTTCGTCTGTTGCAATCACCTGTGATAAAAATCATCACATCATCAGTGATGTCATGACAAATGTAATCCTGTCAGGGTCCATGTGTTACTGCTGTTTTGCACACATTCGTAGCTAATTTGATACAAATTCTTGCTGCTTTGTATATGGTTAGGTCATTAAGTCACAGTCACGACTGTCACCTCTAGGATATGTCGGTCGAACGCTCTGAGCCGGTCCGTCTTTGCAATCACAATGCCATCCTGGGTAATGTGATACAGTTTACTGCTACCCGTCAAGGGTTGCATTGTGTAACGGATTTTTGGGTTTATTCCCTGCAAGACAGTGGGGAAAAAAGAGAGAAAATGCTCAAAAGGAAGGTTTGCAGCCAATTTTTGTTGTGTTTCCTATAAAGGAAATGTTTTCACTCTACATCTTTGAAGTCCCTGTCGATGGCCTGGACCACCAGGACTTGGTTCCCATAAGTAGTGACCAGAGTAGCAGGGCTGGAGCTCTCGATGAGGAACCCTTTGTAGACGGTCTTGTTGAAGAATGGAGGAAACAGGTTCTCCGACACCACGTGCACCAGTGCCGTTGCCACCGAATATTTCTTTGGGTCGTTCACCTGTGCAGCCTGTTGGAGTTTGCAAAGGGTAATTATGATGAGACAATTGATGTCATCATTGTATCACATAACCCACACATTTATGTTGAATGCAATTTCCTTTTATTGTATTTCTTCATGTGAAGCACTTCCATATTGTGTCCTTGTTAACCCTAAACAGCAGAACAGCGTGTTAAATCAGCCATCACTTTGTTGTTCATAAACATAGACATTATCCTGTCGTACCATTATGCGGAGCCTGAATGAAGGGGTGAGGAGTCTGTTTTCAACCCGTTGCCTGAGAGAGATCTCTCCTGTTTTCGAGTCGATTGTAAATCTGCCATTATCATCACCTATAAAGTCATTTTGAGTAATGTTAAAAAGTTAAACATTAAGTTAAACAGTCAATAAATCAATGCAACATACAGTAAATTCACCTGACAGAATACTGTAGACTAGAGGAGTCAGTATGTCTTTGTCTCCATCTTCAGCATGAATGGGACCCGGAGAAAAATAAAGCACAGCATCCTAGATAATAAAAAACAAAAAATTAGGCTTAGTTCAGTTCTGCTTTCTAATGCAAGAATCACTATTTCATTGTTCATACTGTACACTACCGTTCAAAATTTTGGGGTTGGTAAGATTTCTTTTTATATATATTTTTGAAAGAAGTCTTTCTGCTCACCAAGGCTACATTTATTTGATCAAAAATACAGTAAAAACTGTGATACTGTGAAATATTATTACAATTTAAAATAACTGTTTTCTATTTGAATACATTTTAAAAATGTAATGTATTCCTGTGATGGAAATGGTGAACTGTAAAATACGAATTAACAAGCAGTGTATTTTTTCCAGTAATAGAAAGTTTTTTTTTTTTTTTTAACAGCATTTATTTGAAAAAAATTGTAACATTATAAACATATTTACTGTCACTTTTGATCAATTTAAACCATCCTTGCTGAATAAAAGTATTAATTTCTCTCTTAAAAAACTCCTTAAACTTTTGAAATGACCTGTATATCAGGTCATTGCAGCTAAATCAGTCATTTGTACACTGCCACCATATACCTCATCTGTCTCTGTGATGTTGACGCTGTACACAGGGTTGGTGCAGATATTATGATCTCCATCTTCATAAACAGGTGCGCACGGCTGAAACTGTGGATACTGGTCATCACCGTCTAGAACATTCACAGTGACCGTAGCCGTTGTGCTGTACTTTTCTTTCGTCGTCATTTCCTGTTGATTTAAACAGCAGAAAGGAAGAAACTGTCCTTCCTTAATTCTGATTCCTTTTAAGCACATCATATGTAAACAGTTCATAGATGTTTCACGTACCACAGCAACTATGACCACCTGCAGCTGGGTTTTAGTCTCATAGTCCAAAGGTTTATCCAGGATCACCATCCCGCTGTTGGGTAGATCGATCCTAAAATAGCTGGCATCAGCCTGGATGAGAGAGACACACAGTGCTGGCAATGATCTCTTAGATTGTGGTAATAATAAAAACACTTTGAGGTCTCTGTATAGAGCAGGTTGTTACATAATAAGGAGCCATGCGGAGTAGTCAGTCAATGCAGACAGATTGATTAAGGCTACTGCAAAACCTTTAATTCAGCCTTTCCTCTGTAATTTTGTCCCTATTGAATGTGCCACTCACTGTAGATTTGTCGATCATATAAGTGATTGTGTCTCCATCGCCATCTCTGGCTTTCACTGTGAACACCATTGAGTTTACAGTCAGCAGCTGTGGGAAGAAAGTCAGGATTTAGATGTCAGGGGTCTAAGATATAATGACTCATGTTTCTTTAAAATGATCAGTAAAAGATTCATTTCAAACACAAGTTTAATTCCGAAATAATTCAATATAGAGTCAAATCTGGAGTAAAACAGACCTCACTTATATATCGTGGTTGAATGGTGTCTTCAAGGAAATGTGGCATGTTGTCATTTTCATTCAATATCTCCACCATGACTCGATATCGACTCTGAAATAAGATCCTCTGGGTTAATTGCACTCTAGTATCATTAAGTATCATTATTTTTGCAGTGCACCATACCCTTATTATTTCATCTTCATAACATGTCAAAGCAGCTATCAGGACTGATCCCAGCACCTGTAAATTACCACAGGAATAAAACATTAGGTCACATAGGGGGATTAGTGTTTATATAGTCATTTCAAATCACAGTTGCAAAATTATTCACCTCAGATTATCATTGGAACATACACATACTGTACATAAGCTGTTCCATTGGTACACCTTTATTTACACTACCATTCAAAAGTTTGGGGTCAGTAAGATTTTTACTTTCTGAAATAAATTAATACTTTTATTCATAAAGGATGCATTAAATTGATCAAAAGTGACAGTGAAAACATTTATGTTACAAAAGATTTCCATTTAAAATGAATGCTGTTCCTTTAAACTTTATATTCAAAGAAAAAAAAAAAAGACCAAATCATCATATTAGAATGATTTCTGAAGGATCATGTGACACTTAAGACTGGAGTAATGGCTGCTGAAAATTCAGCTCTGCATCACAGGGATAAATTACATTTTAAAATGTATTAAATAGAAAACAGTTATTTTAAATTGTAATAAAATTTCACAGCATTACTGTTTTTACTGTATTTTGATCAAATCAATGCGGCCCTTGTGAAACAAAAATGACAATACTTCCTTTTACATTATTTTTAATTTACGAAGACTTAAAACAGAAATGTATGTATTTTAAGTCTACTTTAATGTTGTAATGTTTTATTCTATTTTTGCACCAGTCAAATCTGGTAAAATAAAGGTTATATAACTAATAATAAAAATTTATAGAAGTTCTATTTTAAAACCCTAAACGATGGCTTAAAACGCCTCCAATGTGTTGGCTGGCTGCTTTAAAGTCCTAAAGCTTCAGTGTTATTCTGGCTTCCCTCCACATGCTAACATCCACCATTCATGTTAATCACCTCTCGATCCAAGGTCCTTGAAAACGACGAGTTGAGTCGGATTGTTTGGCCTTCAAGGTAAAACCAGTCAGCGTTTTCTCCGGTGAGACAAAGACGGATACTACTGGCTCCAGGGTCTCCGTTGATACTGAGGTTGGCTATGAACTCTCCAGTGGGACTGTTCTCTCTGACCGTGGCGAATATATCTTGACCACCCAGGCATAAACTGGCTGCCGTTCAGATGAGAGACTGATTAGATTATGAGGACAACACAAATCATCCATAAAATCACAGATTGCACAGCTAATTTATAAAACAACACCTTTATAATAATAGGGGAGAGAAGGGATAATTGTAACAAGTATTGGATTTTTACCAAATATTCCTGCATCACGGTTATTCTTAAAAACAAAAGACACTAATCACTCCAGAGAGAATTTCACAGACATGATGTACTATACATAATATAGCATACTTTAATAAAACACATGGGGGAGCCACTTTTATTTCAATGCTATGTAGATATATCTACCTGTACTTTAAAGGGGTCATGAATTGAGAAATCAGCTTTTCCTTGAGCTTTTGATATATAAGAGGTCATCGTACTATAAGAAAATCCTGTAAGTTTCAGAACTGAAAACTTCCTTGTTGGTACAATAAAAGCTTTTATTGACACCAGGCCCATTAAACGACTGAGGTGAAACGCCGCCTCCGCAGAAGAAATTAACACCTACTTCATGATTGCAATGTTAGCCCCGCCCACTGGCGTGTTAGTGAGATGAGGAAGAGAGAAGAGCGATACAACAAGACAAAAATAACATTACCTTTCAAATGATCCTTATGCTAGGAATATGGTTATTTATTTTCAACGTGTCTCAGTTGAGCTTTATTTATTTCTATTCGGTATTTCACTGTGGATTCTTTGGTAAATCAATCGCATTTCGGCGCAGGCTTTGCAAACAGACTTTTACGATATGGACTCGACAGTAATGCAACAACATGTAAGTAACTGAGTTACTCCTACTGTTCTAATGCCTGATCTGATATGTAATGATTCATGTACAGTCAGATGTTCTTTGTCTATGTGTCAATAAATCAAACCAGTGACTAAACTGTCAACTTCACATTGTTTCTCTTAGCAGGATGAAAATAATCTGTTATTTAAACTGTGATTAAATTATATAAAGAAAGCGATCAAAGAACACTCCCTTTACAATCACTAGAGCTGTCAATCAAACAGCAAGAGTAGTTTATCAGTGAATGAGTTCTGGACACGTGCCAAAACTCCCGTTTTATTCAAAGAATCTCTTAGTTATATCGCGTTTGCACTGTTAGTGACAATGAAAGCATTTGTTGATGTGCAGAAATTGTTGCAATGATGAGATCACTGCTTTCATGCGCTCAACAACGTCTGTGATCGGCTACAGTGCAACCTTTCATGCTACGATATAAATGTAATGCCATAGATCTAAATGAAATGCAGCACTTTTCATGGCTAGTTAACCTTGAGAGCTGTAATAGTAAAAACGTGCTAAAAGAGAGAGTAATATTTGGCTATTTCAAATGGAAAGATGTTAGCCAATCACAGCAGTGGGCATTTACACTGAAGTCTCACAGCAGACACGCCCCTTAAAACAGAGCGTTCAAATAAGAGGACTAAAATCAGAGAAGTGCACCCCAGGACACATTATAAAACAACAAAACAATGCAATTCATGACCCCTTTAATTCAAGCTTCAGTTAATGCACAAAATTACACATTACATTCATGTTACATTCAAATGAATAACAAATGAAACAAGAGCTGTAGACTGTCTGAGAAGTATTTGATAAGAAATGTTTGAGTACATAATGAAATCCCTGACTTTTGATGACTTTGAACTTTGGTATCTTGGCAATGTGACATGAAAATGGATCATATTTGCTTTTTTAATACATGTGAATGATTCTTTTTGTGCATGTTATTCGAAACAAAACAAAAAAAAAAAAAACGGTTTCTCTTCGTAAGATTTGATCAAAATGTAAGTAACAACTTGTTCCACTTCTGAAATGTCTTTCTTTTTTCACGTAACGACCCTAAGCCTTATTATTTTCTTAACCTCTCACCTTCCGAAATGTAAAATGACAAATGGGACACTCTACGATCTTTTAAACTTCACAGACGCATGCAAGCGAAGGCCATGAGACTGCAAGCACACATCATGTGGGCAATGATTGGGGTTCTTGTACAACACTGGGGAAACAATCAATTCCAATGGATAAAATCATGTCCTGTCCTCCATTTTTTTGTTGTCAGATATCCGGAAATTTGCCGTTAAATAAGTAAAATGGGTTGCAAACACAGTTTCAAGCTGACTTTAAGCATTTAAGTCTCCATTTGCTCTTTCTTTAATCTCATTTCTGTCAAAAAAAACAACTGAGATATTAAAATGAATCTCACTCGTGACTCTCAATACTTGAAGAGAGTCATTCAGAGACTCATTATCATTTCCAACAGCCTCATAACCATTTCTGGCACATATGTTAATATTCACTATATCACAGAGCAGTGATTCGTGAAAATTAGCCTCTGTTGTTGCAGACCCTGATTTCAGAGAGGTGTTTACCTTTTGCAATGTGATAGAATATGTTCAGTGCCATCTGGCAGAGGAACAATCTCCATGGCGTCAACATGGTTGATATTCCCCTGGGCTTACGTCTCCTTGTCCCAGCTGTAAAAGAAATGCCAAACCCTGACAGTCAATTGCTCCGAAGGATTTGGAGTGCTCATATTACCTGTCACAAAGAGCAGACTTTCTTATTCAAACCAAAGGTCAATTAAATCAGAAGATTAACAAAGCATATTTATACTGTCGCGCCACCATCTGAAATTCATCAGTCGAGTTACTCAAGTGAGTCAAATCAAACTGCTAAATGAATGAACCTCATACAGTCTCTCACCACTAGTGTTTGTTTACTTCTGTTTAGGTTTTAGTTGTGTTTAGTCTTCACTTCAGGGCCTTTCCTAGTACTTAAAACCTATTATGATGTCTTAAGCCAGTGTCAAGCCACCAGCCTGGCAGCGATGTCGGTTACATGACCTCCAGGCCGCTCTTTTGATCCTCAACCTCGACACACCCCTCCACATAAGAGTTTTTTTTTTTTCTTTCAAATCCTCACATAATACCTGCAAAGCTGCCCAAGAACTGTTTTTTCCCGTTTAAGTTTTGCTGCCTGCCCAGGCGAAACTAATCTAAAGATTTTTTTTGTTGTTTTTATCATGCATAAGGATTACATTATTTCCTTCCGGCAAGAAAATAAATAACAGCATGAGGGTTAGTAAATAATGACAATTGTGATTTTTGGGTGAATTATTCCTTTACAGTTCATTCATGATATGACCACTAGGGGACACCATCATAATTACTTTTGCCCTCCATGAGTAAGATTGTAATGACGGTCCTTCAGACTGGGTAATGTCAAAAACACACTCACCTCAGGACAGTGTGAGATGCAGGGTAATCTTATTCTGATCTTTCCTAAGGTGAAGTTCACAGTTGAGCAGGCTTATTGTGGTTGAACTGGCTGTGGCTGTGGATAACACCACTGGGACAAAAACTTTCAGAGGAAGTAATGATGACATGTGACATGTACACTAGTGTTCAAACAGTTTGGTTGTGGTAAGAATTGATTTGGGTTTTTAATGTTTTTGAAAGACATCTCTTATGCTCTTCAAGGCTGATCAGTAAAATACAGTAAAAACAGTAAAAGTGTGAAATATAACAGTTTAAAATAACCGTTTTCTCTTATAATATATTGTGTCATTACTCCAGTCTTCAATGTCACATGATCCGTCAGAAATCATTTTAATATTCTGATTTTCTGCTCGAAAAACATTACATACCTGTTAGTCTTTGAGTTCATTATCATTGTGTATTTAAGTTTCTCTTCCCCTTCTGTTCATTGTCCGGTATTGTTTGTGCCTAGCGCTGTTTCGTTTTTGGATTACCTGCTTTTGAGTTATTTAATATACCTTTTATATATATATATATATATATATATATATATATATATATTGGCATTTCTTCATCATCACTGGACATAAACGTTACACAGAGACCCCTTGTTACGTATTGTATTCTACATTTACATTAGCATTTTATCCAATTTCAGATGTCAATATATCTGATTTTAGCCTATAAATATATATTAGCCTAACATTCATATATTATCATAATGTATTTACTGTACATTCTTTATGATACTTATATTGCAAATCCTTTAAAATCATTAGTGATGTACAGAATCATATACTCGCACACTACATTTTAATTTTACTTAATACATTTTAATGTGGGAAGTTTAATGTCTTAATGTTGGCATTGGTTGAATTTTTTTCATTAAAATTAATTAGACACATACAATAATTAGCAATTATTCACTGCTTGTCAGTTCTCTAGCCAAGTCCTTAAAACTAAGAGGGCATTTAAGCAAAATGCTATTCATAATTTAGTAGTTTAAATGCGATGCAGCTTATTTAAAGAGTCTACTAATTAATGTTTCAGGGAAACAGACTGATTAAAATGTCATAAATTAATCCTAAATCAACAGGTCTTGTTAACCTTGTTAACTCCTGTGAACTCTTAGAAACTCCTCCTTATTGTGCAGCCATGCCAGATGTTATAAATGATTGTTTGGATACAGGATGACTGTATGTGGATTGCATGTGATTAGGGATTAAATCGAGTAATTAATGCGAAACAGGAAGTAGGTCTCTGCCACAACCAAGATTATGGGATTACAGCACAATATGGTGTAATATTCTTGCTGTACACAGCAGCTTGCTATTTATTATGCATGTCTCTGTGTGTTTTGCAGTTTGTCTGCAAGTGTTGCTGAAGACCACTTTGTCAAATTAGTTTTAGCTGAAGTATTTGCAGAATTAGTAATGTCGCTGTATTGTGTTGTTTTGATTTGATTTGTCTAATCTCACAATTGAGAGCACTCATCTGCAGAGATGGTTGTACACTCAACAAGGATTGTGAAAAGTGTTATTATTTGAGAATGTTATTTAAAGGGATAGCTCACACAAAATGAAAATTAACCAAAGAGTTGATGGGCCTCATTGGCTTCCATAGTATGGGGGGGGGGACTACTATGGAAGTCAATGAGGCCCATCAACTGTTTGGTTACTCACATTCTTCAGAATATCTTCTTTTGTGTTCAGCAGAAGAAATAAATTCATACAGGTTTGGAACAACTTAAGGGTGAGTAAATGATGACAGAATTATCATTTTTGGGTGAACTAACCCTTTAAGAACGTACAATATGTATATGTATTAGTACTGTCAAATCAATGAATTGCGATCTAGCATAAAAATTTGTGTTTACATAATTTATGTGTGTATATGTTATTATATTTGTATAAATTATATGTGTGTGTGTATATATACATATTTACACACACACATATGTATAAATATATGTGTGTATACACACACACACAGACATATATATAATATAAATATAACATGAAGAAACACAAAGTCACACAACAGAGAGAGACCGGCAACTCAAGCGAGGTCCAGCATGTTTAGAAGCATAATGATTCATGCTGTCTCCTTAGATGAGACCATCAGACTCATTAGAGCAGCTTTGGAAACAGACTCAAGCATAGCGAGACAATTAGCATGAAGCAGGGCCAGTCAGTAAACTTGAAAAATAACAGACTTTCTGATACAGATCACTTTAAAAGAAAGAGCGAATACAAATGCAATGTTCTCGTTGAAGTCACAAAACCATTTATCTGTATTCCTGTCATATTTATAAGATCAGGCCCTAGCTATGCTGACTGGATGCTTCAGTAATCAGATTGCTTTGAGGCTGATCTAAAGAGGTCACTGAACATCTATACAGCTGTCTATCACTACAGCTGGAAAAATTACACTTTTGTTTGCATCAAACATTCACTTAATCACAAAAACTGGCAGTTTACAAAACCCAGGCAGCTACGGCATGCTAGGAAAGTGCTTTCACTACAGCCATAACAAGAAAGCAACAGTTGTCAATGTCCTGTGAAGTGTAAACAACACAGTCACACACTAGACCAAATCTAGACCAAACACACATACTTAGACTCCCTCAGTTTTTCCTCACCGTTGCTCGGTGGTGGTTATCCTTTGTTTTTGAGCTCAGGGGATCCTGCTGTCACTTCCTGCAGTGGCTGCTCCTGTTCTTCGCCACATGTCTGTCCCGTGCGGGGGGCTGAAACCTGCGCCACAGGGAACAGCGGGTAGCCACAGTGCAAAACACAACAGATTTCTCTGGCTAGTTAACTCAGGGCTGCTCACAGAGCGAGAGAAAGAGAGAGAGAGAGGGATCACAGCGTGTTTAGCTGGAGGGAATTAAGAGCTCTCACACACAGCAGAGTGAGGGCTTAGACAGCATTTCCAGGACAGGATAACTCTGGCTGCTGAGAGGGAGGTTAAACTGAGAACATTAGCTTGGGCGCCAATGCTAATGCAGTCCAAGGTGTGCAAACGCTGCTAGTTTGTCATTACACATGATCTGCTGCTTCATGATGAAGAATTCAGCTTGACAACTCATAGGCCTGCATGTTTGCTGTCGGTTTGAGTATATGGGGTCAAAAGGGTCACAAGGCCTGTCCCAAGTGCTGTAGAGCTGGTGTGTGGGTGAATCTCATGAAAATTTCTCTAGGTCAAATTTTACCCGACCAATTTTACCTGTGTCTCCTGTTTTATTGTCTGTCCACCCACCTAATATAAACAGTCCAGGACATAGTGAAACATGAATATCCAAAACCATGCAGATGTGTTCATGAACTCTTTCCCAGAAATCCTGAATTTTTGTACAAAACCAAAGAGTATGAGCTAAATTGCCATCCTTAGCCTTACATCTCTAGCAATATGGTGTATCTTTTAACCCAAGCCTAAACAAGAGTCTAGAAGGAGTTCAGTAAAAACGGTGCATAATCTTGAATTGTATAAGGCGTACACTTGTTTCCCATATTTTCTTCATCTCCAAGACTTTGAATCAACCAGTAGTACACTGATGCTTCATGTCCCTTCCCATATACCGAAATGACCATACAATGAGCGTCTGCTGACTCAGGAAGCTGTGTACTAGAACCAAAAGTAGTACAAAGAAAATGCCGCAACTGTAAATACCTGAAAAACTGAGATCCAGATATACCGATCAGGCGTAACATTATGACCACTGATAGGTGAAGTGAATAACACTGACTATCTCTTCATCATGGCACCTGTTAGTGGGTGGGATATATTGGGCAGCAAGTGAACATTTTGTCCTCAAAGTTGATGTGTTAGAAGCAGGAAAAATGGGCAAGCGTAAGGATTTGGGCGAGTTTGACAAGGGCTAAATTGTGATGGCTAGATGACTGGGACAGAGCATCTCCAAAACTGCAGCTCTAAAGTGGTCAGTATCTATCAAAAGTGGTCCAAAGAAGGAACAGTGTTGAACCGGCGACAGGGTAATAGGCGGCCAAGGCTCATTGATGCACTTGGGGAGCGAAGGCTGGGCCGTGTGGTCCGATCCAACAGGCGAGCTACTGTGGCTCAAATTGTTTAAGAAGTTAATGCTGGTTCTGATAGAAAGGTGTCAGAATACACAGTGCATCGCAGTTTGTTGCGTATGGGCTGCATAGCTGCAGACCAGACAGGGTGCCCATGCCCATGCACTATGGGAAGAAGGCAAGCTGGCGGAGGGAGTGTGATGCTTTGGGCAATGTTCTACTGGGAAACCTTGGGTGCTGCCATCCATGTGGATGTTACTTGGACACGTACCACCTACCTAAGCATTGCTGCAGACCATGTACACCCTTTCATGGAAACGGTGTTCCCTGGTGGCTGTGGCCTCTTTCAGCAGGATAATGCACCCTGCCACAAAGCAAAAATGGTTCAGGAATGGTTTGAGGAGCACAACAACGAGTTTGGGGTGTTGACTTGGCCTCCAATCGAGCATCTGTGGGATGTGCTAAACAAACAAGTCAGATCCATGGAGGCCCCACCTCGCAACTTACAGGACTTAAAGGATCTGCTGCTAACATCTTGGTGCCAGATACCACAGCACACCTTCAGGGGTCTAGTGGAGTCCATGCCTCGACGGGTCAGGGTTGTTTTGGCAGCAAAAAGGGCACCAACACGATATTAGGAAGGTGGTCATAATGTTATGCCTGATCAGTGTTTACTGCTGTCCCAAGTATTCGAATGACTTCAGACCACCATTTTCATAAAGGTCGCTTAATATAACAACGCCCTTCTTTACCCATTCTTTCCATAGAAAGGGGGCTTTATTAATACAAAATTTAAGGTTCAACCATAATTGAACAAGCATTAAAGTAAGGGTCAAAGCTACACAGACGAGAAATCTTTAACCATACTGCATGCAAGTGTGAAATATTAGGATTTTTTTCACCTCTCAAACCAGTTTAAAGAACAGACTCTGCAATATTGAAATCGAAGGCAAAACAGATTGTTCAATCGTATTCCAAGGGGGAGCTCGCTCAGGAGGAAGTGACCAGTGAGCCAGGTGTCTAACGTTGAAAGCATAATAATAAAACAAAAGCATTAGGCATGCCTAGACCACCTTTCTCAGCAGGTCTCTGTAACTAATTAGAATGCATCCGAGGTCGCTTACCATTCCAAATAAAAGCCTTACATATTCTGTCAAACTGTTTAAAATAGGAAAGTGGTATTTGTATTGGGAGAGACTGTAATAAATAATTCAGTTTGGGCATACAACTCATTTTAATTACATTGACTTTTCTAGCCATTGACATTAGAAATGGAGCCCATCTATCCATTTTGCAGAAAATCTTTTTTATTAAGGGGTCAAAATTAGCTCTCACTAAATCACTCAAATTTGGGGGAAATAAAATGCCTAAATATCTAATGCCTGACTTAGGCCATTGGAACATAAAGCTATGACAGGGCAAAATGCAGTTAGTGCAAGAGCTTATGATTTAGACCAATTCACTCTATAACCTGAAAACATCAAAGGAGGCAAGGTATAGACCAGAAACGAATAATAAAATGTCATCTGCATAAAGCATAAGCTTATGTATTTCGAAACCAGAAGGGAAAGAGGAGAGCCTTGTCGGGTTCCTCTACCAAGTACCAAATACTCTAAAATGAATCCACGGGTTTGTCCTGCTGCTACAGGTTGTTATGCATTAATTTAATCCATTTCATAAACGTGTTTCCAAACCTATAAAACTTTGAGATGTTTGAGATGTCCTTTTGGGGATGTGACCAGTACATGTTTGTTTACAGGTTTCATAAGATTTACCACATGTATTGATGCTGTGTAAGGAGTCAGTGTAGCACTATAACTGCTGGGATTGATCACTGAAATCAGCTTAAGTGCCAACTGCTAAGCTTTTATCTCTGAGTTTAAGTGAGAGAATGTCCATTCCTGTGTATCTCCACTGCCAAGGCTGCAGGGTGACTCGAGTACCACACGTCTTTAATTCCATTTGACAAGGGATTACGATACCAAGGCACTTTCTTGCTCTATATTTCCCTGTCTGTATAGTACATAATTGACGCTTCACTAAGTCCCGCTTTAAAAAAATACTGTAATTGTTCATCACTCTTACCCAAGCAACTGTTGCGACATGTCCTTTCAAAGAAGTCCTTTCAAATGAGCTTTTTGTATTTTCATTTGACAGTCTATACAGTTTCATGTCACTGCATAATTTAATCATTTCTTTAAAACAAACAGGAGGTAAAAAAAATATTTGCAATGTCATACTACATTCCAACTTATCTACAAATAATATCCATCCTAATGAACCACTTTATCAGCACATTTTATTGAAAACCTGAAAATTCCTATAGCATGTTTTGTAAAATTTGTCTCAGCAAGCAACAGTAATCAATAAGAAGACATAAGAGGTCATAATTATTACATAATTCACATCTAATAGTATGTCAAAATTTTGACTTCTTATAATTAAGACTTATGATCTTATAATTAAATCATTATTATTACTTATCTCCTCATAATTTTGTCTTTTTACATGATGATTGACTTTTTATCTCATAATTTTGACTTTTTGTCAATTTCAACTTCTTATCTTAAATTTTGACTTTTTATCAATTTAAAATTTTTGTCTCAATTATAACTGTCATAATTATTCTCATAATTATTACTTATCTTATAATTTTGTATTTTTATGTTAATTTCAACATCTCATAATTTCGACTTTTTGACCATAATTTCATTTTTATCCCGATTATGACTTGGTGCGTCATACTTTCGACTTTTTAATTCACAATTATTATTATCATCTCATAATTTTGTATTTTATATGTTGACTTTTTATCTCATAATTTCAACTTTTTGTGTCAATTTAAACTTTATCTCAATTTCGACTTTTTGTCTCAATCATGACGTCATAATTTTTAACTTTTTAATCTCATAATTATTACTTATCTCATAATTTTGCCTTTTATGTGATATTATGACTTTTTATCTCACAATTTTGACTTTTTGTATGAATTTTAAACTTGCATCACATAAGTATGACTTAGTATCTCATAATTTTGATAATCACATAATTATGATTCACCAAGTCCTGATTTTTTTTATTTAGTGAAAATGGGCTTCCATAGTAACCAAAGGGGAAGGAGCTTAAGGAAGCGTCAATTGACCTACAATCTTCTGCCCTTCCTCTCTCTATATGAGATAACAGGCTGCTAGGCTGATCTGCTTTCAATGGGACCCCTCCTTAACGCCGCGTATGAGGGGAGATAATTGGCTTAGACCTCTTGCCATGATTACGCACTACTGTGGATTAAACACTTTGACATTCACTTCTCATAGACGGGCGCAGGTAGCACACCTGTGGGTGATCAAGGGATGTAGCAAATTCTAAGAACACCCCTTCATTTTCTGCTCTCGCAGTCTCAAGATCAATCAGAGGCATGTTTGCATCGATCGGCAGGCTCACAGAGGAGTTAATTATCCTCCAGCACTGCTTTCTGATCCATGTCCTTCCCTGTCAGCTTCAGCACCTCTTAGGCACATTATCCGGAGATGATTTGCAGGGCGGCAGGGGCCACTGGAGATTTTCGTGTTTGTTTGGGAATTGACATCTCTTAGACTGAGTTCACCTCTAGAGCTCCTTTTGGGGTTGACAGATGTACATGTCCTGATGAGGAGAGCTCAGCATGCACATGTATACACATGCAGCTCACATGCCAGTATAGTGCATGCATTCAAGAATATATGCTTAAATTATGTGTGCATGCACTTTTAATTCATCTTCAGTCACATATGCATTGAAATGTTAAAAAATGTGCATAGCATTTCAAAGTACATGCATGTATAGGCTAATAATGTTACTTTTTGATCAGCATAAACCAAATCAAAGATGTATGAGTTACACTTTCTTAAGGTGATTTGCAGATCTTAGCTGACTGGCCAAGATGGTGTTCAGCTGGTTTAGCTGGTCAGCCAGCGGGTCTCCGAGTCTGACCATTACATCAGCTTCACCAGCCTGGGAGACTAGATAACAGCCCCTAGGCTTGTTTAAGATTTCTGTTAACAATAGTTATAAATAATAATAAAAAAAAAAAAAACTGACTTTTTTTTTGTTTTGTTTTTGAAAGAAAACTATATAAATTATTGTGATTTTACCTATTTTAGCATTATTTATATACTATAACACTATTTATACATTTTTTGAATTAACTTTTATTTTTATATTTTAATTGAGTTCCTTCTCCAAAGTGAGTTCCTTTTCACTGCTTATTGAGTTTAAACAGTCATATACACAAAATTATGTCAAAATGTCCGTCTTGGTGAGTATTAACATAAACAGTCGGTTAGTCTTAAGTGAGCGTAAACAGTTGAGAAAGAAAACGCATGAGCTGAAGCTTTCGTGCTATTCAAACGATACGCTCTTACATATGTGTGTTGATCAGTGTTAAAAGTAAATAAAAGTCTAAATTAGATTGTTATCGTATCGTTGGGATCACTTAAGGCCCGTTCACACCAAGAACGATAACTATAAAAATAAGATATAACTATAAAGATGTAGTTCTAAAAATTGTTCTAAACATAAAAGAATAGCAGAGTCCACACCACAACTATAACGATATAGAGGAATGATATTGATGGGATTACTTAACTCCTTGTACAAGTCAGGATGGGCAAGTGATTTGGCAAGGTTTGATATGTAGCCTCTGAGGCAACACATGATTAATAGCAATGTTTGCAGACTGGTGTGGTAAGGTCTGTTTCACCCTTTTTTTATCAGTTTTAAAAGCAAAGTAATTCCAAATTTCACTTCTACTGCATTTTTTTATTAATTAGTTTTGAGCGTGTTGAGTGAGATTCACCTGCTTTATCCATTTTGTTCCTCTGTTGTCACATTTCTCCATTTGACGGTTTCGCGTCAGTTTGGGTAGCACACTGCCACCTAACGGTGAACTTCGGAACAGCAGCGTATCAAGTACATAAATGGCAAAATCATGATATCGTACCATTTTAAATTAAATACTTACCGATATTTCCCCAACCCTACTCTATCCCTATTAAACTGAGATAGAAAAAATATTAAAACATGACACACTTCACCTTCAAGGCTGCATTTGTTTTCCCTGGGGAACTCTATTCAATCTCTTAAAAAGAGTCTTACATAATGTAAATGAGTTTTAATTTATTCTTGCGTCATGAATTTGATCAGACCTCTGAATGAAAGAGCTTTGCGTACAGGCCGCTCGGTGATTCAGCATTGGATTAGCTGTACTATGCTGATCCTCTGTTGTGCGTGCAGCACTGCTTTCCTTCCTTTCCAAGTTTTGTTGTGCCATATAGAATCTGTTGCCATGCAACTAGGCCATGTTCACTGCACAGAGAACTGAACATAAAATGTCTTGAGAGGGAATTTTCTGTGGTATTACGGCTTGTTTTGAGTTGAACTCTAAACTAAATCCATCTGGAGTTGGTGTGGAGAGGAAGAATTATTATATGACTGAGGTGAGACTCTTTTTACCTTTGTGATTGGCAGGTTTATGCTGCATGAACTTGATCCCCTCCTCAGAAGTGCACTAATATTTTCACCACCAGGGGGCACTAGGCACAAAATACGAGTAAAGGTGCAACTTTTTATTAATAAAAAATGGTTTTAAAATTAATAGTACTTCTTAAAGATGTACAATCGCATGAGATAACCTTCAGTCATGTCAGTGGTTTACATGGAGTGGGTAGCCTCATGGAAAGGATGCCATATTGACATCACATGACCAGCTGAATATTATATCTGTATCTGTATCTCAGTAAACCCTTATTATTGGACAGTTTTACTCACCGAATTAAATTAATCAAGACTGACCGCTTATAGAGCATTTCTCCGATAGCACTGGTAACCGAAAACTATTGCTTTGTACTATTCCTTTCACAAGTTAAAAATGAATAAATAAACATTTGACCAAAAACACTACTAGGCCTACTATACACATCATATATTCATATCTTTTTAGTCCAATCTCCATTTTCTACCAATGATTCTCTTACCGTCTCTCGTTTTTCTCTCTATTTTTCTTTCTTTTACTCCTTAGCATTTCCTTTTCTTTTCTATTTATTTGTCTTTTCTTCTTACACACTCTTCTGTCTGCCGCTATCTCCTGTCTTTTGTCTCCGTAAAGGCCAATTTCCTCACTTGGTTTGATTTGGTTTAGTGGCCGCTCAGCTTTTGTTCTGATCCATTGACCTTTCCTTCAGTGCTGGAAGCACAATTAAATAAGACTGTGGACACACGTCAGGAATATATCTCTCTGAACGGCAGTTATTTTGATGAAATATGCCCTCCATCAGAATTTAAGGGCATTTAGTACTTTCCCCAGTGTGACAGGAATACCTCAAAACCCTCAGCGATTTCAGTCACTTTCCTGAGCAGAACCTCTGAAGCGGGTAATATTATTCTGGATCTGGTCACTGGAAAATTGCCCTTTCCTGCCTTTCCTGCGGAGGGGAATAAACTGTTTAATTTCACTTCAACCATACTCAACTTCACATATTTAGAATCGCTTTGATTGTGTGACTGACTTGATTTGTGCTCAATCTATGAAGAAAGGCGGCGCCAAGAGATTTATATGCAAACATTTCTAATAAAACACACCTGCACCTGAAGAAGCCTAATATTGCTGGATTATTTCCTGTTTTGCTCACTTATCAAGGACTATAGGCATTTAATAACTATATTTTGTCACTTTTATGCCTCAGTGTTTGAATTGTGTCAAAAAAGAAAATTAATTTTGCTTCAGTGTTGCAAATCACAAACCATAAAATCAGAACTTAATTAACACAATCCTGCTAAATGAATATTAAATATTAAAACCTTCATGAACTTAGATTATTCAAGCATGATCTTGTGCATCATAAGAAATATACAATTGCCAGATGAGGTTTAACTGGCAATACACAAATGCATATGGGTCATTGACAAAAAAAACATAATGAGGATATAATTAATTTTGAAGTTTTATTAAGTGTTAATAATGAGATTATGTGGTTTTTATAATCAATTAACACTGCTTTTGTCATATTTTACAAGATTTTGGTTTTACCGAATGACACTTTTGGTTATACCAAATGACGATATTTTCAAAAACTGCTAACAGGCTGATATCTAGCTAGCTAGCAAAAGAACAATCAAACATTTTATATTTAGTACAAGTTTTTAAAATATTACAACATTTTCCATGTTTTATAGCGGTTGTACTGAATGACCTGATGTTTCAGGACATGTGTATGAGCAAGTGAAAACATGAATTTTTCAAATAGTTAAAAGAGAGTTAGTTAATTTGCTTCATGACCATGTGGTCCTTTGCAGGTGTCTGAATGATGTCACATCCTGTCACATGATACTGACTGCATGACTTGATCCAAAATGGTCCCTTTATATTGGTTACTCCGAATGACATCAATGAAATTCATTTTTCAGGACATTCTTTCTCATAACAAAGCAATGACTTCTACACATAATTTTAATACCATTTTGCACTATTTTGATATATGATGTTATAAAATCATGCCACAATGAAAAATATGTATACATTTATTGCATTTTAAGATATTTTAATCACAAATGAAATGGCTGTATTGGCCTTTGGATGGTTAAACCGAATGACCATTTGACACTTCAAAATCTTTAAAATACCTTTATATGTAGCAAAATATAATTAAAACCTTTTGGATTCAATAAAAGAGATCTAGTTGTTCTACCTTACATCC
>CM077454.1:14749354-14960116 GCA_039654765.1 Mylopharyngodon piceus
CAGGATTTACGATATTGATGACCGTTAAAATGCGTCATCACAGTCCGTGAAAAGGGTCTACTGCGAGCGAAACAAGCGTCCATAACATTGTGTAATTTAATTTAATTCTACATATCAATGAATAATTATTAATTTTATTATCATTATTAGTCAGAATTATTTATGCGATTGTTTATGATTTGTCACATAAGTTTTGTGTGATTGTTTTGAATTTTAAATTTTTCACTATTTCAGTTAAACAAATTCCTCTTCCTGTCACTGTATTCAACACTCTTAGAAAAAAAGGTACAAAAGCTGTCACCGGGGCATTACTCTTTCAAAAGGTACACCTTTGTACCTAAAGAGTTCATATTAGTACCTCAAAGGGACATATTGGTACCAAAAGTATACATATTAGTACCTAAATGGTACTTATTAGAACCTTTATAAGGGTACCGTGCCAGTGACAGCCTTTGTACCTTTTTTTCTGAGAGAGAACATGCTGTGGGTTGTGGCCAATTTCAATTTCCTTTGAAAGGAAGTTTCGCTTTAACTGTCAGTTGATAGAAGTGTCAGACTAATATGCTGTTCAGGTTGTGTCCATGAGCCACACAGTTTTCTCGCTGCATGGATCACGTAGCCCGTCATTGTGTGGGTATTAACAGAAATCTAAAAAGTACTGTGTGATGACTCTTTAATCTTCCAAAGTACAAAGGTAAACAAACACAGCGTGCCGTTGGCAGTTGTCAGTCTGGTAATCTATCCCCATGCTTCTCGTACCTTGCGTTCTGCTTGTAAATGTCATCCCACGCAGGACATCCCTGGGTTATGGGAACAGCAGGGAAAAGAAGAAAAAGTCACTAACACACCCTGGTGTAAGTCTGTCGGACCAGAACATTTCATACAAGGCACACGGATATCAAAACCAGCAACAGCCATCTCACCCCTGTCCCAGAACATCTCTCCCCGAGAGCCGTCGAAGCACAAATAGCTTCCGTCTGTCTAGTTGCCAGAGGACACCTAGAATAATTTCATTAGAAAGTTTAAAATGCCATTGCTACATCGACGTCCGCCCTAGAGCAGAAGGATATGGAAGGTTGCATCTCATTACGCTCCACCTTTAAGCATGAACTGTTTGATTTTCCACATATGAGACACTTTACTGGGATTAAGTTCATGCAGAAAGGTCGTTTAATTACAGGTGGAATGATTTAAGAATTAGTCTTTTTAGCGGAAGAGCCCTTTAGAGGCTTCACATTCTCTGACCTTCTGAGAACATTTGTGTTCTGCACTTTCCACGAATATAGTACATTTTTGTGTCCCTTGACTTCTCTTGAGAGCATTAGAATTGCAAACTCTATTTTTAGAACTATTAGATATGTTGTTAGTACTAACCTAGAATGAAAACTACCATTTTTTAAACACATCAAAAATCAGTATCCTATCCTGTCTGTACACTGTAAAAAAGAATTGTTGGTTTAACTTAAAAAACATAAGTTATGTTGGTTGCCTTAAAATTTTGAGTTCATTTAAATTAAAAATTTGAGTTAATACAATGAAGGCGATTGGTTTAATCAACAGAAACTCAAAGTATTATGTTATCTGATTCACATTAATTATCTAAGTTGATTTGACAAAAGAAAAAATGTGAAAACAAATCATTAAAATAATAATTAGTGTACAGAATATTGATATTTAATTCATTATAGTAGGCTAAGTAGATTATATTAATTAATTAACTTATTTTTATATTATATATATATATATATATATATAGTAAATAATTTTTACATTCTAAAACTGCAAAATGTTTTCTGTTAGACTTAGGGAAATGTGTATGTATGTATTTATGGCTGTGTTTCTTTACAGCGTTAATTTCTCTCTCCCTAATTTTTCGGACTACCGAACCAATGCTGATTTCATTTCTCAGTTATGCTCAATCAAAAGCGTCTTTTACTATTGAGATATTGTCCTCACCTCCAAGATGGTTCTATCACCAGCGATGGCAGCGGGTTTTAATTATAGACAGGGAATTTCAGAGCTGCTACATTCCTCCATAACGGGAACAATGAAGAGTGATCAAGGTAATTACTGCCTTTCCTCTGTCTTTATTATAGTTATTTTTTCTAAGCTAATCAGAGATCACCAGTCTTTCCGTAGGTGTTCAAAAACTTTTGTGCTGTCTTTGTGATCATTCAGTCCAATAATAGTGTTTGCATAGTATAAGTGCTGCCTTAGTAGTGGAGGTTTGTAAAGTTTCTTTTATTGACTTCTTTTTAAATTGCAGCAGAGAATAAAGACAGTGAACCTGATAAGCCAGACTGAGGCATCTCACTTGTCAATGCCTCACAATTTGAGCTGGTCATCTTTTTATGTCAAGGTTCAGGAAAAATCTTGACATAAAGTGTTTTTCACCCTTAAATGGTTTGATTCATGAGAAGTCTTGAGAGGCGGCAGATCAGGTGATGGCCTGTGGCATTTCCTTTGTGTGGCTGAATGTCTATTTGAAGATTTATAGCCATGAGGCTCTACAGGAAAACATTGAGGGAGCAAGAAGAGAGATAAATGGGGAGACATTCACCAAGACAATAAAAGTTCCAGAGGGAGGCGAGGCAATGATCTGTGTTAAGGGAGGGGATCACGTATTAAAGTATGTGTTTCTTGTGTGAGGGGGAAATGTGAAAAACAAGAGGATCAGGTCACAAGGGAGCAAATGGCTACAATTTTTAAGTGTGTGTGTGTGTTTGTAGGTTATGAAAATAGTCTGCATTTAAAAATATTTCACTTCAAATCAAAATTAGAATTCAGTACTTTTTTTTTAGTTGAGTTAGTCTATTAGCTTTGAGCAAAGAGATCTATAATATCTGGTGAAAGTTATCTGTTAGCATTAGCATTCATCTCAATGCTACTTGCTTGGCAGGCCAGTATGCTTCTGCCATCTTTGTCAGTTATTTAACCATAAATGTCATTTGACTAATTAATCAGGATCCACAAGAAAATTAAATTCTGACAAAATTCTTTTTGCTCCATAAAGGTGCAGTCACATTTACCGTTGCTCTGCGAAATACAGTTATTTCAATAGAAATTCGCACTATATGTAGTTTCGTGCAAGGAAAATTTAACATACTTGCTCTCAAACCAAGCCACATGCACCACTTGTCACATGATGGTAGTCTCGCGTAGCCAGACCTTCAGACTGACGGCAGAAGGTCTGGACTCTATCACAGCTTTCATTGGCCAAGAACCGCCCAAGAAGACGTTTGACTGACATGTAACGCAACCAATCACAGTTCGTTTTGTTCCGCGTCAGGTTTAGGGATGTGAAAATGAAAGTCGATGTACCAACAATAACAGACCGGCGTGCATCTAATAAATTATTCATTCAAGAACATTGTGCAAGTTTATTGGAACAATGGAGCCGTGAACTTCACATACTTTTGAAAATCCAGCGTTTATTTGATCCTGATGAGCGCTCGTTGTCACAGTTGTAAACATGACGGTGTTCTTCTTCTACCAGGGGGTTTGGCGTCACAGCATTTGTTTCCATTCGGACCGTTAAAGAACGCAACACACACGTCTCCTGGACATCCTGTATAATTCAACCAACCAGATGACGACTTCGATACTGCTGAAGTGTTTCCAGATAAGTGTGCCATATGCATCAGACGTTAAGCCAACGGTCCGTGGGCGTGACGTCTGAGGTTGAGACTACCATGATGGTAACTCTCCAAAAACCCACATTAAAACTCTTCTAAATTAGCATAACAAAACATTAATCACTACTAAATCTCCCACTTAACATTAATCTTGCACAAAAAAAAAAAAAATTATATAACACTTAATTTTAGCATTTCCTCTTCCTTTTAAGTGCCATGGGCAAAGCATGCTGGGAAATAGAAATCCCAGCCCAGTTTCAGTTAAAATTAAGTTTGTCTAATTTGAAAGAAATAAGTTCATAAAAATCAAAACAATGAAACAGTTCAGTTTCCTTCAAATATATCAGTTCTGTGAAGTTGAAAGAAAAAGAAAGTGCTAAATACTCATAAAAGTTAATTTGACTGAACTAATTTGTTTAATTTAAGTTTGTCCTACTCAAACCAATTAATTATTTTGAGCGTTAGGGTTTAGGGATAACTAGGCTATGCTATTTTAGCATTGAAGCCATTAATATGCTAGCCATCATAGTCCTAAAGGTTGATAAAATTAACGATTATCAGCATTAACATTAGCATTAGTGGGTAGCGCATGAATTCCTGGAAGTCTTTCTCTTACAGGACCAAAATATTAACAGTTTGTTAAGCACTATACAAATTTTGTACAATATAATTTGCTAATATCTCCTGCCTTTAACTAGCAATAGCAAGCAAATCAAGTTTTATTGGTATGTATTCAGCTGTGCCAACACTGGTACTTTATTTCCCACAAATCAATATGTGTATGTGTGTCCATGGATTGTCACCAATTGACATATCCTACATGTACACAGTGTGTACAGCTGGGAATTTGAGTGGTCTCTGCATTAAGCCAATAATGAGCTAATCACAGTGAAATGTCATGGGTTAATTAAACATGCTTCTGATGTAATCGACAAAAGCTGTCAACGGTCATTCACTTTGTTAAATGCCGTCATCCCAAGACAGATCATGGTAAGATTTCAGCTTCAATTAATTTCGAGCTGACAGATATATGAACAAAAAATGTCTAATGTATTTCATCCACCATGTGTGCCTCATGACAATTGCCCCTCTGTGAGATCTTAGTCATTGATTTTCATGTTTTAAGTCTTGTAGATCAACTGCCGGCTTATCTAGAGCCCCTCTCACAATCTCACTCTCTCGTTTGGCCAATTAGCATTCAACACACAATCAAACAATTCTGAACAATTCAGGTCCTATAGGTTTTGCCATGCTGCCTTTGTGAAGGCTGTGGCATTATGGAGATAACCGATGCGTTATATTTTGCAAACCTTTTTATGAAAGCAAACAAAGATCTCCCTTATACCAATTAGGGATGTATTTTGGCACCCACATGGTGAAATATCATTAGGGTTGTGAATAAACTCAATGGTTCGGTGGACGCAGCACAGCTGAGAATATTGTGAGGTCACACTCTATTAGGCAGCGCCATCGGACTGTCAATTAGAAGGTCTGAGATGGAGAAAAAATAAAAATGAGAAATTATGGGACAAAGCCATTTTAAAGTGAGATAATTATTCTGATGGCAGAAGGAGATTAGATATAATATGGGCTGGAGTCAGTCTGAGGAACGGGCTCCAGATAGTGGCTTTTGGTTATTAATTCATTTGATAAGATAATATTTTAATAAGCCAGTTATTTTTTATTTTTATTTTTTTTGGGGGGGGGGGGGGGGGGTGATGGCATGTTGTCTATAATATCAAGCTTCTACTGTTTTTCTCATACAGTATAAATGGAGGTCTTTGAACATAAACAGGGACCTATTATGCCCCATTTTACAAGATGCAATTTAAGTCTCAGGTATCCCCAGAATGTGTTTGTGAAGTTTCAGCTCAAAATACCTCACATATCATTTATTATACCATGTTTTAAATACCCATTTTTGAGCGGTAGCAAAAACATGCTGTTTTCGTACATGTGTCTTTAAATGCAAATGAGCTCCTGCTCCCCGCCCCCTATCCAGAATAACGCTTCCTCCATCTGCTTGGTTTTGATTATCATCTATATCACGATCATGCTCAGGGACATTGCAGTTCTTCTTCATCACGAAAGTTTTTTATCTGCATGTGTTTTAAAGCTATATCAGTTTAAACTTCTAATTTATCGTTTTCTGAGTGCACACATCTGAAGCACGCACAGAAAGCTGGCTGTCAGATGGCACGTCTTGTGAGTATTGAACTAACTTCTCTTTCACGTTTTATTGTTTACAAGGTTGTCAAAATCACACAAAGTTCATATAAACAGTTGGTTATGTCTGTGAACGTAAACAGCAGGGACAGAAATCACATGTGTAGCTATATTAGATCTGTGGTGCATACCCTTTAAAAATAAACAAATCCACTGCGTCTTCAGCGGCTCAGATGTGGGGAGTAAATGAAGACTGTTATGTTCACTCTTACATCCAACAACAAAACACCTCAATCGCTTGTGAGACATTGCCGCTACGGCATCGAGACAATGGTGGACTGTATACAACTCGCTCAGGGCGGGGTCTATGCTAATACGTCAGTGTCCGTCAACAGTCGTGGGCGGAGCCTGTACAAAGTGGCATTACTTTGTTTAGAATCTGCGAACAGCTTGTTCTGAGACACTGCTTATGATTTATGGGGATTAAAAAAAGGAGTGGGTGAATTTTTATCATTATAGGGTGGTTGTGTACACACACTGCCAACACACATTTATGCTGAAACACCATGTAAAAGTGAATTTTCCATAATAGGTCCCCTTTAAAAAAGGAAGTGAATCATCATATTTGGGGATTAGATTGATGAATTCCTTCTTTTACTTTTACCCATCTGTTTTTTTTTTTAAATCTTTTTCTCTCTATTTCTCTTTTTCAAGCCTTTCAAGCAAGCCAAGCCTTGCTTTCCTTCATGAGAGCCGCCCCCGCTGTGATCTAGGAACCATCTGCCTGGATGGCTCTTGAATGAGTGAACTCTTCTCTATCACACTCAAACACTCACATCAGACTCTCTTCTCTATGGTCAGATTACTATCAAATGCCCCAGCTTCAATGTTTCTCAGCGCCAGGTATTTACGTCCCCGTCGGCTTTGTGCCAGACGGAGCCAAGTGGCTTATAAGTACAAGATATGATTGACCTTTTCCTGTTTGATCTCGGCTTCTCAATGGATTTATAGACCTGGCATCCAACAACCTGAGTTGCCCTTTTAACCAGGATTTAGATTCAGCTCTGTTTTATCTAAGTTCAGAAGAAGCACCCACGCTAGATCCCCAGTTTAAACTCACCCACTCATGCCTGTGCTAATTTTTTAATTTGTGTAAACTGAGGGAATAATCAAACGTGCTCCATCTAAATTGTTCACTCTCTAATATATAGCTTTGGCAAGTATGATTCATTTTAGTGAATCTGATTTATTCTAGTGAATCCTAAACGATGCACTTTTTTCTCTCACTCATATATATATATATATATATATATATAATGCTGAAAGTTCTGAATCATTGTAGTGAATCTAATTTAATCTGATTCATTTTAGTGAATCCTAAATGATCCTCCCTTTCCATCTCATATGTAGCACTGAAAGGTCTGATTCATTGTAGTGAATCTGATTCAAGTGAATCCCAAATGTAGTGCTGAAATTTCTGATTCAGTGTAGCGAATCTGATTCATTTTAGTGAATCCTAAATGATCTTCTCTCTCATATGTAGCACTGGAACGGCTGATTCATTGTAGTGAATGTGATTCATTCTAGCAAATCCTAAATGACCTTAGCTGTGTCTCATTTCAAAGGCTGCATCCTCCAGAAGTCGCATTTGTCGGCCGCATACATCATTGAGGCTGCTTTATTTAAGTAAACGGACCACTACATTCCAAAGTCATAAAGAAATTACAACATTTTATGCTTCACTAGGAATAACAGTCAATTTTATAATGGTTACTTTTCTTTATGCGGCCCGAAAAATGTGACCTCCGGAGGACATTGCCTTTGAAATGAGACACAGCTCTTGTCTTTCTCATATGTAGTGCTGAAAAGTCTGATTTATTGTAGTCAATGTGATTCTTTCTAGTGAATCCCCTCTATCTCATACGTAGCACTAAAATGTCTGATTCATTGTAGTGAATGTGATTCAGTCTAGTGAATCCTAAATGACCTTGTCTCTCTCATATGAGCACTGAAAGGTCTGATTCATTGAATGTGATTCATTCCAAATGAATCGTAAATGATTCTCTCTCTGTCATGGAATTAGAATTCATTATAGTGAATCATTTTATCCTAAATTATCCTCTCTCTTATGTAGAACTGGAAAGTCTGATTCATTATATTGAATCATCGGATTCAAAAAACGATTCACTTATACAACTCTCAGTAATATAATTAAAATCTATGTAATACATCCTTTCAAATTTGATATTTTTACCCTAATTGAGATTTATTCATTCATAATGATTAATTCATTCATAATTCAAATTCAATTAGAATTTTTCAAAAGTACAGATTTTATTCGATTATTAATGACATCATTGGATATGTTTATATTTTTATTTATTAAACCATGCTGCCATCTTAATTACTTAAATGTAGTTTAACTACTTAAGAATCGAGTTTGAGTTAAGAATAGGGTTGTACAGTGTTCTTGGCAAACCACATCGTTCTTAGCAAAAATCAGTAAAAAAATTATCCTGCTTGGCCACCATACAAATTCTCTACTAGTTGTGGTTTGCTTGTTCCTGATGTGCGTGCCACACGAGTCCTTAAAAAAGTGAAGCCAAAGCTTCACGATCGCCCCCAGGTGGCTGGATGCAGTATAGGTCATAAACCCGCCCTCTCCATGTAATGTAATGGGACGTGAGACAAACTAAACAGTCAAATTACATGTCAAATATTTTTTTTCCCAAAGATGGTTTCTGTCATTTTAGGCAGTTTTTATCACACGGATGTTAGTTAAAGTGTTCGTTCTTTAAATAAGTTTGGTTTTAGTTAGTTATTTGATGTTATAAAAATGCGGGTTTTGATGTCATGATTGACAGCTGAGATTGACAGCTTCTCTAAGCAAAGTAGTCAGTGAAGCACCAACTGACTTTTTCTGGATCTTCAGGAGATTGGAGCTTTAACTTTAATTTCTACATTTCTAGAACTGTTTATTTCACACCGACATAATTATTTGTTTTGAGTGTGGGCGAGACTTTGATATTGCGGCTCCATTTCGTGCTCACTACTGCGCAGACTCGGGCTCCAAGTTCACTATGCGCAGACTCGAGAATCAAGATGTCAGCGCCATATTTGCACACTGGCGGCTTCACTTCCTGCAGTGGAAGAGAGTGAAGGTGTGTCGTCCATCTTTTTTTACAGTCTATGGTTCCTGACCTCAGACCTGACCGCAGTCTCTCCACAAGTTTCATGTGTTTTTACATACTGAATGTGACCAATGTATTTCACACTCAAGCATATGGTAATGATATAATCTATTCTCAACCCACAGTGCTGAGGGGCGTTTGACAGTCATCACCAAGGGCCTGAAATAGCATACTGATCTACTTCCTGCACCTCTCAAGAGATTCTTCAGGCATGTAGCAAAATTGTGTATATTACACTGAACAATGGAAGGAGGGGGCTGCTATGGGGGTAGGGTGGGCAATAAATAAAAAGTCCGCCCACTTGCGGTCCACACTGCCATAGCAACCAACCTATGGATTTCAGTGCCAGATGGTCATAAGGAATTTAATTGCCTGTGTTTCTTACCAATCATGTAAAAAGAACCATAACATCTCAGGGCGGGTGGCATTACAAGACCATAAATGCAATTAAAAGCCACAGGTTTCCTCAAAGGGGCTGATGGGGTCATTGGATGAATGTTTGGGCAAGTTGCAGCTGCAATAGACTTGATCAATGTTCTGCAGATGCCAAGCAGAGGCGTGAGAGTCATAGCTGTGAATGCTGACATGTTGTCAGAGCGTTTCTTTGAAGACTGTTCATACTGAGCAACAGGTGCTAAACAGCCCGGACTGCATTACAGCCACCTGTCAGGATCCAGCAGCACCACAGCATGGTTCTGTTGGACCCACTCCACTAAATGTCTGTCACCAGAGGAAACGACAACCTAAATGTGTCTTTCTGACCAGCTGTGTGCACAGCAACAACAGAGTGACAGCGGTGGGGGGCGGAAGGGAAAGATTGATCTGGCACCAGACCCACAGTCGGACACTGTGTGTGTGTGTGTGTGTGTGTGTGTGTCCTTGTGTGTGTGTTGAGTTAGTTGCTATGGTTTCTAAAACTGATGCTCATATTAGAGCATTGTGTGCAATATGTACTTCATTTGTATCAGGTGTGAATGATCCATCCCGATCTCATAAAAAAACGTAGCGTTAACGAATTTGTATGAATTCATACAGTGTGATTCATACGAAAAAGTATGTTTTTTAGAAAAGAGTATTAAAGTCAACCCCTAAACCTAACCATGAGTGGGGTGTAAGTAGATCGTACAAATTCCTACGAATGAATATAAAATAGTTACAAATTTGAGATTTAGATGTTATTTATTGTGAATACAGTTGGGCAAAAGGAATACAAATCTTTCTTCAGCATCCAGTTTCTGCTTTTCAATGTACTGATAGTTCCGATTTTATAGTAGCTTATTACTTTTCTCAAAACATAACAGTAATTTTTCCTAATCCATGTAATTATTGTGTGCTGTTTTTCTCTGTCCATTTTCTTGTCTGTTTTGCACGTGTGTATATATATATATATATATATATATATACACACATACAGTATATGCAGTCAAGCCAAACATTATTCAGACATTTTTGGTATATTTTTACTAGTGGGTGCAGGACACTATAGTTCATTTATGTAAGTGAGGATAGCAAAATAAAGTAAACTGTGACATATTTACCCAAACATTCTTCATACAGTGGACTACCAATAAATTGATAAAAATTTGGGACCAAAAATTATTCAGACACTTGAATATGTTTTGCTTAAGTGTTATCTGACATAATTAAGATGATTTTTTTCTGACACAGTTTAACTCTAAGATCTTGTCATATTTTATTACCATTTTTTTAAACTATAGTGAATAAACTATTATTTATTCACTATAACTATTAATGAATGAAATGGTCAAGGTGTCTGACTAAATTTTGGTTTGACTAATATATATATATATATATATGAAAAATTAGTTTATAAAATACATTATTATTACTATTATTGTTATTATTAATGAAAGTGTGAACAAAATAGCAGCTATGAGCAGTCTGAGCGTAATTTGTTTGTCACTTTTCCAGTGTTTTGGTTCAGGTCATATCTATTAGTCTCATTTAGTTGTGATCAAATGCAGAAAAAAAGGAGAATTCACTCAAGCAGAAAAGCTTTGTACTGATACACCTTAAGCCCTGTCTCAATTCTGTGCAGATAAGTCTGCGTTCATTCATATTCATGAATTTTGTTTGTCATTTGCATAATTTAAAAGGCAAATGTTTCTGGTTCACCCAAAGCGAAGATGTAAAATCTAACACGAACAGACCACCATTTATCTTGTCATGTTTGCCTCATTTAGTTTATTTGCCTCAGTTTAGGTTATTACGGTTGAGTCTAATACACAGGTAAATGGAAAAACTTCACAGTATTGAAAAACACAAAATTTGTTCTTACCTGAAACTCAATATTGACAGAAAACTGTCACAGGAAAATGTCTGAAATCCATTAAACGCGCTCTTCCGTCCCAAAGGTGTCAGCGCAGAGGTCAAAAGAGTGTCCCTATCTGTCTCCCATTGTCTCAGCTTTTACGTTATTCTCCATGAGAGAGAGAAGCATGTCTTCCAGCTGAGCTTTTTTTTTCTGTGTACAGCCCAATGATATTTTCTGACAGTCTCTTATGTGTCAGAAAGTTCCTCAGGTAGTGGATCGCTAGTTTTATACCTGCCGTCTCTCGCTCTCTTAGTTCATTAGCTGCTGTCTGCGGAGACGGGGTGAGAGAGCGCTCTCATTCCCTCTCTGCTCTTCTGTCTGCGCGCCACATGCTCTCTGCTTCTCTTTCAGTTACTCGCTCTCTCTTTCTCACCTCTCTCTCTCTCTTCCTTCTTACTTTGTGACTCCTTTCTTGGTCTATTTATGTGTATCTTTTCTTCTGTCTCTCAGAGGCTCTCTTTACACCTGTCTCTCTTTTTCACTCTTTCTCATGCTTTCTCTCTCTCTCTCTCTCTCTCTCTCCCCATGTTTAATTGGCCGTAGTGCACCTGTGGCTGTGATTGGTTGACAGATGAATGACTTGAGCTTCCTCTCTGTGATGTGTGTCTCAGAACAGCTGTTGACCAATCACTGACCCAGAACAAGCTTCTGGTTCTGACACGCAAAACTGCTCAATTTGAGCCCAGGACAGAGGGTACTAAATGTGAGGCATGTCCTTCATGTCTCACTGGTAAATATGCTCAAAGGGCAGAAGAAGGGACGGCTTCTTTGGCTCCAGTGTTCAGCTGCATTACCTATCTGATAACAACCATTTAGGTTTTGTTTGCTTTGGTTCTGGCGGCCGACCCTGCCGTGACCCTTTTTGGTTGCTTTTATTTAGATCTGTTTGAGCTTTTAGAACAGTAAATGTTCCTGGGCTTGGAGTATGAGCGGTAATGCAAACACAATTGGGCTTATTTACCCTTGAGTGGATATTTTAAGGGACAGATGAAAATGTATGTGTGTATGTGGGATGTTGTGTAATAATGTGAGATCTGGGAAACCAAATTGGTGGGTGGTGAACCCATTGCCTTCCAACAAATGCATTTGTCAGGGTAATACCTGCCCAGACTTAGCCCACAACCTTTATCTTTGCCAACAAAATGGCTTAAGGCACCTACACACTACAAGATAATCCGGCCGATTTTGGACCCAATTCTCCCCTTCCGACAATCCTAGGTAAAGTCCTGATTATCTTGATTCTACAGATTATTTTATCAGATTTTCCTGTGGTGTGAGGTGTGTTAAGAGTCACTGAATTTGCTCGGAAGAACGTCGGGGCTGCATCGGTCTCAAAGATCTCAAATCGTAAATATCCAACATGTTAAATATTATATATATATATATATATATATATATATATATATTAACATTTAATATATTTCTATATTGGCATTATCTTCACTAAATTCAGTTTTTAATTGTTGCTTCCAACTGTTCTTCGGCTAGACACCTCCTTTTCACACCATTAGTCAACAAATCCTCTGTAAACACTGCACGTGTCAAAATGATTGCAGCTTTAATTTTAAAGAGCTCGCTGAAAAACGACTCACTCACAAATCATTTCACGTTTCAAGTCATTTCAAGTACATTTTTTTCGGACGAGACATAATATCTCAGTGGGTGAGTTTTTTACTCTGTAATTAGTCCATCCATTTCCAAACATTTGACTGATTCAGGCTGACCGTATGTGAATGTGAAAGGCATTATTGAATTGACTGGGTAATGAGCTCCTCTAATATTTTTTTTTTCCTTTTTTTTGATTGCAGAAATCAGAGCTCTGACATAAGACAATGAGAAAAGAGATGAGGAGAGGAAAGGAGATAAGAGCATATATAAAGAGAAGAGGAGACGAAATACAATGAGAGG
Source organism: Mylopharyngodon piceus (assembly GCA_039654765.1). Lineage (NCBI taxonomy): Eukaryota > Metazoa > Chordata > Actinopteri > Cypriniformes > Xenocyprididae > Mylopharyngodon > Mylopharyngodon piceus. The sequence goes on from CM077454.1 coordinate 14,762,590, forward strand.
AGGGGATAAATGATGAGGAGAAGAGAGATGAGGACAACTTTGGACTCAACATTCACTTATTGTTGCCTCAAATCAACAGGTCTCATTGAAAAAAATGACTTCCAGCTCCTTTGTCAGCACAAATTGCTAAAAATGTCAATCTCACCCAAGCTAAGGTCACACTTTTTGGGTGCGATGCTGGTTATGTTTACACAGCACGAGAGTACAGAATATAGCAGAACACTGTAAACTTTCCTATATGTATGGAGAAGTAAAAGAAAAAAAAAAAAGGAAAAAAAAAAACAAGAAAAAAAACTTTTAAAAAAATTGGATTTTATAATAAATATGAAATTTTGGCAACACTTTACAATAAGGTTCCATTAGTCAACGTTGCTTCATGCATTAACTAACATGAACTGACAATGAGCAATACATTTGTTACAGTATTTTTTTAGTCTTTGTTAAAGTTAGTTAATAAAAATACAACTCTTCATTGTTAATTCATGTTAGCTCAGCCCATTAAATAATATTAACAGATACCTATAAAAATAACAAAATAAAATATACAAATATAAAAAATAAAAATAACTTTTTATTTTAATTATGTAAATGTTGAAATTAGATCAGATAAAATTAATAAATGCTTTAGACATATTATTCATTGTTAGGTTATGTTGAGATATTAAGGGAATGAGAGTCTTTTTATGTTGTTTTTGGTGTGTGTTTTTTTTTTAAATTACGGTTAGCTAAAACAGATTTAAATACGGTTAGCTAAAACACCTTGTGTAGCCAACATTAAAAATCCTTCCTGTCATCCTTAATTGATCAAACTATTTATTTGCTGGCACAAGCAGATAATGCAGTGTGTGATTTGTTTCTTTCTTGAGACAGCTTCCCAAGTTCAGTTAAGCCACTGCAATAAACAACTTGCGCAAATCTTCACATTTTAATTACTCACTAATTACACTGATTAGATAATCACTCCTCCCTGGTTAACAAATGTTAGAGAGAGACAAACTGAGGAAGGGAGAGAATTTGTTGTGATGTAGGAAACAATTTCAAAACATATTCCTGTTTGTGTTACTCTGTGATTTCACCCAGAGGTGTCAGACATGTGATGTCAGATCTTTGTCATAAAATGCACATCTTTTATATTTTATAAAATATATTTTAATATTTTTCTTCTATGTAGTCTTTCTTTTTACATTTATTTTACCAAAGCATCAATATAAAAAATAAAAGAAGAGACAAGAAAAAGACAACAATGGTCATGTTGGTTTCAGATGGTTTTGGAAAAAAAAAAAAAAAATCTAATATTTATGATAAAAATGGTTAATTTATATATATTTTAAATAATAAAAAATTAATAAATAAATAAATAATAATAATAATGATTATACCAAACGACTTAAGGTTTTCATTTAAGGAAAGTCATTGTTTTTTCATTGGTTTTTTTCTTCATATGAAACAAGTTTACTTTATGTCCCCCCAAATTATTGAAATGATTTTTTTCTTTATTTATTGCAGGTAATACTAATTTGTAATTCAAAATAATAATAACATACAATAAAGCATTCAACAAGTCATTAATGGAGTTTAAGTTAAAGGGTTAGTTCACCCAAAAATGAAAATTCTGTCATTAATTACTCACCCTCATATCGTTAAACACCCGTAAGTCCTTCGTTCATCTTCAGAACACAAATTAAGATATTTCTGATAAAATCCGATGGCTCAGTGAGGTCTGCATTGCCAGCAAGTTAATTAACACTTTCAGATGCCCAGAAAGCTACTAAAGACATTTAAAACAGTTCATGTGACTACAGTGGTTCAACCTTAATGTTATATATAGACAAGAATAGTTTTGTATGCCTAAAAAAACAAAATAACGACTTTATTCAACAATATCTAGTGATGGATGATTTCAAAACACTGCTTCATGAAGCTTCAAAGCTTTACGAATCTTTTGTTTCGAATCAGTGGTTCGGAGTGCGTATCAAACTGGCAAAGTCACATGATTTCAGTAAACTAGGCTTTGTTACATCATAAGTGTTTCGAAATTTCAATGGTTCACCACTAGGGGGCGTGACTTTGTCAGTGTGATACACGCTCCAAACCACTGATTCGAACAAAAGATTCGTAAAGCTTCGAAGCTTCATGAAGCAGTGTTTTGAAATCGCCCATCACTAGATATTGTTGAATAAAGTCGTTATTTTGTTTTTTTGGTGCACAAAAAGTATTCTCGTCGCTTCATAACATTAATGTTGAACCACTGTAGTCACATGAACTGTTTTAAATATAACTTTAGTACCTCTCTGGGCATCTGAAAGTGTTAATTATCTTGCTGTCAATGGAGGCCTCACTGAGCCATCGGATTTTATCAAAAATATTTTAATTTGTGTTCTGAAGATGAACGAAGGTCTTACGGGTTTGGAATGACATGAGGGTGAGTAATTAATGACAGAATTGTCATTTTTGGGTGAACTAACCCTGAAAGAATATACACACAGCTGTTTCTTTCTTTGCCTCCTTTTTGTACTTTTTATGGACTGTGTTGCTTTTAGCATTTAAAGTGACTCATTTTTGTTCCCTAAAAAGCTGAAAGTAGTCGTCATCCCATATGCACACACCTCCTAACAGAGCTACTTTTATCAAACTTCTCTCATCTTTCTCTCTCTCCTTCCACCCTCTTCTTTCGTGAAAAATTAATTGAGTTTTCTTCCCGTACCTCAAATGTGGCGGAGGTTTTGACGCTATTTCAGTACGTGTGAAGAAGAGAGAGTGTGAAGCTGCTTGTACCTTAAGCATCCTTTTCCTTTAGTTACATATACTACATCTGAAAGAGACCATAATGCGCGCCATAATGTTGTTTTCAGGGTCACAGTTTATTTGTTGCTTAATCATGTTGTGTGATGAGAAATACCTGTAATGGAGTATGAGTGTGTATATGTGTTTGTGTCTGTCTCTACCAGGCAGATGCAACAGTGCAGAGACATTGTCATTTTTTAAGCAGACATTTGAAAGCTCAATCAGTCAGACTGAAAATACTATCTGCACACTTTTTGCCTTGTTTGTTATATATGGAACTGCCATTATAATCTCAGCAAGGACATGTCATTTGTAAAGTAGTTTTGCTCTAGTTAAGATACAATAGGCATACTGAGAGGAAAGATTAATAATGATAATATTAAAAAAAGAGGGAAAGAGACATTTGACAGTTGGAGAAAGATATTTTCTAATTCTTCCATTTGGTCTTGTGGTTTATTACAACATTTTCATCTATCCTCTCCTGTCCACTTCTACTCCTTTCCTCTCCTCATTGCGCCCCTCCTTGTCTCGTCTTCCTTTTTGTCTCCATCTATCCTCTTTTCTTCTTTCCTCCCATTACATTTCCTCTCAACATCTCTTTGACAATGCAACAGAGAGACGAGGAGAGAAAAGTAGAAGACAGGAGAGGAGAAAAAATAGAAGAAAGACATGTTGAGGAGAGAATAGATGGAGAGACAAGGACATAAAACAAGGAGAAAAGAGATTAGGGGAGAAAAGGAAAGAGATAAGAGGTTAGATAAAGAGAAGAGGAGGCGAATTACAAAGAGAGGAGAGGATAAATGATGAGAGAAGATGAAAGAAGCAATGAGGAGAGACAAGAAGGAGACAAGATCACACAAGACAATTAAGGAGAGGAGAAGAGAGAGGAGAAATGATGAGGAGAGAATAGATTAGGAGAGGAGAAACAAGAAGATGAGGTGAGAGAAGGAAAGAAGAAAAGAGAGGAGAGACAAGGAGAGCATATAGATTATGAGAGGAGATACAAGAGACAGAGATGGAGAAGGGGGAGAGACGAAGAGAGGATAGATTAGAAGAGGAGAAACGAGAAAATGAGACAAGGTGACAAGACAAGACAGGGAGAGGAGAACATAGAGAAGAGACAAGGAGAAGACAGAGATGGAGGAGAAGTGTTGAGGAGAGAAGAGACCAAAAGAAGACATAAGTGAGAGATGAGGAGAGAAGAGGCAAGGAGGGGTGCAATGAGAAGAGGAAAGGAGTGGAAAGAAGAGTAGAGGATATATGAGGAGAAGAGAGACAAGGACGAAAGGCAAGGAGAAAGGAGATGATGAGAGAAAAGGAAAGGAGAGCTGAGGATAGATAAAGAAAAGAAGAGAAGACTAAAGAAAAGAGGATAATTGAGGAGATATGGTGAAAGGAGCAATGAGAAGAGACAAGAAAGTGAGACAAGGAGACAAGATGAGGAGAGACAGAGATGGAGGATGGGAGAAAAAATGAGGAGATGAGAGGTAAGATTAAGAGAGGAGATACAAGAAGATTAGATAAGGAGCCAAGATAAGACATAGAGAGGAAAATAGAGAAGAGAGACAAGGAGAGACAGATGAAGGAGAGGAGAAATGAAGAGCAGAGGAGAGATGAGAAAAGAGGAGAGGAGATACAAGAAAATGAGACAAAGAGACAAGACAAAACGGGGAGGAGAGAGAAGGACAGACAAACATGGAGAAGAGAAATGATGAGGAGATGAGATGAGATGAGATGAGATGAGATGAGGAGAGGACAGACTAAGAGAGGAGATACAAGAAAATGAGACAGAGAGACAAGACTGAGGTGAACGAGAAATGAAGAGGGAAATAGAGATGAGGAGAAGAGAAGAAGAGCAATGAGAAGAGAAAAGGAGTGGAGAGAACGATGATGAGAAAAAATGAAAGGAGAGATGAGGATAGAGGAAGAGAATAGACAAAAAGAGGAGAGACAAGAAGAGGACAGAGATGAAGGAGAAGAGAAGTTATGAGGGGAGGAGAGGGGACAAGATGAGACAAGAAGAGAAAAGGAGAGAGTGATGGAGGAGAGGAGAAAAATGAGGAGAGGAGAGACGAGGAGATTTAAAAATTAAGAGAGAAACAAGAAAATGAGATGAGGAGACCAGGTAAAATGATGAGAGGACAGGATTTGAGATGAGGAGGCAAGACGAGAAGAACAAAAAGGAAAAGGAGAGGCAAGAGGGCTTGAGAGGAGGACTTCACCTTCACCCATGCCCATTCATTTTGCCGGTCTCTGACTCTTTCATCTGTGCACTCAGGCAGTTTCCACAGAGATCGCCTTCATTTGTCCTTCTATATCTCACTCCCTCTTTCTCTTCTCATCTTTTTTCTGTCTTTGACCTAACACTGAAAATGGCAGGGACCCAAAAAAGACCAGTGAATTCATCCATTTCTCACTCTCGCTCTTTGACACATGCTCTCAGCATCCACCATTGAGTCACACACACAACAGACACACACAGCAGGCCTTAATTGGGTGACTCTGGGTTTTGAGAGCCCAGCAGGCAGAGTGCGCCGGGGGAGAGCGATGTCACATTTTACTCACTTAGATCATTCGCTCACTCCTTCATTTATCTAGAAAGACAACAGGGGTCAGATGTATATGTGTATGTATGTGTGTGGTTGTGTGAGAGTCAGTCGGATGGATTCTAATTGGGTTTTAAAGGAGAGTTTTATTGTGACTGGCTTTGATTGATGTTTGTGGAAACTTAACTACACAAAAGTTTGATTGAATGTTACATTAGAGGTGAACAGGATGTGTGTGACTGGTCTGTCTGTCTGTCTATCTATCTAAAAAAACAAATTACATACAAAAGTTAAAAAATTAAGAAGGTAACAATTTATTTCGATAGTCCACACTGACATTCTAATTCTCTAATGATTGGTATAGTTGACATGTACAGTAGTTGCAAAGTTACTTATAGTTAGAATTTTATAGTAGAATGTCTAAAGTGGACTATCGAAATAAAGTGTTAACCTTAATAATTAAAATGCATTTTTTGGATGTTATTTGGATGTTAAAATTCCACTTAGCTTAAAAAATCAGAGGAGACATGATGCTTCCAGTACTTTTCATGATTTCTCTCACTTCATGGATCAAATCACTGCAACCGCTGCTACTTCCTGTCAAACAATGGCTGAGGTAGAGTGATGTGATCTGTATGAAGACAGAAGGAAAACAGTGAGAGAGAAAATAACTGATAAAGGGTGACAGATCAGGGAATGTATTGTATTGTTGGCATTTGCTATTGCTGCAATGTCATGTGAGCGACAGGTTGTCAATTTATATATGTCAAATATATATATATATGTGTGTGTGTGTTTCTGTTAAATAAATTTGTTTTTTTTATGTTAGGATGCAAAAACCTCAGTTTCATAGTAACAAAATTGTGTTTAAGCTTGTTCGATCTGTCACACACACACACACACACACACACGCACACACACACACACATTTTCACTGATGACTACTGAAGGACACAATAGGCTGGGAGAGGTCAAAGACACGTAAACATGCACACACACACCTGTCTGTGTGTCATCTATCACTCAATCCTTGTATCTGAAGGACACTACAGATAAACCTTCATCTCTTTTGTCCCTGTTGCTGTGTAAGTGTATGTGTGTGTGTGTGTTTGACCTCCCTCCGACTATTGTGTTTCAATCAGTGGCCCTCGTGAAAAGCACACGTCTCTTTCTACGCAGGTGCCCTGCTGACGTGGCCTCCCTCCTTCTTCAAGCCATCTGGAAACGGCACAGTTTCATTTGCCACGTCACTGAAAAAAATTGTCCTTTAATCCTGCATGCAAGAGAAGATCAGAGTGTGAATGCGAGGCTGAGATTCAGGTTGTCATTCGCTGTCACACATAGCACGGTTTGACTGACCTCCAGAGTTCCTTGTGAGCGTGGCGAGGGCGTTCGAAAGGCAGTGCAGCGGGTGGCACTTAATGGTATTTAAGTGTCATCTATTTTAGACTCCATGAGTGAATAAGAGATTCTAAACACATATGACCCTTCTTTACACACACCCACACTTATTCACTCAGTCACACATGCACACATACACATCACCTCCATTCCCATTTTTTTCCTATTTCCTCTCCCGTTTCCAGGGGCAAGCAGGAAAGATTAATCCGGACTTCATGGCTGGTGCTCCGAGATAAACATGGTATGGAGACCATGTGATAGACACTGATTACCGGCAACTGTGTCACATGCACACACACTCGCACAGACAAATACACATACACATAAACAGACAACAGATTAACATTCTATTTATTAAAACCAAGTCACATTATCAAAGTTTAAACATTTTTTTACATTTCTTAAAAAAAATAAACAGAGCCTTCCTGTAGCTCAAGCAGTAGCCCAAGATTAAGTTAAAATTTCCCATTTCTGACCTCAGAGCATTCAATTGTACACCATAATCACACGTACACACTGCAAGATGGTCCCATGACTTAATGAGAACAGTGTGTTCTTAAGCCAATTATGGCAAAAAACAAAACAAAAACAAAAGTCATGAACACAAAATGCACTGTCAGTTTAAAAACAGCTCGCTAGTTGCCGCCATCGTTGAAATGAGGTTTCTCACTGAGGATTGGTCGACCTACCCTGAATACACAAGTCTGATATCCAAGTCATCATTTTTAAGGCATATGCACGGAGCATATGCCACAGCCCACCGTGGATGGAGAGCTCAAGCAAGCCGCGATGTACAAGCCAGATCCTGAAGGGAGGACCAAGCCAATCATCGCCCCGGAGCCCGAGCCTCATGAAACGTCTGACCAGGTGCGGGAGCCAGCAACATCATGTGACGCCATGGGAATTCTAGTGGCAACATCGCATGCCGCGCATGGGAATTCTAGTGGAATACGAGGGCATGGAGGAATGCCCCATCCACATTCTCGCGATTGAAGGTAAGCTGCAGCTGGCCTCTACAAACTGTTTTTATAATTATTTGGAAGAGGATGTTTCCCTATGTCTCCTGTCTCCGCTGGTCACGTCCAGTTCAAAGTCTCCTGTGCCTCGCTGGTTCCACCCAGTTCAATGTCTCCTATTTCTCCAGAGTTCCCACCCAGCCTCCCTCTCCCACCTCTTCTTCCAATAACAGCCAGTTCCTCAGCCCCGCCTCTGCTGATTCCCTTCATCCCCTCGTCTTCTCCTCTAACGCCACTATATTGTGTGGATCTGCCTTGGGTCTTCCAGTCTCCAGCTCAACGTAGGCAAGTGAATTCCCTGGCTCCACCTCCAGCCACTGACCTGTTGGCTCCGCCTTTGCTCCTCCCTCCCTCGGTTCCACCTAATACCACCATCCTTACGGCTCCACCGGACTCCCTCGTCCCTCTGGCTGCGCCTTGGTCAGACATCACCCTGCCTGCTCCATATCCCTCTCCAGCTCCATATCCTCCACCTGAGCCCCCTCCCTCCTCTGTTGAACTATTATGTAATGTAACGATTATGTTCTGTTTTGTCCTGTTATAGTTCCATTTGTTCTGCCTGCCCCTGTTTGGTTAACTCCCTCTCCAGCTCCATGTCCTCCACCTGAGCCCCCTCCCTCACTCCTCTGTTGAACTGTTACGTACTGTAACGATTATGTTCTGTTTTGTCCTGTTATAGTTCCATTTTCACTCTTTGATCTGTCTGATCTGTTCCTGTTGGCCTGATTTCCTAGTTAGTTTCCTCATTTGTTAATTAGTCCCACACATTCTGTTTCATCCTGATCACATTTCCTCATGTTTATAAGCCCTGTGTTTCCTCAGTTCTTCATTCGGTATTGTTTATGTTAAGTGTGGTTGCTATTCTGATTTCTCCTACGTGTTCACATTGTTTATTAAAAGACTCTTTAATTTAACTTGGATTTAATGCATGCTAGTCTACACGTTACACCCCACGTTTTTTTTTTTTGTTTGTTTGTTTGTTTGTTTTTTTAGTGGAAAGTTTTTCTCATTGTGATTTGAGCCCGTATGACAGTTTTCTGCCAGTGTGGTGCCACTCAAACAGACAGGAAGTGCAGTGCCTCTGCTCGACCATGTCTATCTGACTGCTCTAATTCAATATGCTCCAGCAAAACCCAACAGAGCTAAAGGTTAAAACCTTGTTGCCATTTTCGTAGGAGGATACTGACCTAATACAGGCCAGAGGCACACTCTCTGCTCAAATGTCTGCTTCCTGTTGAGCACATTTTGCTTTATTTGCAGTGGAAACAGAAATTACTGCTGCAGGCACTAAAAAGACAGAGCGGCTTTTTTTATTGGCCTTACAGCAACTAAATTAGTTTGTATCTTTAATTTATAATATATTAAATAATATGATAATATAAGTAGCTAACTGCACTATAAAAGTTTATATATATAAATTGCCAGAAATGTTTCATTCTCTGAGTCACAATCAGCATGATTGTACTGAGATCTTTTGAAAAAAGAATGTTTTTGAAAGAAATATCTTATACTCACCAAGGCTCACCAAAGGAAAGGAAAGGAAAGGAAAGGAAAGGAAAGGATCTTACTGACCTCAAACATTTGAATGGTTGTGTGTGTGTATATACACATTTCATTGTTTAATAAATTAGAATTTATTTTATTGACAATTTATTAGACAATTTTGCATTTTAAATTTATTTTAAGATATTTTTAATAAAAGAAGCTAACTACACTATAGGGTGGCAAGTCACTTAGGGCTGTCCAGGTCTGCAGGATGAAACTCAACTCTGAAAATTTGAACTGATTTTAATAATAATTTGAACTGTACACTGCAACCCTTTTCATTGAACATCAATGTTACATGCTACAGACATAAATAATAGTACAAAGTGTGTGTATTATTGAGGAAAGACGGACAATGACATATCCATCAATGATTTTCAGTTTGTTCCTTCGCTCCTGGCATTAGTAATTGCACCAGGCTGAACAGCTCTTAACTGTATTTTCTTGATTTGACTGATTCTCTTGAGCTTTATTCCTTGCATGCTTACACACAAGCCCTTGTCCTGTACTGCTCTTGTGAGTAGCTATTTTGAGAAATCAATGATAATTTACAGTGATAATTTACAGTTATTTCTTATGGGAGTTATCAAAGCTTTATCTGTATGTTCTCTCACATTTTGTTCCCTGAGCAACAACCCTTGAAACATGCACAAATTGGATATTATGTCCTTCACAAGAGGCAGAGCTGAAAGCGTATACGGCAGATCTGTTAAAGGAATACAAGTTAAGCTCGGTTGACAGCATTTGGGGCATAATGTTAATTTCCACAAACTTTAATTCAACTTGAGTAAATCTGGGTTAAAATGAGACACTTAATAGAAGTGTATGGGGCCAGACCATTAACATTTAAAATACTCAACAGTATAGCCACAAGACATAAAACAATATACAGTATATGTTATTATGAAAAAAATCACTGACATTTTCTGTGTAACGTTATATCCAATTGTACAACAACTTAAAACATCTGAAAGAATATCCATATTTATAACTTTAATCTATAATCACTGGCTTCCGGTAATGGCCTTACGCAAATTGAGTTGAGTGAACTCTGACCCGACGCATGATGTAGGGTGTAGGAGTAGCGTAAGCTTAGTTGAGAGTAGACGCCTCTCAAGGTTCAAACGAATAGGGCTGGGCAACAAACTCAAGCTCCTCCAACATTTCTCTTTAAAAATTCTCATTTTAGACTTTTAATTTGTGACTTTGAATTTGTGTTTTGTTTTGCTCTGTCCTCTGAGCTTCCACATTTGTCAATACGTCATGCGTTGGGTTAGAGTTCACTCTTCGGCCGGAACTCGACACACGTACGGCCGTTAGCGGAAGCCATGATTATAGTTTATAAAGCTATTAATATGGATATATTTCTTACAAAAACGCATAGTTTTGCTTCAGAAGGTCTTTACTAACCCCCTGGAGCCTTACTTTTATGATGGATGGATGGACTTTTTTGGGCTTCAAAATCTAAGTTACTATTTACTCCCATTATAAAGCTTGGAAGAGGCAGGATATTTTTTAATATAACTCTGATTGTGTTTGGCTGAAAGAAGAAAGTCATATATACCTAGGATGGCTTGAGGGTGAGTAAATTATGGGATAATTTTCATTTTTTGGTGAACACTTTAATGTAAGGGCTTTTATAAAATAATAAGCTTCATGTTTTATGCTATTTGAATGTCCTGTATCTACTGTAATATATGTGTATAAATGTGTGCTTTATGTGTGCAATATGTGTATATATGTTTAAGTTATTGTGTATTTTTATGGTAATATATGTTTTGTCTGACTGCCCTGTAACTACGTATGGCTGCTATGGCCAAATAATTTTCCCCACAGGGATCAATAAAGTAAGTGTGTACTGTATGTATGTTGTCAAGTGTAGTCACAAACGCATGAGATGAATATAAACAAAGAGTCTTTTTTTCAACTACACACTAACATAAACAGTAACAGACCCCAAAATGAGGAAAATAAGGGATTCAATAACAGGGGGAGTGGATAAGTAAAACTAAAACCGGTATTGGATTAATTAACAGTCAGGGAAACTAGTGAACAGGAACATGGGCAAACAGGGAGGACTAAACCAAAACACTGAAACTAAACAAAACAGAAGCATAACCCTGACATATGTATTTATGTATGTATCCATCTATCTATCATTTCTGCATTTAAAACTCCAAAAATTGGCCCCATTCACTTCCATTGGGGCCTCACTGTAACTTTTTTTTTTTAAATAAAATGTATAAAAATGAGGGTCGAAATTATTCTTCTGATAACTTTATGTCAAAAATGCTGTTGACTGAGATTAACTCACACTCAGGCACACTACAAGACTAAACATTGTTGCCATTTAATCTTTTAAGTCTGCAACATAAGCAAAAAAACTATTTGTGCCTTTTATACATGTGTGATTGCTCACTAAAGAAGTGTTATGTCTCCGTGGAAGCTGTTATCCTTTGCATGGTGATGCATGCAGAGCATGTGTTGGCTGCAGTCACAGAGAGAGCAATGAGAAATGCGATGCATTAAGGAGCTCGGCTCCTCTCTATTTGGCAGGCAGACTTTGCGGCATACTAAAGGGGCTTAAGCATTTTAAGTGGTCCCAGCGTGCCAATATTTCACTCAGGCAGAATAACTGTCTTAATGCTTAATATCCAACCATCCATTGAGCACGTTTCCGGTGTTTTAATGTCTCTTTTGCAACGATTTTACACTCTGGAGAGGGAGAGAGGTGGGAGGCCGAGAAAATGGTGGAAGACAAAAAGTCTCTTCATTACATACAACATTAAACCCAATCAGGGTGTTAAGATGCTTTGTAGTTCTTTATTTGCAACAGCAAGACAAAAATAGCACTGAAATAGGCAGAGAATGAGTGTGCCAGGACAAACATCACAATGTAGATGGCTATCAATGCTGTTGCTGTTGACTTGGTGTGTGATCTTGACAGACTATTTTAATAGAGAAGCAATAGGTACAACAAATGTCCACATCACATAAGGCAGTGGAAAAAAAAAAAAAAAGTTCTCTCTGCTCACAACAGATTTTAGATTTCAGGTTTTAGAGTGATGAAATTGAGTCACTGAGCTTTTGATTTCTAGTAGACGAAAAAATAAATCACAAACCTCAGTGGAGCTATATATATATATATATATAGACTATTTTTTTGGCAGCTGTTACAGAAACATTTTTACAATAAATAATCTGATTTACCATGAGCTTTGAAGTATTACATAGATTAGATAGCTTTGATATTTGACCACTTTATTTACAATAACTTCTGATAGGAATGCAAAAGCATGCAAAATCAAATGCTAGTTATTGATATTTGAATAGAATTATTTGAAATAGAAATCCTTTGTAACATTATAGCTGTCACTTTTGATCAATTTAATATGTCCTTGCTGATTACCTGTAAAAAGTTATGACAATTCTGCATCCTATTTGCTACCTCAGTCCAAAATTTAATTCAAATCCAGAAACTGAAAATTGTAAAGGCATTCTGTTCATTGTGTTTAGTTTAGTTCTTAGTTTTGTTTCTTGTATTCCCTTTCACTTTAGTCCCTGTGTTACATGTGCCCTGGGTCCGTGTTTCATTGTCATCATATGGACTCCATTTCCAACAATCCCCCACCTAGGAACCAATCATGCACTCACACCTGTTTCCTATCAGTGACCCTTTTTAAGCTGCACTCACACACATACTCATTGCTGAGTATTGTTTAGCCCTTTGTTTGCATTCCGTCTGTTCGTTGTCTTGCCTAGCCTTGCCTGTGTTTTTGACCCTGGACTGATTCCTTATTTATGATCGTTTGCTGCCTGCCTTGACCATTGCCTGGATTTTGGATTACTCTCTTGCCTTGCCTTCTTGTTTCTGTTTGCTGGTGTTTGACCTACTGTCTATATGACTACACTCTTATTAATAAAGCCTGCACGTGGATCTCTAACTCCGTCATCCCGTTCCCACACATTACACCCTGATTACTCCGTAGTTGCCTTAGTTACTGGTTAGTTTCACCTGTGTCTCATCTAGTTTCCTTTGTTTGTCCTGTGTATTTATAGCCCTGTGGTTCTGTTACTCCTTGTCAGTTCACATTTGTTCTTGTAATATGCGATCTCCTACGTTTCTGTTATTTATTCTCCAGTGAACACCTGTGTGTTTTGTTTATTTAAATAAATACTATTTTGGCTGTTCTACTCCCGAGTCTTTTTCATGTGCTTTGTCTACCACACCACCTTTCACAGTCCAATAAGGTGTAGAGGTTTTACTGTAAGCCCAGGTGAAAAAACAGTACAAAGTAATGTGCTTTTAATATACTATCTCTGTATTTAAAAAATGTATTTAGATATCACTTATAGTACATTTGAACCCATGGTGTACTACAAGTAGTAACTAAATATATTTTTTAAAAACGGAGATAGTATATTAAAAGCACATTTTTAATTCATATTTTATGGTGTCTCAAAATAGCACAGTTGAGTACACTTAGATGTTCTTAAGATTATCTTAAGAAGTACTAAAGAAGAATTTTTAGTATATTAAGTACAAAATTAGTGCGTGAAAGTACTTTATAGAAGTGTACTTTTTTTTTCACCTGGTAGTTTGAAAAGGTTCCCATGCATGAGCCCATTGTCTTTAATTTAAGATCACCTAAATAAAAAATAAAAAAAGGTGCCCAGGCTGCTCTTTCTAATATACAAGAGATTTCATCATATAGCAACAGTAGATAAGTAGTTTTTTGAGGTTACTAAGGTTACCAATATATGGTATATTTAAGATACATTCAATATTATTTTGCTGGTCATTTAACCAACATATGTAATTTGTCTTTAAGTTTCCTAAAAACTGTGCCAGTAAAGATATTTAGCAGGGTATTTGATTTAAACATCATTAGCAAAAACAGCAATTGATTTGAGCAGTTTGATTCATTTATGTGAATCATTTCTTCCAAGCAACTTTTCAAAGTCCATTCATGACATTTATATGCTTCAAAATGCAAAAATAAATGCATGTAAATGCTGTTTAGTAATTTGTATTGCTATATCAGTGCATACAAATAAAATGATTAAATAATCTTCAGTGTGGATAAACAAACATTGATTATTTTAACTTTTTACAATATTTGCTAACAAAATATACATATGAATATGTATTAAATATCAATATAAAGGCTGAAAAATATTGAGATATCATTTTTATGCATCAAATGAACTATTTTGTTTGTCAAGGATTTTTATTTCTGTTAGTCCTGAGCTGTATGTGATGTTATAAAGAGACCAGCGTCGTTGGACCCACACAATGTGGATGAAACAGCTGTTCTCTCTGGCACACAGAAATAGATGTTCCCGCCTCGTGCTGTCCTTGTTTCTGACAAAACTTCAGATGTGAGAGCCTAAACTTCAGATGGGAAATTTAAAAATAAGCCTGCTAATGACGTCTTCTCAATGAAATCATATGTGTGATTTAGTGGCGGCTGGGGCTACATACACCACCTGGTAGTTAGTACCTGAACTTTAAGTTGTTTCACACATGAATATCACCATTTTAAGTGCTGAGCACAGTGATGCTGAGCTTTTTGCAGTTTCTTATATATATATATATATATGAAGACTTCAGATGCAAAAGCCTCTAAGTGCCATCTGAAATTTTCTTCTAAAATGAGCATTTTTATCAAGCTTGTATGTTTATGTTCAGTTATTTCACTTTAATGGCAATGAAAAGGACCTATTAATTGCCATTAAAGTGAAATTACTGAACCTAAACATACGAGCTTGATAAAAATGCTCATTTTAGAAGAAAATTTCAGATGGCACTTAGAGGCTTTTGCATCTGAAGTCTTCATATATATATATATATATATATATATATACATATATGTTGATGAAATTCAGCTTTGCCATCACAGGAATAAGTTACATTTTAGAATATATATATATATATATATACATATATACACTATATTGCCAAAAGTATTGGGACACCCCTCCAAATCATTGAATTCAGGTGTTCCAATCACTTCCATGTCCACTGGTATATAAAATCAAGCACCTAGGCATGCAGACTGCTTCTACAAACATTTGTGAAAGAATGGGTCGCTCTCAGGAGCTCAGTGAATTCAAGCGTTGTGCCGTGATAGGTTGCCACCTGTGCAAGTCCATTTGTGAAATTTCCTCACTACTAGATATTCCACGGTCAACTGTTAGTGGTATCATAACAAAGTGGAAGCAATTGGGAACAGCAGCAACTCAGCCAAGAAGTGGTAGGCCACATAAAATCACAGAGCGGGGTCAGCGAATGCTGAGGCGCACAGTGCGCAGAAGTCGCCAACTTTCTGCAGAGTCAATAGCTACAGACCTCCAAACTTCGTTTGGCCTTCAGATTAGCTCAAGAACAGTGCGTAGAGAGCTTCATGGAATGGGTTTCCATGGCTGAGCAGCTGCATCCAAGCCTTACATCACCAAGTGCAATGCAAAGTGTCGGATGCAGTGGTGTAAAGCACGCTGCCACTGGACTCTAGAGCAGTGGAGACGTGTTCTCTGGAGTTACGAATCATGCTTCTCTGTCTGGCAATCCCATGGACGAGTCTGGGTTTGGCAGTTGCCAGGAGAACGGTACTTGCCCGACTGCATTGTGCCAAGTGTAAAGTTTGGTGGAGGATGGATTATGGTGTGGGGTTGTTTGTAAGGGGTTGGGCTTGGCCCCTTAGTTCCAGTGAAAGGAACTCTTAATGCTTCAGCATATCAAGACATTTTGAATTTCATGCTCCCAACTTTGTGGGAACAGTTTGGGGATGGCCCCTTCCTGTTCCAACATGACTGCGCACCAGTGCACAAAGCAAGGTCCATAAAGACATGGATGAGCGAGTTTGGTGTGAAGGAACTTGACTGGCCTGCACAGAGTCCTGATCTCAACTGGACAGAACACATCTGGGATGAATTAGAGCGGAGACTGCGAGCCAGGCCTTCTCACCAACATCACTGTTTGACCTCACAAATGCGCTTCTAGAAGAATGGTCAAAAATTCCCATAAACACACTCCTAAACATTGTGGAAAGCCTTCCCAGAAGAGTTGAAGCTGTTATAGCTGCAAAGAGTGGGCCAACTCCATATTAAACCCTACGGATTAAGAATGGGATGTCATTAAAGTTCATGTGCACGTAAAGGCAGGCGTCCCAAAACTTTTGGCAATATAGTGTATATATTTATTCCTATGATGGCAAAGCTGAATTTCATCAAAAGTTATACTGCTTAATATTTTTATAATATCTTTTTTTTCAGAAGTCTTTGATGAATAGAAAGTTTAAAAAGAGCAGCATTTATTTAAAATAGAAATATTTTGTAACATTATGAACACTTTATTAACATATTAACACTTTTGATCATTTTAACCATCCTTGCTGAACAAAAGTATAAATTTCTTCTTTTGAAAAAAAAATTTTTTTTGAATATATATACATACAGAAAATACAATATTTAAATTATATAAATAACAAATATTTTGTAACAAAGAAATATGTATATATTACCCAATAATACTGTTCAAATGGTACTTAAAGCTGTGATTTAAAAAAAAAAAATGAGATAAAAACCTCTACAACTGATCAGAAACACACTACATCTGAGGTTTTTAAAGTCACTTGCTGTCATATACGGCATCACTCATATCAGCTGTCAGCCCTTCACCACCTCATTTGACATACTCATCCAGAGAGTGTGGAATTCAGCATGTCTGAGTTCATCTCTCACCTGCATATATGTCGCCTGGTATCCACAGGGAACTGATAATCTTGATCTCCAATCACAGTCAGTTTCATGTAGTCCATGACCATCATCATGAGTCATATAGTGCTCTGTGTACATTGCTATAGAGTTCACATGCAGCCAAATGTCATTCATATACACCCACCAGAACTAATGCCCTTAATAATTCATCTTGAATTAACTCGTGCATTGAACTACACATATTCAAATACACATATACTGAAAACGTGTAGGTTCTCTGCTGATAGCCTCAGAATTCAAATTAATTTAAATTTAAGATTAAGGGCCCTATTTTAACGATATAAACGCATGGTCTGAAGCGCATGTGGAAGGTGCACTTATAGGGCATGTCTGAATCCACTTTTGCTAGTTTAACGATGGAAAAAATTGTAGGTGCGCCAGGCGCACGGTCCAAAAGGGTTGTACCTAGTCTCTTAATGAGTCATGGATGTGTTTTGGGCGTAACATGCAATAAATCCATCAGAGTGTCATCTCCCATTCCCTTTAAAACCCAGGTATGCTTGCACCATTGTGGATAGCTGTTTACCTGGCGGAATATAGACACCCTCAATCTGACGAGTCAGTTTAAATACATGTGTATATTGCCACGATTGGTCAAATAATTAGCCAATTTCATTCGTCGTTACTACAAATAGGTAATTCTAATACATGCAATAACTATCCATTATGACATGTAGGCATTTTTATCTTTACGTACACAAGAATAATATTTTACGTTGAAATCCTTTATTTTTAATATTTGGCATGTTTGTGTGCTGCTGTGCGTCCCTGTGTGTGTAACAAGCAGAGTGTTAGCGTGTTGCGCACCCGCCTATAGGCGCATTATTACTAACGCACCCTTTATATAACAAAAATAAATAAATACTGTGCCATTGACTTTAGACCAGGTTTTTGTTGGTCAATGGCGCAGTCATTTTCAGTTGCCTCAAAATAGCAATACGCCAACAATGCACCTGAACACATCTCGTTTTCAGACCAGCACGCCCATGGGCGAACAGATGGGCACGAGTGCATTTGCTATTTAAACAACGTGGGTGCTGGACGTGAAAAGGATAACTGCGTTGGGCTGAAACTAGCAAAAAACAGTTGGGTCGCGCCTGGCGCCACATTGCACAAGGTGTATGATAGGGCCCTAAGTTTCAATTTTGTTTGTTAAGTTTTAGTTGAATCGTGCTTGTTACTTACACCAGCAAGGGTTAAACTATTATTAAATACAGTATAATTTGATTAATGTAATGTTGCAATAATAAAATTACAGGCAACTGGAAAGCTATTCCATTTTATACAGTGTATACCAGCATTTGGTGTTTGCTGTGTGTTCAATATCAACACAAAACAGACATTCTGTAGGATGATTTGCACCTGAAGACACACTGTTCCTCATTATAACGTATTCTGAATAAGTCCTTTATGTGAAAGCAAAACATTTCCCAGAATGCTTAGAGCCTCTGGTTTACTCCAGATTAGGGAACAAAAACATACCTCAAGGGGCGCTTTGAATCACAACCCTCTAAAGATGTAACAATGAGACAGAGAGCAGTAAAAGATGTTGGCATCCATCACAAAGATGATTCCGAATTCATATCAGCCATTTCATGCTACACCTGGCAGAAGAAAATAAAGAGGTTAGTAACATTTCAAGTTGTTTTCTGGTTTTACATCTGGCCAATAGTGTTTGTCTATCTATATTTTACCTGCAGCCTACAGATATAATGAAATGAATTGTGACAGTATATTTAAAAACAGCTGTAGATCTCTAAACAGCTATGAACTGCCCTTTATTGTTATTGAGCAGCAATTTAAATGTTTTGAGAGCACTGACAGATGCATTAAATAATCTTTCAAGATGTGTGAGAGGGCACTTCTACAATCTGAAATGGCATGTAGTCCCCTGACAAAAACAATTAGTTAATGAGATTCATTAGGGCCTCATACGATCAAATAACACTCACGGTGAGAGTAATGAAATAATGTCTATAATAATATAAATAATAAAGACTGAAACCACATCATATTATATATTGGGGCAACAAATTATGATCCTCACAAAAACACACGGTGGCAGTATTTCTGAAGCAAAGTCATCACTATTACCATTTAATCCAAATCATCATATAAATGTTAATTTAGTATTATTTATATACTATTATAGTATTTATTAATATTATGAATTAGCTATTTTATATATTTTCAGTTTTCAAGTTTTTACATTATTTTATGTTTTAGCCTATATATTTTTTTTTATATTTCTATTCAGCTTTAATTTATATTTACTTCAGTTTTAGTTTTAGCATAATGTTAGAACTTCAATTTCAACTTATTTGATTTCAGTTAGTTAATTAGATTCAGTTAGTCAAGGCAACATTTGTCATGTTCTTAAGCCTGAGGGCCAGATTTACTAAACAGGGCAAATTAGTGTGAGAGCGCAATTCCACAAATGGGCCTGTGGGAGTGGCAAGTTTTGCGTGTGATCTACTGCTGACGCACAATTTAAAGAACTCAGATGCAGTCAAATAATTTACATAATGACCAACGCAATCTACCAAGAGCAGCGCAAATTAGCGTTGGGTCGCAAATAAGCATCTTCCTCAGGGATTCCAAAGAAATTAATACGAGTGGAAAATATTTTCTCCCTTCTACCACACGCTCTCTTTTCTCTGCAGTGTCTCCTCCTAGCAGCAACAATTGCAGCCATGTCGTAAAATGGGTTCCCATTCAGTCGGTCACGTTCGACGTACGTCG
This sequence comes from Mylopharyngodon piceus, assembly GCA_039654765.1. Classification (NCBI taxonomy): domain Eukaryota; kingdom Metazoa; phylum Chordata; class Actinopteri; order Cypriniformes; family Xenocyprididae; genus Mylopharyngodon; species Mylopharyngodon piceus. Next base: position 14,782,403 of record CM077454.1, read on the forward strand.
GACAGACCGACGAATAGGAATCTCGCTAGAGAGGCCAATCTACTTCGAGTGTAACTACAACGAGCCAATGCACATTGGCATGCAATCATATGCATCAGCTGCTCGCCTCGCAGCGCGGGTATAAATGAGCAGCAGGTGCGTTGCATCTTCAGCTTTTCGCTTCGGAGCCGAACCTGTCTGGGTGTTTACGGAGTGTAGTGAAAGACGAGCCCTTGATACTGCTCTTTGTTGGTGCAGGCGGACAGCACTGCAGCGGGGTCGATCTCTCTCTTTTTTTCTTTTTTGGTTGCCTTCGCGGTGCGCGGTTGAGCGCTGAAAGGCTGTTTTGACAGCTGGTAAGAGGAGCGGCTCAAGGAGAGAGTGCACACGACAGGCTGCACTTTCCCTGTCTGTGCTGCAGCGGCCATTCCCCTGCGTGCTTCAGCACTTAAAGGAGCAGTCCCTAGAAGAGCTTACACAAGTAGATTCGCGTCTTTTTAAAGATGTCGTTCTACTTGTGTGTTTCTGGATGCGGTCGTTATCTGTCACCGCGGGATGGTCACCAACGCTGTATCACGTGCCTGGGCTTAAAGCACGCTGAGGCAGCGTTTGTGGACGAGTCATGTACCCATTGTGGGAAGATGACCGTCTCGGAGTTGCGATCTAGACTCCACTTCCTGCAAAGGGGTGGAGTCCCGGTGCCGCTGCCTCGTTCCAATCCTCCTCAGAGGGTTGCTTCGGGCAGCGGTGCTGGTGATCTGAGGATCACGGTGAGCGCGCTTCCTTCGGGGAACCAACCCCCTAGGAACCCTCATCCCTCCTGCACTCCGCAGCCAGTAGAGCTGCCGGGGGAACGTGGTGGACCACCCCAGAGGTGTGTACCATCCGTATCCTTCGGAGCTCCCCAAGATGATAGAATGTCGATCGCTGCATCGGAGGGTGAGCCTGATATTTCGGGGGATGATGATTCGGCGCAGCTGCCTCCTTCGGGGTGACAACTGTGCCCGATTCGGACCCGGAAATGATGGCTATGCTTTCCCGGGCCGCCAACAGGGTTGGGCTCGTGTGGAATCCTCCACCGTGTCCCGAACCCTCGAGGTTGGATGACTGGTTTCTCGGGGTGGCCAGGGCTGGTTCTCAGCCCCCCACCCCAGTTCCTTTCTTCCCGGAGGTGCATGAAGAGCTCACTGGCACATGGACGGCACCTTTTACTGCCCGAAACCGTGTCGGTGGGTCCTCCTCCCTCACCACCCTTGATGGCGGGGCGGCTAAGGGTTATACGCGCATACCCCCTGTGGAACGGGCCGTTGCTATGCAACTGTGCCCTAACTCCACCTGGCGGGGGAGCCGTCTCTCCCTTCCCGGGCCTGTAAGTACTCGTCGGATCTCACCGGCAAGGCTTATCAGGCCTGTGGGGAAGCCGCCTCTGCCCTGCACGCTATGGCGTTGCTGCAGGTCCATCAGGCCAAGGCACTGAAGGACCTGCACGAGGGTGGTCATGATCCACAAGTTCTCCAGGAACTTCGTGCCGCGACGGACCTCGCGCTTCGTGCGACGAAGGTTACGGCGCGGTCAGTGGGTCGTGCGATGTCCACGTTAGTGGTCCAGGAGCGCCATCTCTGGCTGTGTCTTGCGGACATGAGGGATACCGACAAAGTCAGGTTTCTTAATTCCCCCGTGTCCCAGACCGGCCTCTTCGGCGACGCGGTCGAGAACTTCGCCCAGCAGTTCTCGGCTGTACAGAAGCAGTCTGAGGCCATCAGTCACATCCTGCCGAGGCGGTCTGCTGCTGCACCTCCACCGCCCGCAGCACCTCAGGCTGCTCGTCGCCGAGGGCGCCCTCCCTCGGCCGCCCCCGCTCCCGCGCCCCAGCAGCAGCCCTCATCTAAGCGGCGCCGTGGAGCCGGTCGCGGTCAGGGTGCCCAGCCCGTCCAGCCCGCCCCCAAGAGGAAGGGCGGCAAGGCCAAGTCCAAGAGGCCCTAGGACGGGCGACCCGGAGATGGATGGGACTGCTCTTCGGGAGATGGTGACCGCACCACTCCTTCCCCCGGAGGAGGGCCGGGTGGAGAATCTTTTGTTCCCTTTTGTTTTGTTCCACCGCTGGCCCTACAGCCAGCGGTACCCAAATTCTCAACAAAAGAGCAGTTTCCTTCATCTCCGGGTCCGAAGAGGGTGCGGAGAGCAGTGGGAGGGCAAGAACCTCACCACTCTCATCCCCCTCTTCTGTCGCCAGCGGACAGCAGCGAGCAGCGGGCAACCAAAGCCTCGACTGCTCCCTCTGTCCATCCGTGGAACCAGGTAAGTGTTGCACACCACACTGTGACGCCGCTTCGGGCCGCCTCGCAAAGAGAGCCCCCCGGGCAGCGTCCCTGTGTTCCACCTCGCTGCCCCACTGCGGGTACGCCTGCGGTCCCTTTGGTCCCGCTTGTACGGTCTCTGGGAGCCTGGTTAGCGCTCCCCAGTCCGTCTCGCTGGCTCATTCGGACCGTCAGGCTCGGCTATGCGATTCAGTTCGCCCGGCGTCCCCCCAAGTTCAGGGGCGTCCACTTCACTGTAGTGAAAGCTGTCGATGCCCCTGTCTTGCGTGCGGAGATCGCGGTCCTACTGGCGAAGGACGCGATAGAGCCGGTCCCTCCAGCCGATATGAGGTCAGGGTTCTACAGTCCCTACTTCATTGTACCCAAAAAGAGCGGTGGGTTACGGCCTATCCTGGACCTGCGAGTTTTGAATCGGAGCCTTCACAAGCTACCGTTCAAAATGCTCACGCAGAAACGCATTTTCGAGTGCATCCGTCCCCAGGATTGGTTTGCAGCGATCGACCTGAAGGATGCGTACTTTCATGTCTCGATTCTTCCGCGACACAGGCCATTCCTGCGTTTTGCGTTCGAAGGTCGAGCATATCAGTACAGAGTCCTACCCTTCGGGCTGGCCCTGTCTCCCCGCGTCTTCACGAAAGTCGTGGAGGGAGCCCTTGTTCCCATGAGAGAACAGGGTGTTCGCATCCTCAACTATCTCGACGACTGGCTCATTCTAGCTCAGTCGCGGGATCAGTTGTGCGATCACAGGGATCTGGTGCTCAGTCACCTCAGCCGGTTGGGTCTTCAGGTCAACTGGGAAAAGAGCAAACTCTCCCCTGTGCAGAGGATCTCTTTTCTCGGTATGGAGTTGGATTCGGTCGAACAGATAGCACGCCTCACAGAGGAACGTGCTCAGTCGGTGTTGAACTGCCTGAATACGTTCAACGGCAGGACAGCGGTTCCACTGAAATTCTTTCAGAGGCTCCTGGGGCATATGGCGGCCGCAGCGGCAGTAACCCCGCTCGGCCTGCTTCATATGAGACCGCTTCAACACTGGCTTCACGGCCGAGTCCCGAGATGGGCGTGGCAACGCGGCACGTTCCGGGTGGCAATCACTCAGGAGTGCCGCCAAGCCTTCAGCCCGTGGTCGGACCCCTTGTTTCTTCGGGCAGGAGTGCCCCTGGAGCAGGTGTCCCGGCATGCTGTGGTATTCACAGATGCCTCTGCCACCGGCTGGGGTGCCACGTACAACGGGCATGCAGTGTCAGGGGTGTGGACGGGCCCCCATCTGCATTGGCACATCAACTGCCTCGAGTTGCTGGCAGTACGCCTTGCTCTGAGCCGCCTCAAAGGGCCGCTACGGGGCAAGCATGTACTGGTCCGTACGGACAACACTGCGACCGTTGCGTACATCAACCGTCAAGGTGGTCTACGCTCCCGTCGCATGTCGCAACTCGCCCGCCATCTCCTCCTCTGGAGTCAGAAGCATCTGAGGTCGCTTCGTGCCATTCATGTCCCCGGTGTGCTCAACCGTGTGGCCGACGAGCTATCACGAGCTGCGCTGCCGGGAGAATGGCGACTCCACCCCCAGGTGGTCCAGCTGATCTGGAGAGAGTTCGGAGAGGCTCAGGTAGACCTGTTTGCCTCACCTGAAACCTCCCACTGCCAGTTGTTTTACTCCCTGTCCGAGGGAACACTCGGGACAGATGCACTGGCACACAGCTGGCCCCGGGGCCTTCGCAAATATGCGTTTCCCCCAGTGAGCCTACTGGCACAGACCCTGTGCAAAGTCAGGGAGGACGAGGAGCAGGTCCTGCTAGTTGCGCCCTATTGGCCCAACCGGACCTGGTTCCCAGAACTCTCACTCCTCGCGACAGCCCCTCCCTGGCCCATTCCTCTGAGGAAGGACCTTCTTTCTCAGAGACGGGGCACTCTCTGGCACCCGCGTCCAGACCTCTGGAAACTCCATGTCTGGTCCCTGGACGGGACGCGGAGGTTCTAGGTGACTTACCCCCGAGGTACTTAACACCATCACTTCGGCTCGTGCACCGTCTACGAGACGTGCTTTACGCCTCCTCGAAGTGGAACCTGTTCGCCGAGTGGTGCTCTTCTCGCCGAGAAGACCCCCGAAGATGCTCGATCGGAGTCGTGCTTTCCTTCTTGCAGCAAGGGTTGGAGCGTAGGCTGTCCCCCTCCACCCTCAAAGTCCATACTGCTGCTATCTCCGCATATCACGACCACATAGATGGCAAGTCTGTTGGTCAGCACGACCTGGTCGTCAGGTTCCTTAGGGGGCGAGACGGTTAAATCCTCCTCGTCCTCCCTCCATACCCTCTTGGGACCTCGCTCTGGTGCTAAGAGCACTTCAGATTGCTCCCTTTGAGCCCTTGCAATCAGCAGACTTAAAGATTCTGTCTATGAAGACTTTGCTGCTGGTTGCATTGGCCTCCATCAAGAGGGTAGGGGACCTGCAGTCATTTTCGGTCGACGAATCGTGCCTAGAGTTCGGGCCGGGTGACGGCCACGTGGTACTGAGACCCCGGCCTGGCTATGTGCCCAAGGTTCCTACCACTCCCTTCAGGGACCAGGTAGTGAGCCTGCAAGCGCTGCCCTCGGAGGAGGCAGACCCAGCCCTGGCTTTGCTCTGTCCAGTTCGTGCCTTGCGACTGTACATAGACAGAACTCAAAGCTTCAGGACCTCAGACCAGCTCTTTGTCTGTTACGGAGGCCAGCAGAAAGGGAAGGCTGTCTCCAAGCAGAGGATGGCCCACTGGATAGTGGATGCCATCGCCCTGGCTTACCAAGCTCAGGGCGTGCCCTGCCCGCTCAGGTTGCATGCTCACTCCACGAGAGGTGTCGCATCCTCCTAGGCGCTGGCTCGTGGCGCCTCGCTGACAGACATTTGTAGAGCTGCGGGCTGGGCGACACCTAACACGTTCGCTAGATTCTATAGCCTTCGTGTCGAGCCGGTCTCCTCCCGTGTTCTCACCTCAGGTCAGAGGCACGGAGAGGCCCCGGCTTAGTGTCGGCTTGCTGCGCTACACGCGCTTTTTCTCCAGAGAGTCCCTACAAGGCAGACCCTGTTGAGTCCTCCGATCTCCCTTCGGCAGCCGACGTGGCGGAGCGTCTGGCGCCAGGCCTATACTCCGTTGCATCCTTGAGAACCGGATTTAGGCTGGGTTCCATATGTGTGACCCTACGGGGATCCCATATGGTTGGTTCCACGGTTGCTCCTAAACGAAGCCCGTGTCTTTCCTCTGGGAGAACCCACCTCTCATCGAGTTGGAGTCACCCCAGTACTTCCATATGTAGTACAGCCCTACGGGGTTAGTCCATATGTACTTCTCCACATAACTCCTTCGAAGGATGTGGCTTCCGCAGTGTTCCTTTCCCAACGGAAGGGTACGCTTCCCAGCGTTATCCAATAGTCTCACTGAGTGGGTTTTGGGGAACAGCAGTGATCGACACTCTCTGTGTTAGCCCTGTCCCACCGTCCTTAGGCAAGGGGGTTCGGGTGGCTTACTACAGAGCGCTGGAAGGGGCAGCTCCTGTGGCGCTTTGGTAGGGATTCCTATTCGTCGGTCTGTCCGACGTACGTCGAACGTGACCGACTGAATGGGAACGTCTCGGTTACAAAGGTAACCCTCGTTCCCTGAAGGAGGGAACGGAGACGTACGTCCCGTCGCCACAGTCCCTGTACCCCGCTGATGCTGCCGCCTATCTGGTTCGGCTCCTCAGCGAAAACCTGAAGATGCAACGCACCTGCTGCTCATTTATACCCGCGCTGCGAGGCGAGCAGCTGATGCATATGATTGCATGCCAATGTGCATTGGCTCGTTGTAGTTACACTCGAAGTAGATTGGCCTCTCTAGCGAGATTCCTATTCGTCGGTCTGTCCGACGTACGTCTCCGTTCCCTCCTTCAGGGAACGAGGGTTACCTTTGTAACCGAGACGTTACAACATGCTTTTTTTGGGCGTTAAATAATGGCGCAAATACCAGTAAATTTACTAGCGCAAACATTAGTAAATCGCGTTACGTGATTCATTTAAATACTCTCCTCCCATAAATTTTGCGTCTGAAAGGGAAACTCCTACAAATTCATATGCAATAAGGTCAGCCGCAAAAACAACTCGGTCCACGCCTTTTCAGCACTAATTTTGCACTGTGTGTCTTTAGTAAATCCCGACAGTAGTTTTTTAACGCCAAAAGAGGGTTTGCGCTGGCGCAAGACGTTAGTAAATCTGGCCCTAAGTTTTTATCTAATATTTATGTTATTTCATTTCAGCTTTATTGGTTTTGATGGTTTGTGAGCAACACTGATTAAAAAATAAAAAAAAAACTTAAATTGTATTGCTGTACTCATAAAATGGCCCATGTTGATGATGCTAATAGGCTTGAACAACCCACGTGATGCAACATCAATGACAATCTAACTAGCTATATGCTAACTCATGATTAGCATCAGATTAGTCAACCTTACAAAATCCAGAATGTTTCTCAAAACATATTGTACAAACAATCAATCTGTAATGAATCATATGAAGTATATCTATCACATGAAGGGCAAAGTAAAACAATAACACCAGATGCGACTCAATACCCTTTTGAAAAAACCAGCATTGCTACTCACCAGCATAAGGTATGTTTTGCATGCTGGGACTAGCATGGTATGCTGGTTGCTGGTTTGCTAGGCATTAAGCATGAGAAGTGGGAGTGCTGGTGGATAAGGTACACCAGCTCATTTTTGATTGAGAAAAGCATGACTATGCTGGTCCACCAGCTAGATCAGCTCTATATCAGCTCTAACCGGCATAAACCAGCCTGGACCAACTTTAAATTCAAGCTGGTTTATGCTAGATTTTTCAGCAGGGTAGTTTAAAAAAAATGCTCAACGTGTCACGTTAACTGTTAGGCCATGGCTCCTACTCCAATATTTCCTATTTATTATGACTTGTACTTTCATTTAAGACAAGAGACATTTGAAAATGATGCAGCAGTGCTCTATCTTCGCAATTGTACCCAATTTGTTTCTGTGAAACAATTCAATTATAGTTACAATACTGAAAGCAAGGACAGGTTTGTGCAAAGCTCACTCTCTCTCACACACACAAACTCCATTAATGATCGCTGTGCAGATATTTATAAGCAAGTTATAAGCTGACTTCTGAGCTAAACTATACAGCCCGCAAGGATCCCCCAAAGCAAACTTGTCTCATGATGAAAACAACTTCTGATTAAAAAGCTGCTCAAAGGCTCAGGTAAACATCACTAAAAGAATAACAGTTTGGAGGATAAAAGAGCTAAAATGGAAAAGACATCTTTTGCACATTTTAGAAGTGTTTTGAAAGGGATGCACGATGTATAAAGGGAAGTTTACAGGAGTATTTGCTCTGACACAGAAGAAGAAAACTGTCTAAGATTGAATCTAGTGCCAAAACAGCAGGCTAACTCATAAAACCTTTAATGAAGGCACTAACAGTCTGCACGAGTGCTGAGATAAAAGTTTTTAGCTGAAATTTTTATAACGTCTGTAGGGTGCGTAAGCTGTTAAGGTTTGTTTATTGCACTTCTGCAGCCTTTCAGGAAAGAGGACGTCAGTTCTACAGGAAGCCTAATCATGTGCAATGTTCATCTAGTGTTTACCCAGGTTTTTGAATACCATCTTGTGACACAACATGTATTGCAGATGACTTGAAAAATCTGAGGTGCAACTTTTTGTCGTTTACCTATCCTCACATCATCTCTTCCTTTTGTGTTCAACAGAAGAAAGAAAGTCATATAGGTTTGGAATGACATGAGGGTGAGTGAATGATGAATTTTATCCCTTTAACCACTTCTTTTCTTAAAAAAATATATCTAGGTGACAATGAGGCACTTACAATGCAAGAGAATGGGGCATATTCGTAATCATTCAAATATTGTTTTAATATTATAGCCACAAGATGTAATCAATATGTTAGTTTTTTTTCTATTCAATTTTACAACTTTGTTGCCACAACAACACAATGTCATACAGTGAACTGTAAACAGGTCATTTACTGTAAACCTTAAAAAAATCATAACAATTACGAAAAAAACTTTACAGCTCCAGTAATACATAAGCTTTAACAGAAAAAATAATGTGCTTTTATAAAATTATAAGCTTCACATTTCTGCTATTAAATAATACAAAAATTTGCCATTGTAAATGCCTCACCATAACCTCTGTTTATGTATGAAAAGAGGAATTAATCGATTATTTTTTGTAGTAACATTATGCCACAAATGCTGCTGATTGGGTTAAACTTGTATTGACTATTCCTTTAGCCATAGAGTCTACAAGCTGTTCCAGCAAAGTAGAATGGACAACACAAAGATTTACCAATAAAAGATAAAAGGTTACACAACTGACATACAAACATTAAGACAATACGTGTGCGAGTCATTTCTGAGAAGCATTCAATGGTAATCGCATTATTATCCTTCACATCTGTTCCGAAGGGCCTCTTCTGACCCTTTAACTTCATTCAGCCTGGAAGCCTGAGAGCTCTTTGTGGTTCTCCTGCACACTAAATGAAGATGATTCGAGAAGATGATGAGAACGCTCGGCAGGAACGCTCTGTGTGAGCTGAACTAACAGCCCTCCTGAAGATCACAGAGCAGTCATGAAACACTCAAACAAAAGAATCTCAATCCTCCACTTTGATCTTAGAAATGCCACAGTCAGACTGAAATTGTTGCACACCAGCGATGACTGCAAAGAAAGCAAATTGATTTCTTTGATATCATCTACATGAGCGGAAAGGCTGGAGAGTTCCAGAATAAAAGGAAAACATGCACTGATCTATAATGCATTTTTATGCATTCTTACGAAAAGACAGGTTTTTAGAGTATGGGTTTCAAAGCATGTCTGAAAGCCTGACATTCGTGACCTGCTCACAGTGAAATTTTATCGCTACTTCAATGCTTCAAACTTGGTATCTTGACAAATCTGAGTTTGTGACACTCTTCTAAAAACTCTAAAGGAGAAAACTCTACTTGGAGAAAAATCTCATTGTAACCCCTCCGGTTCTACTCACACCGGTCCGAGCAGGATTCTAACCAGCGTTTCTGGCATGGGAAGTGGGCATAACAAGTACGCTAAAGACCGCAGCCTCTAACGGCAGTCGCTAGTGTGCCTCGAGGCCAGGGGAGTGAGGTTTACTCGCACATGCAGGTATTAACTGGACTTCGTTACACAAAACCCCCTAACCCCCCTAAACCTCACTCCCATCTGGGTTACGGCACCAATGTAACCCCTCCGGTTCTACTCACACCGCTCTGAGTGGGATTTAAACTGCCGTTTCCAAAATGGGAGGATTGCGCTATCAATGACGCTAAAGACCGCAGCCTCTAACGCCAGTTACTAGTGTGCCTCTTGAGGCCAGGGGAGTGAGGTTTACTCGCACTGGTCTTACTAACTAGACTCTGTTACACTAACCCCCCTAAACCTCACTCCCATCTGGGTCACGGCACCAATGTAACCCCTCCAGTTCTACTCGCACTGCTCCAAGAGGGATTCAAACCAGCATTTCTGGCATGGGAGGCGGGCATGCTAACAAGAACGCTAAAGACCGTAGCCTCTAACAGCAGTCGCTAGTGCGCCTCGAGGCCAGGGAAGTGAGGTTTACTCTCACAGCTCTTATTTACTGGCCTCCGTTACGTCATTCTATCTAGGAGAAATAAATTAGATATTAATATTAAAGAATGTGTAAACATTATGATTCTAAAACTGTGCATATATAAATACAGTTTCCACATTTAAATGTTATGCATTACTGGACTGTTTCAAATGCCCAAAAATGTATGCATATACATACAAATACTTGCAAATTCTCACGAATAGGCTGATATAACATTGCTAAATGTAATATTGCATCCCTTTAGCTGTGACTGCCCAGGACTTGCTTTCCAAACAGCATATTTGGACTGATGGTGCACCTGTGATGGTGTGAAATGGAGAGAGTAAATGGAAAGATTTAGACGACTATGGACTGGAAATGTACTTATCCCTTCAGGACACCCAGCCAAGACTATCAGCAGCACTGAGGGGGAAAGTAAATGAGCAGGTGGCTCTGGCAACACAGAAAGCAGCTCCAGTCAAGTCTGAGAAACACTCACACATACAGAAAGGACACAAAGTGTCATCTGTGAACACACTCGTATACGCATATACAGAAAAGCCATAAAGTGCACAGGCAAGATGTGCATTCAGTCAAAAACAGGTTGCCACTTTAGTCGTCATCAAGTGGGAACATCTGGCACTGAACTCCAGCCTCACTAAAAAAAAAAAAAAAAAAGAAAGAAAAAACACAGCGGGTTTTACTGCCCTCAGCAATAGGCTGTAAAAAATGTTCACGTTTAATAGCATGACCCTCATAAAGACCATCCTCTAATGGTTTACCATGACTCTTATCTTCCCATTTCATCATATTAATATGATTATATATGTACCATGGCCAAATGAGGACATTACGTGATTCTGGACTTTCTCATCTGCATTTTATTTGTTTATTTAAAGGAATATTTTTGGTTCAGCACAAGTGAAGCTCAATTAACAGCTTTAGTGCCATAATGTTCATTACAACAAAAAAAATCATTTTGACTCATCTTCTTTAAAAAAAAAAAAAAAATATGGAGGTACAATAGAAGTAAATGGGAACCATTTTTGGAGGATTTAAAGGATTGGTTCACTTTCAGATGAAAAAGTCTTTCTTCTTTCTGATAAACACAATCGGAGAAATATTAATAAATATCCTGACGCATCTGAGCTTTATAATGGCAGTGAACAAGGATCAATGAGTATGAGCTGAAGAAAGTGTTGCATCCATATCCATCCATCATAAACATATTCCACACGGCTCCGGGGGGTTAATAAAGGCCTTCTGAAGTGAAGCGATGCGTTTGTGTAAAAAAAAATCCATATTTAACAAGTTATGAAGTAAAATATCTAGCTTCTGCCAGACCTCCTTCCATATTCAAATTACGAAAAAAATGGAACTGGCGTCGCGTCAGTTACGTTTTTTTCCGTAAGTTGAATAGGGAAGGTGTAGGACGTAGCGTAAGCGTTTTGAACTGCGAGAGGCGTTACACTTTATTCGTAAGTAGAATAAGGAAGGTGGTCTGGTGGAAGCTAGATATTTTACTTCATAACTTGTTAAATATGGATATTTTTTTTTACACAAACGCATTGCTTCGCTTGAGAAGGCCTTTATTAACCCCCCGGATCCGTGTGGAATATGTTTATGATGGATGGATGTGGATGGAAGCACTTTCTTCAGCTCATACTCATTGGTATCGCTCACTGCCATTATAAAGCTTGGATGCGTCAGGATATTTATTAATATTTCTCCGATTGTGTTCATCAGAAAGAAGAAAGTCATATAGACCTAGGATGGCTTGAGGGTGAGTAAAGCTTGGGATAATTTTCATTTGAAAGTGAACTAATCCTTTAAATGTAGAAATTTGAAAGTTCTAATTTTATAAAAGCTATTTCTACATTAAATCTATTTCTAAAACTTGTATAAAGATGTAAAGTTGTTCTCGTCATTTTAGGTCAGTCGTTTTAGGTTTTAGGTCACATTGTCTTGGCAAAGAAGTTTAAAATGAGAAACTTTAGAACAGAAATATTAGTGATAATTTTTACACTAAATTAGCATGCATATTCTTTACATCTTGTGGCTATATGACTGAAATAGTGAGTATTTTAACATTTACAGATTGGCCCGATTCAATTCCACTTCCATGTTACAATGGAGGGACACATCAAATTCATTTTTGTGGTAAATCAACATTGTCAGAAGTGTTGTTGATTGAGCTTAACTTGTATTGAACCTCTCAAAAAGACACCAATTTTGATGTAGGGATGGGTGGATCAATCCTGAAATAACAATAATGCTGTAGTGTCAAGAGAATCGATACTCACATAGCAACTATTTCTCTTTGCACTCATCTTGACACTCAGAAACTCAGCAGTCACAAACAATGCTCAATCACAGCACACATTCAAACAGAAAACTGTGTTGGCCACAGGTCAACACAGAGAAAAGAAGCAGTGAGTTGAGCTATTTCAGTCCACTAAATATAGGTGATGCAAAATGCTGGCATTTATTCTAATAGTTTTTTGTGTTGTTTGATAGAGCCTCACATAGCCAGACTTTTGCCTGTGACTGTTATGTAGCTTATTCTGGCCAAAGACCGCATAATTAGACAGAAAGAGACCATCTGACGACATGTGAAGCAACCAACCTCAGTGAATTTTGTTGTTATGTACCATTTAGAGGTGGATTTATCTGATTATACCACAAAAAAATAAATAAATAAACAAGCAGGAAATGTGAATAAACATTGTGAATTTTTGTCTTCCCAAAAAATGTAAAATGTTAAAATGTTGATTTATTTATTAATAAATGGATAGAAAAAAAAAAAATACACTACTATTCAAAAGTTTGGGATCTGTTTGGGTTTTCTATTTTAATATATTTTTAAAAAAGTAATTTCTTGTGATGGCATAGCTGAATTTTCAGCATCAGCATCATTACTCCAGTCTTCAGTGTCACATGATCCTTCAGAAATCATTCTAATATGCTGATTTGGAGCTCAAGAAACATTTCTTATTATCAATGTTGAAATCAGTTGTGCTGCTTAAATTTTTTGTAAAAAACATTATACATTTTTTAAGGACTCTTTGATGAATAGAAAGTTCAAAAGAACAGCATTTCTTTGAAATAGATATCATTTGTAAAATTACAAATGTCTGTACTTTCATTTTTGACCAATTTAATTCATCCTTGCTTAATAAACGTGTTAATTTATTTTAAACAAAACTTACGGACCCAAACTTTTGAATGGTATATAATATTATACACTAATACATATAATAATTAATAATAATAATTATAATTAAAGCTGCAAGCAGAATTTATCGGGGTTCAAGCATTTAAGGCCTTTAAGCACATATGCGTAAAAAGATATTAAGTTTTATTTAGCAAGCATGTAACCACTTAAATCATTGAAGGAACAGACCATTTTCAGCCAAAACAGGCAATTTACCATTGAAAATATATGTTTTTTTAGTCATATGCTGCATGTGCTCAATTAATTTCGTGAAGTTCTGAATTTTCGTTTAGGATTTATAGGCTTTTGAGTATATCTTTTGAGTATATTTTGCCACACCCATTTACTAAATGACCGTTATAGCTATCCAAAGGGTAAAGGTCAACTTTTTTTTGATAATTATTGCTCTGTAGAGTCGCAAATAATTAATGAACGATTTGATTGACAGCATTAGTTCTTGAAGCAAAGTTGTTCAGAATGAGGAGATCTATCAAATTATTTGAATATTGTGTGGATGTATGAAACACCACGTGATTACAGATCCGTAAAAATCGTTAGCGCCAACTAGTGGCTGATTTCTTTCAAAATTCTTAAAGACCTCTAGGCCCATGAGTCGAACATGCCCACTGAGTTTCATTCCGATCGGCCTCCGTTAACCTTGTCTAATAGGTGCTCCAATTTCATTGGCCGATGGCGGCCATGTTTTTTGAGATACGCCAATGTCCTCATAAACTATCATGCCCCCTTGGACCAAGACACTGATATAAGACACTTGAGTCTGGGACAAAGGGTTGAAGAGTTATGGTCAAATTTTTTTGTTTTTTGCGCTGTAGCCCACCGTCAGGCCGATTGGGGAGAAAGTCTGCCAACCTCTCCCCAAATTGAGCACTACAATCTTGCCAAGTTTCAAGTCTCTAGCACTTACGGTTTGGTCTGCACGATTCAATTTACGGCAGAAAAATAACAATAATAATAAAAATCCTAACAATTACAATAGGGTTTTAGCACTTAATCAATTTATAATTTAATGTTAAATGACTTGTTCACATAAATAACAAACGTTTCATTTAGTAGAAGTTTTGGTATAAGTATCTGCAATATTGGTTTTGATAGTACTTTTGGTATACGACTGAAAAGAAAAGAAACTTGGCATCACCCATCTTTATTATAATGCATCAAGACTAAAGCAGTTAAAAATTCAGTTTTACGCACTTTGCTGTTAGATCTCTCTTTTTTTGTTCTTTGGCGTTTTATTTAAAGCCAATGTGGCTTCTATTTCAGAGCATGTCAGCTAATCCACAGATGTTTGATGTTTACTGATCTCTGGCAAAACACAGCAAGTTTGTTTAGTTTCTTTATTCAAGCAAAAAGGAAATTACTGCATAATTTTTGTGTGATGTTCAGCTGTGAATTTGTCAAATTCATGAATAAAAAAGACTTTTCATTTCAGCATTCATACAAAACTGGGCTCCCATCCTCTGTTAAACCACACAGATGGGCTTATTTGATTCTCCAGAAAGGGAAAGGGAGTGCTAGAGCAATAATTAGCGCACTTTCAAGCCGAGCGTGTGTGAAGTGAAGGGAAGGAAAAAATGCCGTCATCCAAAATTGGTGCGACAGCGTGACATTAAAAACGGCTTCGGTGAAGGTGATAAAAAGCAAGAGAGAGGTTAATGGAGAAATGTCACAACCTTTCCATGGATCAAAAAACTACTTCACAAACTTACAGACTGGTCTGAACTTTGGCAGCCGAAATGTTTAAAAGCTTTGTAGCTAAAGCTGATGCCTGGATACAGCACTGTTCCCGCTAAAGCTCTGCTCTCAACACTCAGAGTAGGTGCTTTTTGTGTGGGTCTCAAGTAGAGAATCACACATAGGTAACAGCCGTAGACATGGTAAGTCGGTGACTCAGACCCTGACAAGGCCCTAGATGAGGGCATCTGGATTAGACTCGGACTGTGAAATGGAATTTTAGAGCTCAGAGAGAAGGGACAGCTGTAATTTCCTGAGCCAAATCTCATCTTTCTTTTAAATATATATATATATATATATATATATATATATATACATATACATATACATATAAATAAGTCCAATACCTTATATATGGCAACAGGGATAAAAGTCCAATTAATTTTATTTTCTTTCAAAGAAAATATTTTGTTCAAGATGCATGAGTTTTTCTTCAAAGACATAAGACTGTATTTAAGATAATTTTTTAAGATGCTTCAGGTTTATGTAGAAAATGAAATAATCACATATATTTTAAGGAAAAAGAGAGAAATTAATACTAAGAAATTAATACTTTCATTCCACAACGATGCAATGATCAAAAGTTACAGTAAAGATATTTTAAATGTTACAAAAGATTTCTATTTCAGATCAAATCCAACTTTCTGTTCAGCAAAGATTTCTGAAAAACCAAAAAAATAATAAGCAGCACAACTGTTTTTAACATTGAAATGTTTCTTGAGCACTAAATCAGGATATTAGAATGATTTCAGAAGGATGATAGGCCTACTAAAGACTTAAGTAATGATGCTAAAAGTTCAGCTTTTCCATCACAGGAATAAATTACAATTTGAAATATATTAGAAGAGAAAATTGTTATTATAAAACGGATAGTTCCGGCCCTTGATTGTGATTGGTTCTAAGCCGTAAAATTTCCGAAAACATACAGCTGACCGCATTACATAAGTATCGCTGCGCCATTGAATGTGTATGTTGTTGCGTCTGTCTTAGCAATCACTCTTAGCAACGTAAACATATGTTTGTTCTCTATTGATTTTGTTTATTAAAGCTTACTGCATTATGTAGAAGAGTATTGTGAGAGAGATATCGAGTGACCGAGTGTATTACCTGCATTCAAATTTAGCATTTTCCTTCAGGTCAGTCCTATGTTCATAATAAAAAATCCATTTGAATGTCTGCTGCGATCTTGTCCTTTTAACATTTAATGGGTTTTCCCGTGCCCTGCTGACACTCACAGCACTAGTCAAAGCATTTGTCATTTGCGTCTTGTTCCGTGTTCACAACAAGTTTCAATATAAAAGTCTTTGTGACTGAGTGAAAGAAGCCTTTTAATGATTTTACTTCATGAAAGTTGCATTGATACGTATTTTTTTTGCCTTTAATATTTGTATTCTGTGGTAACCATTTTATAAAAGCAATAAGCCCCATAAAGCCGTGGTTTACAGTGAATTTATAACAGCAAGGGGGTTTTAGGCACTCTGCTCTGAGTCGTGCCTAACAACGCCCCTTAGCTGTTAAAATTCACTGTAAACCAAAGCTTTATGGGGCTTATTGCTTTATTTTACATTGTAATAATATTTAACAATATATTTCACAATATTTTTGATCAAATACAGGCAGCAAATACTGTCAGAAACAATAGCAAACCACAACGATCCAATCAACTTCCGACAAAAATTCTTGTTCAAGAAGCCATTTCACTCGGATATACGTCACAATGGGAAAGATCGCAACTTCTGTTTCATGTTAACTTTAAAAGTACTCTGGATAAAAGCATGTGAACCCTGTTTGTTTAATGCTAACATTTCACCTGCTCTTCAAATAAGTCACACGAAGGGTCTATCAATGGTCTACAATTATACATTTTCATTTATTTTTTGAACATACTCTTTCCTGCAACTACAAATGTGTGCAGCTGAAACTGAATATACTATTCATAAGAGGGAGAAAGAGCTGTCTGACAGATGCTGCCGAAGCTCCTGCTAAGAGAACAAAAGCCCAGAGCAGATTGCATCACAGACCAACTCGAGTTAAAACAGCAGGAGGGACTTTGATAAGCTTGACTCTTCCTTTCAGGAAATTCATTTAGACATGTAAGCAATCATCATCCCATAAACACTGAATGTATGAAATAAGCTTCTAATGACTTAACATTGCATTTAATGGGGCTCACTGCAGTATTTGCACAAATATGCAAGTGGTTACATATGTACTGTGCACAGCGACTTCAAACGATTAAACATTAGTTCTGTTTAACGACCATCTATGGTTTAACAACCATCTAAAGTTATTGTAAGCTGAGTTACACTGATAGCCAAAATGACTATCTGAATGATAATTGTTGCTAGTCCCACAAGAAAACCTTTCAGTTATGATGAATATAATTTAATCTACTTGTTTCTCACTATTCCTATTCAGCGATACCTCTAATAAGGGGCTGTGTGACCCTCAGCGGCCCACGGGGTTTAGCGGTTAGTCCATTCATTACTAGCACAAAAATGTCAATCATGGCAGCCTGGTCATTAACGTGCAGGGTTTTTTTTCTTTGGCCAATTACTGTGGCAGAATACATTTTATGAGTTTCCAAATGGTGTTTGCATCCCACAATGTCCATTAGTCATCCTCCTGTGGTGGAGATATTGACAAGCATTTAAAAATCCCCTGGTGTCAGTCAATGGCTTCCCCAGCCAATCCATTTAGAAGTGACCGATGGAACCTCACATTTCCTTGTATTTCTCAGGAGTGACACAGTTTACTGGCGTCTCAAATTCAGTGTTAAAATGAAAATGGAAGTAGTTAAACTGCAGTCCAGTCTATATATATATATATATATATATATATATATACATATTTTAATTATAATTATATAATTTAATTATATTTTGCTACATATGAAGGTATTTTCAAGATTTTGAAGTGTCAAAAGGTCATTCGGTTTAACCGTCCAAAGGCCAATACAGCCATTTCATTTGTGATTAAAATATGTTAAAATGTAATAAATCTATATATTTTTTATTCTGGCATGATTTTTTAACATTATATATATATATATATATATATATATATATTAACATAGTGCAAAATGGTATTAAAATTATGTGTAAAAGTCATTGCTTTGTTATGAGAAAGAATGTCCGGAAAAATGAATTTCATTGATGTCATTCGGAGTAACCAATATAAAGGGACCATTTTGGATCAAGTCAGGATGTGACATCATTCAGACACCTGCAAAGGACCACATGGTTGTGAAGCAAAGTAACTAACTCTCTCTTAACTATTTGAAAAATTCATGTTTTCACTTGCTCATTAGCATGTCCCAAAACATCAGATCATTCGGTACAACCACTATAAAACATGGAAAATGTTGTAATATTTTAAAAACTTGTGCTAAATATAAAATGTTTGATTGGCCTTTTGCTAGCTAGCTAGCAAGTTAACTAGCTAGCTAGCTAGATATCAGCCTGTTAGCATTGTTTGAAAATATCGTCATTCGGTATAACCAAAAGTGTCATTCGGTAAAACCGAATTTTTGGTTCAACCGAATGACTTTTTTGGTGAAAAATTTTGTCCATCTTGTAAAAAATGAGCGATCGATCGATAGATTCATCTTTACTGACAAATTAGTTTCAGTTAATTAAATTAGGGATTTGAATGATTATAGTAAAAGTCTGTATTATTGTAAGATTATTTGTAGCATTATTAAAGGAACGGACATCATTAAGATAATTTTAAAAAAGGATTTATCAAAATATTAATCTTGCTATCATAAGTAGATGCAAAATCCTCTGCAGGTACTTTATTACATTGACGTACTGAAGAATGGGTCGAAAAATACTGGAAACAAATTACTTTTTAACAGGTTCATTGAAATGAACCGTCTGATTGAACCAATTCACTTAAATGAGCTGTAGCCTATTTTCCAAAGCTATGTGAGACATTCTAAGAGAGTGCGTTTCATTATGTAAACTTCTCCTGCTGCATGGTTATGTGCCTAATAATGTGCCATACAATTCAGTGATGCCAGAAAATAGCTTGGTATTAAAAGCTACACATTTTCAAAATGACTGCTGTATTGCTAATAAAGATGTAGTTAACATGTGTTACATAATGTAGTTTAACAGATGTTGCTGGGTTTTTTCTATGTTTGTTTGCTGTCTATGCCATCTGGTCATTTGTGCGTGTGTTCACGTTACCCTCTCCTGCCTGTTTGCCTCCCATTAGTGTTCTAATCCAACAACTTGTTACATCACCGCCAGTTGGAGGCAGTTCCCTCGATCACACTACATTTTTGATGTTTGGTATTCCAGGCCTCGGCAGCTTCCATGTTCATATATCTCCCTTGAAAGCGGCTCCCTCGCACCTGCTCCCGTCTCCCCCTCAGCCATGGCTGATTGCTCCTGGAGCTCCCAACCCCTGCAGATAATCATCTAATCAGGCAGCTACGGTGGGCTGTGATTGCTTTTCCAATCAGTTAACCCTCCTTCACCCTGATTCACTCACTGTTCTGTAGGTACCCAGTGCAGCTGCCGTCAGCACCACTAATTAAAACAGGAAGACCATGACTGGGTATGAGGAGTGATGGTGAGATGGCTGGAAAGTTTTGATTTTGGGGAAACTGTTCATATTACTACTTAAAGGGATTGCATTATTTCATTTTTATTTGAGGTCTATACAACATATACAACTTTCATAAACAATCACTCAGCACTGCCATGACAGGTCCCTACTTTTTCCTTTCCCTTTTAATCTGGTTAGAATAAAACTCATTATAAATGCTGCAGGCACACCATGAATAAGACTGTTCGGTCACATTAGAAAACTTTCACAGGCAAAAAAGTCCATTGTCAACAAAGTGTTGCGATGTTTGGTGCATAGCTCACACAGAAGCCATTTTCAAACCGAGCAGCTTTCAAGTACAAAATTTTTGTGACCAATCAATCAGTGAATTCACACGAACCAACGTAAACACGAGAAATCTGTGGAGAATTTTTCATCCCTCGTGCAAAACTCCTATTCCTATTAATATTCCCAATGAAACTCTGAATGAATTATTAACATTCCTGGAACAGTTCATAACTTTGAGTGAACTGCTTTTAGAGTTTAAAATGTACTAGAATACTTCCTAAAAAGAAGAATTTATATATTTGACTAACAAATTAGAGAAAAATGGCCACAACTAGCAGCCTATGACCTATATTTCATGTCAAATAAAAAACAGACAAACTACTGGACGTTGATACAGTGATTTGTAGGCTACACAGTACACAACTAACGTGAATGTATTTACCTGAAATTACTATTTAGGACAGGCCTAACCGGATGTTAACAACTGAAAAATAGCGATTTTTACATGTGATTTGACAGTTTTATTTAATAAAATATCAAAAATATGAAAGGTGTGCATCATAGCTGACACCTAGATGAACACATAACAGTTGGTTTTATGGCCTTTAAATTATTCCCTTCAAATATTATTGAAGTTAGAAACGTGCATACCAATGTCGGATTTAACTTTAGAGACGGTCCCTAAATTTGCGAATATCAAACGTCCAACGTCAAACCAACTTTATGCCAGTGATGTACCAGCATTATTTCATACATAGACAACATCTTTACATTAAACTATATTACATGCGTAAGAGCGATTTTATTCTGATATTCATACCATCAGCACAACTGCAAGAGTGATATTGCTTTTAAACAAAGGTTAAACAAACAAGAAATGGAATAACTTACCTTTTAAAGTGGCAGGAAACTTGTCTATTTTCACTTCGTAAACAGCTCCAAATGAAGCCGCAGCAGTATCGAATGTCCTGCGTCTCCGAGCAACAGCAACAGTGTTTAGTTCCTGAATAAATCAATGTTTTAAATGAATCAGTTGAATGAATGATTCAATGACTCACTCACAAAGACTCTCACGGTTTAGTTTCTGAATGAGTCAGAGTTTTTTAACAAATCATCTGAATGAATGATTCAGTGACTAGTCATTCACCCAATCAGACTTGACCAAAACTAACTGCTGTAAGCTATAATTAATTTTAAAAAAAAAAAAAAAAAAGAAAAGAAAAAAACACAAATAATTTCTTAATATGTTTGTATTTTGCAGGTGTGTACATGATATGAAGCTTCAGGGTGAAGATGGATACATTGGATCTAGAAGCCTATAATAAAAAATTTAGCAGTTTTCTTGATATTTCAATGGATTAACTGCTTTCATGTACTGAAGGATTTGACTGATGGCCAGGCCAATATGTGGCGCCCACATTCATTTGTCAGCTCTGGTTCCAGCGCCTCTGTTGGCAGGACCGTAAACACCAGAGGAGGGGCAGATATCTGGCTGGGAGCAGGCGAACGTTGCTCTGGCAGAGCAGAGTGATAAAAGTTGTCCAACACAGCTGAGAGGCGACACCCTGACATTTCACATTTATATTCATCTGGGCTCTACAGGGACATTACACAAAAGATGGAGTATGGGAGAGAGGCCACAGTCTCAGCCTGGGGAGCGTAACAGAGTATTAAAGCAGATGAGTCAATAATGTGTGAAAAACAGATGAATAGGAGGAAAATAAATGAAGAGATGCAGGGAAAATGAAAAAGGGATTATGTATTATGGAGTTGATGGCCTGGCTATGAGCATAAAAACATGTCAATTTTTCTAGGATTTCTAATTTGCAGTCATTGTACACCGACTCTTGTCCTTTGAAGGTGACATGATCCAGTATTTGCCCTTTCATTTATATAAGCTTGCACTTTAAAATCAGATTTGTGTATTAAATTAACATTGAACAACCTGTCATAGGATTCAAGTTAATTTAATATTTGTTTCTTGTGATTTTCTCATCATAACAACCGTCATCATAAGTTCTCTGGTTAACTTGCTCTCATGTTGGCGGAGACTTAAACACCCCAACAATCTCTGTGGGCATATGGCTCTCCTCTGTATCACTGTATAATGTTTGCCATATTTCATATGTGGGAGAGACTACATCTCAAATACCGAGAAGGCTCAGTTGGCACGGACATGTGTGTAGGGAGTGTGAAGGCATTTGGTCATTTGATTGTGAGCCATGTGAAATCATTGCCAGGGTGGCTGACAGCCAGCTGCCGTTGCCATCATTTGCAAAAATGAACTGTAATTTGTTTCCATCTTTCACATAATTACCCTATTGATAGTCCAGGTTTAAAACAGAAAAGAGGGGGTACATGCAATTAAAGTAACGAAGATGAGCTTCAGTTAAGATGAAATGTGGAATGTGGAGTAGATGAGATGAGACAATAAAATCGAGATGAGTTTGAGGATGATTTGAGACTGAGATTAGATTGATGATGATTTGAGACTGAGGGTGAGATGAGATTGAGGATGATTTGAGACTGAGGGTGAGATGAGATGAGATGAGATGAGATGAGATGAGATGAGATGAGATAAGATTGCATGGGGATGATTTGAGACTGAGGGTGAGATGATTGAGGATGATTTGAGACTGAGAGTGAGATGAGATTGGGGATGACTTGAGACTGAGGGTGAGATGAGATTGAAGATGATTTGAGACTGAGGGTGAGATGAGATGAGATAGAATGAGATGAAATTGTGGATGATTTGAGACTGAGGGTGAGATGAGATTGAGGATGATTTGAGACTGAGGGTGAGATGAGATGAGATGAGATTGAGGATGATTTGAGACTGAGGGTGAGATGAGATGAGATTGTATGGGGATGATTTGAGACTGAGGGTGAGATGAGATTGAAGATGATTTGAGACTGAGGGTGGGGTGAGATGAGATGAGATGAGATGAGATTGAGGATGATTTGAGACTGAGGGAGAGATGAGATGAGATTGATGATGATTTGAGACTGAGGGTGAGATAAGATTGAGGATGATTTGAGATTGAGGGAGAGATGAGATGAGATGAGGTGGTATGAGATTAGATGAGATGAGATGCAGTGAGATGAGATTGAGGATGATTTGAGTCTGAGAGTGAGATGAGATTGGGGATGACTTGAGACTGAGGGTGAGATGAGATTAAGGATGATTTGAGACTGAGGGTGAGATGAGATGAGATGATATTGAGGATGATTTGAGACAGGGTGAGATGAGATGAGATTGTATGGGGATGATTTGAGACTGAGGGTGAGATGAGATTGAAGATGATTTGAGACTGAGGGAGAGATGAGATGAGATTGATGATTATTTGAGACTGAGGGTGAGATGAGATGAGATGAGATGAGATGAAATGAGATGAGATGAGGTGGGATGGGATGAGATGAGATGAGATGAGATGAGGTGGTATGAGATTAGATGAGATGGAGGGTGAGATGACACTGAGATTTAGATTGAGAGGAGATGAAGGGTGAGATGATGAGATTAAGTTGTAATAAATTAAGATGATAAGAGATGAGATGAGATGGTGCTGAATTGTGATGAGACGGAGTTGAGATGAGATGGAGAATGAGGTGAGATGACACTGAGATTTAGATTGAGAGCAGATGAAGGGTGAGATGAGATTAAGTTGAAATGAGTTGAGATGATAAGAGATGAGTTGAGATGGAGCTGAATTGTGATGAGACGGAATTGAGATGAGATGGAGGATGAGGTAAGATGACACTGAGATTTAGACTAAGAGCAGATGAAGGGTGAGATGAGATTAAGCTGAAATGAGTTGAGATGATAAGGGATGAAATGAGATGGAGCTGAATTGTGATGAGACGGAATTGAGATGAGATGGAGGATGAGGTGAGATGACACTGAGATTTAGATTGAGAGCAGATGAAGGGTAAAATGAGATTAAGCTGAAATAAATTGAGATGAGATGAGATGAGATGAGATGAGATGAGATGGAGCTGAAATGAGTTGAGATGAGACTAAATATGACTGATTTAGATGAAATTGAGGATGAGTTGAAACTGTGTTAATTACCACAATGGTTTGAAGACATGTATTTCAACTTCAAATTGTCTGCTTTAATTAATCATTAGCTAATGATTTGCAAATGTATCATTATGTTATGACTTTACTTGTTGAGGCACATGACTATTAACTAATTGTTAAGTAATATGTCATCTTGGTTTTGACATCTACACTAAGCTATGGATTTCAAATCTACAACCGTGATTCCACTGTACCAGATGAACCGCTGCATCCAGAATCTTCTTGTTCATGGCACAGGAATATGTCAGATTAAGCTTGAGGTCAAGGATTCAAAGGTGGAACACTGAGAACATGTGGCCGGGCACTGCTATTTCGAAACACTGTGTCTAGACCAGACAAAGAGAATAGAACCCATTATAATCAGTGATAGTGATGCTACACTGGATGCGGCACGACGCAACACACCACAACAAAATGTCACTTCTGTTATGAAGGACAAATGGACTTGCAATGGTCTGTCATGTCTAGTGTAGACAGCTGTTGCGGCATGACTTGACAATGGTCACATCCAGTTTAAACACAGTGTAACATCAGTCTGTAGTTCAGATTCTGGTGTGCTGATATTTGACAAGATGTGACTGAGATTTAGATTGAGATCATATTAAGGAGGAGATTAAGTGGAGCTGAGATGAGATTGAGTTTATATTTAGATTTAAATTTGGATTGAGAGAAGATGAAGGATGAGATGATATTTGGGGTTAGATGAGATCAAGTTTTAGACTAAGATGAATGAGACCAAGATTGAGGTTGAGTATGAGATGTGATGAGATGAGATGGAGTTGAACTGAGAAAAGATTGAGATGAGATTGAGAATGAGAGGGGATTGACTTTTATATGAAGATGAGATGAGATTGTTGATGAATGAAATGAGATGAGATGGAGGATGAAATTAGATGAGCTGGACAGTATGAACCATCATTATTGTACTTAAGGCACTTGTCCCCATGTTGCCCAATAGGGATAACTGTTATAGTGTAAGTTGCTTTGGATAAGTAGCACCTGCTCAATGACAAATTACCATCCAACACACATCCGTAATGATAGAGGCTTGTTCTTAAGAAAATGAAGAGGTCTCTAGTGAGTCACAGTGGATAGAAGCAGGTCGGTGGCTGGGAGCAGAGACAGGTACACTCTCATTATAACCTCTAATGATCAGCCTACATTGACTGTTCCATCAGGCAGTGAGTGATGAAGATAAGGGGTAAAGGATGGACTGATAGGGTAGAGGCGACAGTGATGAGGACCATCGACCAGGCAAGGCTTATTTTATTTTTTAGGCAGGAAGGTTTTGAACGACTCAAGTGATTGGCAAATAAGGCATCATAATGAGTCAATGATTGGCATTTTATTCTGAAACTAACAATCCTTGATTACAGAAAAACAACCATGGAGAGGAAATGTTGTGTGTGGGAGTGGGTGAGTGGAAAAAACATCCAGAAAGTTCTTCTTACCCGTTTCTCTTTCTCTTTTATTTTATTCTTGAGAGTGCTCATTGCAGCATTCGAAAACACTGAAAGTCTTTTCATCTGCATTTTCGGTAACGACGTGAAATTGCCCTGCTGGCTGTGAAGTGTGACTCCAAAATTCAGCGGTGAATATGTGTGAGTAGGTGTGTGTGTGTGTTTGTGTGTGTCATCCACTTTCGTTGCACAGCATGAGAGTGCCACTTTGTCTTAATCCACTTTGTGGTGACCTCACTGTGGCATGAAAAGCTGTTGTTTGCCACAGAAGAAAAGTAATCCAAACCATTAAAATCTATCAGACTATCCTTAGGTTTACTGAAAGAAACAGTTAAAAGAATGAAAGGGGTACAAGAAAAGGTACATGAAAGGAAACATTGCTAATCTCTCAGCAGGGTCACCATTTCTGAATGTTCTCTGAAGAGCAAGTTTTGGTTTGTTGTTGTCTCACTAATTGTGGCATCAGGTTCTGCGCTCCTACTGTTTTTTGTCGGAAGTAAAATTTGATGGCTCTGTTGGAGAACATGTCAAACTGGCGATCAAATTCAAACTGGTGATTTCAGTAACCTCTAATGCTGTGTTTCTAGATTCTGTGACCCTGATGTATATCTCCAGCTGTTCACATCACACTAAAATGCTTTGTGCAATATAAAACAGAGGAGATTAGATATCACCAGAGTGAATTTATGTAACAAAACACATTCTGTGTGAGATATAGAGGCGTAACGGATTTCGGTAACCTCTAACGTTACCCAAAACCTGTTACCTCTTGTTGTTAAACCAGAAATATTTTACAGTGCAAGCACCAATCCATAAACCATAAACATGGAAGTGTGAATAAGGCTAACTGGACTTGTTTTGTTTCAACTGTAATAAGACTTAATAGTGTTGTGGACTTTGCTATATTAGTCATCAATATGGTTACATATGATATTCACAGCTATGGGAAGAACAGAAAAGGGATTGACATTGTTTACTTGCTCAGCTTAAGATTCCCACCTGTTATTAAGTAAGTTTTTCAACTAACTGTGTAAACGTAGCTTAGGAGACCAGCCAGACCATCTTAAAACCAGCAAACCACCTTAGGCTAACAACACAGTAGAGCATCCACACATTTTGTGTCTGTGTGTGTGCCCTTGTTTGCAGAAGACGAACATTGGAATAGGTCTTTCAGGGACACACATAAACCATTTGAGGTCCCTTTACTTTCCTTTATAGGCTGATAATCATAAGCAACAAGACGTGTCACATTCACCTTTGATTGACGAGTGAATCTGATGATGAAGACCCTCTGATTAACTCAGAGTAATCACAGATAATGGTGCCTTTCCCTTCTGAGAGCTCAATATTCACTAAATCTGCTGGCCTCTTCACTGGTACTCAGCGTGTGAGTGGCAGCAGAATTATTGGAATCGCTCAGAAGGTTGGAAAGGGGGTGGAACTAATCGGTCAAAACTCATTCTTTCACAGTGCTCTTTCTCGTAAATCTGGAATCCGATACCTCCAGGACTTCAAAAACATTGTGATGCCCTGTGGGATCTTGTGTCATGTTGAGCCATATTATGATTTTATACTTTTTAAGATTGCTGTACATGTCATGTATATAGCAGATTCCAAAAAGAAAGATATTTGGCACTAACCAAATTTCTTGATTTTTGGAAGCTTTTTTTCCCCTTCTGACAAGTGGTGAGAAAAATGCCTGCTTAATCTTTAATGGGCACCTATAATGCCCCTTTTACAAGATGTAATATAAGTCTCTGGTGTCAGCTCAAAATACCCCACAGATAATTTATTATAGCTTGTCAAATTTGCCCCTATTTGGGTGTGAGCAAAAACATGCCGTTTTTGTGTGTGTCTTTTTAAATGCAAATGAGCTGCTGTTCACGGCCCGCTTTCCAGAAGAGGGTGGAGCTTTAAAAGGTCGCGCTTCGGTTGCTCAACAACAACAAAGCTGGAGAATCTCACGCAGCCAAAATGACGATTGTCAGTAACAGTGTTCAGCCTTACATTGTTCAAACTGGAGTCGGACACTGATGGAGAGACTCAGGAAGAAGTTACAACTTTTAGAATGCAACTGTGGTGGGTGTTTCTGAATAGTTAATGGATAAATTTATGTAGTTGCTGTGGAGTTGATTCAACTCATCGACTAGCATGTGCCATCAAGTGCCTAGCATGCATTTGTTGTAGTCCTTAAAAAGCGATTTCTGTAAAAGAAAATATCTCCCTTTGCATTAAACTTTGAGCATTGTAACTTTGCAGATGTTGTTTATGCTTAAACAGCAACATTACACACTAACTAAAGTTAAAAAAGTGAAATCATAATCAACCACCCCTTTAAAATGGGACAGTTACATTGCATAAAGTCACAATTCCAAGAAATAAAGGGTAACACTTTACAATACTGGTGCACTAATATGCATTAATTCATGCTTAACTAATGCACAGATAATCATGTGTTAATGTATGACTCATGAAGAACTAAACTATTAATTAATGATTACTGCATCAGCAACTAATAAAGATTCTAGTAATATATGAATTGCTATTAATTAAATATTTCATGATGTATTAATTCCTTAATAACATATTTTATTAACTAATAGTGTAAGTTAATGTGTTAATTACCACAATGGTTTGAAGCCATGTATTTCAACTTCAAATTGTCTGCTTTAATTAATCATTAGCTAATGATTTGCAAATGTATCATTATGTTATGACTTTACTTGTTGAGGCACATGACTATTAACTAATTGTTAAGTAATATGTCATCATGGTTTTGACATCTACACTAAGCTATGGATTTCAAATTCCAACCATCTACAACCGTGATTCCACTGTACCAGATGAACTGCTGCATCCAGAATCTTCTTGTTCATGGCACAGGAATATGTCAGATTAAGCTTGAGGTCAAGGATTCAAAGGTGGAACACTGAGAACATGTGGCCGGGCACTGCTATTTCGAAACACTGTGTCTAGACCGGACAAAGAGAATAGAACCCATTATAATCAGTGATAGTGATGCTACACTGGATGCGGCATGACGCAACACACCACAACAAAACGTCACTTCTGTTATGAAGGACAAATGGACTTGCAATGGTCTGTCATGTCTAGTGTAGACAGCTGTTGCGGCATGACTTGACAATGGTCACATCCAGTTTAAACACAGTGCAACATCAATCTGTAGTTCAGATTCTGGTGTGCTGATATTTGTGTGCAGCCCAACTTACCCATCCTTCAAACACATTCTCTGTCATTACACTCACTGCATGTGCAACTGTCAAAACCCATTAATGACATATTATTTAACAATTAGTTAATAGTCATGTGCCTCAACAAGTAAAGTCATAACATAATGATACATTTTCAGATCATTAGTTAATGATTAATTAAAGCAGACAACTGAAAGTTGAAGTATATGGCTTTAACCCATTGTGGTAGTTAACACATTAATTTACACTTTTAGTTAATAAAATATGTTATTAAGGAATTAATACATTATGACACATTTAATTAATAACAATTCATATATTACTTAATCTATTAATCATATAGAATCTTTATTAGTTGCTGATGCAGTAATCATTAATTAATGGTTTAGTTCTTCATGAGTCATACATTAACACATGATTATCTGTGCAGTAGTTAAGCATGAATTAATGCATATTAGTGCACCAGTATTGCAAATAAAGTTATTATTAAAGAAAAAAAAAAAAAAAAAACCTGTATTGTAAGATATAAAGTACAACTGTGAGATATAAAATCGCAATTAGGAGAAATAAAGCTTCAAATGTTACATATAAAGTAATCTTGTGAGATATAAAGTCACAGCTGTGAGATATAAAGTTGCACTTGAGATATTGTAAAGTATACTGTATATTAGATACTGTATACTGTATAAAGTCACAATTACCTTTGTATATATTTTTTTTTTTTTCAATGAAGGCTTTAATGAAAGACTTAAATGAAATTAAGTTTATTGTTTTATGTCTTCATTTGTGTGTCTTCACAGCTTGACCACTTCACTGTTACACTGTTTATTTGTACAGCTTTTAAATGGTGTCATAAAACCTGTCCACTGGAGGAGATTTATACAGTTGAGCTGGACATAAAGTGGTGAAATGTCCTCTGGTGCCAGCTGTACCACTGCTTAGAGGGCATCAGACATAAATATGCACTATATATATACACATAACATACACATTCAGAGTTTTATATATATATATATATATATATATATATATATATAGTATGGGGCCCTCTTCTGGTAGTCACATGCTGTTGCAGCTTTACATTTATTTTGCCACAATCTTTTGTTTTCTTTTACTGAGTGTAATTGAAATATTTATGAAAATATGCAGCCTATATTTGTTTTACTAATTTGATCCGTACATTTTGCTGTACTTACAAGCTTTTAGTTACACAGATTCATTTTAGATGCTTTTTTTATTTAAAGAAAAAAGGAAAAGGAGTCAATGTAATACAAATGATTTTATTCTTCATTGGTGTGAAGAGATGAGGTTAGCGAAGTGTTGATAACATATATTTATATATTTGCTCTTTTTGCATCAATAATGAAATGTCCAATGAAAGTTAGCACTTTTGAATCTAAGCAAAGCTCAAAGGATAGACTTTTTTTTTTTTTTTTTACAGTCAAATAAAAGACTTTCTCCTTTTTATCCTGTATATCTCTTATTTTTTCCCAGGCCCCCATGGGTCCCTTGTGATCTTTCCTGCTTTCTCATCCCCCCTCTGCATCCTGTCAGCCAGATTTTGCCCAGCACAGGTGGACATGCAATGCGTCTGTAAGGTACAGATAAATATTAGCTTACATTGGAATGCCATATAGTAGTCTTTTCTAGAAGAAATTGGGCTACCAGGAAGAATCTTGCATGTGAATAACATAAACTCATTCATAAATGGACATTCAAATTTCAGTCTTGTCATGTTAATTATAAATTCTCAGCTTATGGGCATGCCAACGGTTGAACTAAAAGGACACAAACAAAACAAACAGGTCAATTTCTGTATAACAAACAAGCAAACCACATAGACAAATGTAGACACACACAAATTCATAATTACTTAGATGCAGAACTGTGTTCGCGAGGTTGAATTCTTTGATCGTATGTTGTTTTAGAAGATAATGTTGTGTGACATACATCACCACATGTAAGTGTTATTACATTTTAAGCATTAAGAAATTTCAAATCAGTTCACTTAAAACACTGATTCACTTAAAGTGTTATTTATTGTAAGAATTTTACCAAAAGACAGGAGCACCACATGTACAATGAGAACCTGAGAATATTTAGGGCCCGAGCACCGATGGTGTGAGGACCCTATTGTAATTGCTTGGTCAATTATTCTTCTTCTCCGAAATGAATCGCATTTTTGAGGGCCTAAACATGCTTGAAAACTCATGAAACTTTGCACATGCGTCAGAAGTGGTGAAAATTTACGTCTGATATGGGTTACAGAATTAGGTGTGGCAAAATGGCTCGATAGCACCACCTATTAAATTTCAATTAAGCGCCCTTCGCTTTATCAGATAAACATCATATTTGGTCAGTCTAATCTTAAGGCCTTAGCGATGTTAAATTGTAAAGATCTTGAGTTTTCGCTGAAGGGTGTGTTCGTGGCAGCCTGACAAAGTTTGATGTTTCGCCATGAAAGCTGTTCTAACTTGGGCATACAATGTCGGATCTGACCCAAACTTCACATGTGTGATAAAAGTCCTGGCCTAAAGACATCTATATGCCAATATTCAGTTAGTCATAGCGCCACCTGCTGGCAACAGGAAATGGCAAGCTTTACACTGTAATTCACTCCCAGAAACACATTTCAATATGTCATGAAGTACCAAACATACTAGAAACACGTTAAATCATGCAACACATGGCTAAGTGCTAAAGTATGCAATTAACGCCACGAAACAGGAAGTTGTTGTAACTCAGGCATACAATGTCCGATCTGCCCCAAACTTCACATGTTTGATAATAGTCCTGGCCAGAAGACATCAACATGGCAATATTCAGTTATAGTCAAAGCACCACCTGCTGGCAGCAGGAAGTGTGGCACGTCAAAATGACTTATTGACTTATTATGACTTAATGCCATATTTCTCCTCTATTTATCTGCTTAAATGAATATCGCCCACTGTTCACAGATTTCCTAAGGCCACCGGGTGGCGGTGAGCCCGGGTGTGAGTGCCCTTTCATCTCTGCTTGCAGCTTTAATTTGATACTGAAATGCAAAAAACATTCATGTGGTGAAAGAATACCATAAAGACAGTACTGGAATTCTCATTCATGTTCCTAAATTTCTTGCCAATTCTCATCTCAAATCATTCACACTGTTTCTGTTCTGTCAAGCATGTGTGCGTGTGTGTGTGTGTGTGTGTGTATCTCAATCCCTGTGACATTGGGAAAAGTCTCCATATAAAAACAAATACATCACAATATGAAAAAGAATATTTTTTTTTTGAAGAACTTGTCAATTATTATAACATTCAAATAAAAGAAACCTTTTTCATTTTTATATGCTCTCTTTGCATGAATAACAAACTGTCTAATGAAATTTAGCACCTTTGTATCTAAGCAATTTTTATCTTTAAAATGAAAGTAACCTTTTTCTCCTATGCATCTCTTATTTTTTCCCATTTTGTCATAAGCAGCACATGCATTATTGAACTAATTAGCCATCCAAATGGAGAGAAATTAGAAAAGAAAATGACTTACATGTCTTCTAGATAAGGTTCTTGCTGCAATTTATGCCTGTAAGAAAAGTTATAAGGAATAAGAAAGAGCAAATATGTTAGAATTCTATTTAGTATGTGTCACAGACACGCCAGGCTCTACACTCTCACAGACACAGCGCACGTCATCACCAGAGTTTTAATCAAACACACCTGCAGCTCATCAGCACCCTCATCACCAGCAGCACAAAAGGCTCACGCTCTCACTCAGTCACTGTCCGGTCTCGTATGCACTTGGTTCCTTACCACTCTGCTTACCTCAAGGACTCCACCAACGATACTTACCTGTCTCCTGTGCTCCCTCGATTCCTCGTTGTCTCCCAGTCTTCCGTGAGTTCTCCTGTGTCTGCTCCCGTTCCAAGTCTGTCATCTGTTTGATCATCCTGCAAAACCAAGACAAGTATCAGTTCATCTGCATTTCCAAGTCAACTATTCATCCTGTTGTTACTCACCTGCTCTCTGCTTCATTCTGGTTATTCAATAAATCATATACCTGCATTCCTGTGTCGCTGTCCCCTTCTGTGTGTGTAACAGTATGAAAAAGAAAATATGTTTTGCTGTATTAAAAGAAAATCTTATTTTCCTTACATCTTTGAGCAGTAAATAACTAAAAATATTAGCCTAAAGATAACAGTGACAGAGGAAACGTCTCGGGTTACTTGACTGTAACCCTGTTCCCTGATAAAGTGGGAACGAGATGACCATCTGTGAATACTGTGTATAAAATGTCAATGAAATTGACAGTGAACTTGACAGCCTGAGGCTATAATTAGATGTGCCACAGGTGCATCTTCAAGTATCACTTCGTCTAAAGAACGGTCCTGGGACATCCCCAGTGCAGCAACGAAGCACAGCATCTCGTTCCCGCTTTATCAGGGAACAGGGTTACAGTCAAGTAACCCGAGACTAGGGCTGTCACGATATTAGATTTTTCACACCACGGTTATTGTGGCCAAAAGATTTCACGATATCTATATATTGCGATATCTATAGAATCCTTGGGGGAAAAAAATGTATCAGTCAAATTTTTACTTAATTTAATTTTCACTTTGTTTATTTAGTTTTTCTTTTTTAGGGCTGCTGCACATTTTTTAAGTCAAATTTAAGGCTTTTAAAGACCTTTTTAAGACCTTGAAGAAATAAAAATTAATACTAGCCTAGTAGCCTATACATTAGGGCTGTTACCAATCAAATTAAATCATTATCAATAAAATCCATCTTTGCAATACAGAGGTGACACAGAATGAGAAGTGACATTAATATATTTACACAGTATTTACAATTTGTCTACATAAAATTAATTCAATATTTAAATATGGAATTATTTCTAATTTTAACTTTTTAATTAAAATGTACTTTAAATATGAAACTATACTGCCAGTAGGTGGCAGCAAGTTACTGTCTTAATGAGTGAGTGAGTGAGTCATTCATTCAACCGATTTTTTCAAATGACTGATTCATTCAGGAAGGAAGCAAGTGACCGTCTTTATTGAATGGGTCATTTAATCATTAATTAAACTGATTCGTTCAAAACGCGGATTCAGTGAGTATAACAAAAAAATGTCTCTCTATTGCACGGGGACTCTGTTCTGCTGTTCATTATTTTGAAATTTTCGTTAGCGAAATAAAGAAAAAAACAATATTAACAATATTGTGTCTAAAATGTAACTCACATTGTTCATTTAACAATAAGTTAAATGAACATTGCATTTGTGCTGATTTGGAGGAAACGGCACTCTTGCTCGTGTGATATTGTAATACAATTATATAATATTATATGATATAATGACAAAAACACGGGCAAAAATGCCCGTGTATCTTGAATTTTGAGGGCATATAACTGCACGCATAGCTACATCACGCTGAGTAAGACGAGTAAAGAAAACGCGGTGCTTACTTATTAAAAGAATCACCCTTTATTTGAATATGAGAACACAGAAAATCGCTGTTAACAGGTTAATATGACATTTCCCATTCCATGACTAGTAAAATATTCGCAACTTACTCTCTGTAAAATGGCGTAATCTGCAGGGTGATGGACACGGAGGTGGGTAAAAAGGTTGGTGGTGTTGTCACTCTTCGCACTGACTGTAGCCAGGCAACTGAGGCAAATTCTGCAGATTGGGCTGTCTAAGGTGCTGTTTTCTTTGAAGCCGAAAAACTCCCATACTGTCGAGCTTACTTTTCTTGGGTGTGGACAGAGCCTCTCGCTCTCCTGTTCGGACGACATGGTTCTTCTCGGAATAGCTGCGCGCGCTGCGTCTTCTTCTTGTTTGACAGGTGTCAGCGTTAAGGTGCAATACTGCCACCTGAGAGGTCAACAAGGTACTGGCGCTGGAGTATTTACGTGTCATGATATCATAAGAGTCCTATTCATTTTAAATATTGTGGTTATCGCCAATACCAGTATATTGTCACACCCTAAATTAACATGATGTCGATATTTCATGCTTTGAATATCACGATTATCGTCAATACCGGTATATTGTGACACCGCTACCCGAGACATTCCCTTTCAAAAGCTACACTCAATGCTGCACTTAGAAGAAGGCAGAAGGCTTCAAGAGTGACCGGATTTACGGTCAAAAATGGAACCTTAGGCAGGTAGTCAGGGTGAAGATGCAAAATAGCCTTAACCATGCCTGGGGCAAAGTCTAAGCAGGATGGCGATGTCGACAGAGCCTGCAAGTCCCCAATTCTTTTCAGGGAAGTTATAGCCATGAGAAAAAACATTTTAAGGGTCAGTAGCTTGTCAGGCACTGACTCTAGAGGTTCGAAGGGGGTGTCAACCAGCCCCTCGAGGACCATGGCTAAGTCCCACAAGGGAATCTTGGCTCTAATGGGAGGCCTCAGTCACTTGGCCCCATGAATAGAGGAGAGTAGAGGATTCTTCCCTACTGGCACCCCATCAGTCAAGGCGTGGCAAGCCAATATAGCTGCCACATAAACCCTGAAAGTGGGGGGACAAATGCCTGCTGAAAGTTTCTCCTGCAGAAACTCCAGGACTGAAGAAACCTGGCAGTTGACTGGATCTGCATGGCGTGCAGTACACCATCTTTCAAAGACACCCCATTTGTTGGCATAAATTCTTCTCGTGGAGGGAGCCCTCACACTGAGAATGGTCTGTATGACGTCGGCTGAAAGCCCAGTGTCCCTCAGTTGGTACACCTCAGGGGCCAAACGTGAAGGTTCCACAACTCCGGCCGGGGATGAAATATTGTCCCCTGAACTTGAGACAGAAGGTCCCACCTGTTTGGTATCGCCCAAGGAGAGCAGTCGAGGAGAGCTATTATCCTGTGAACCAAATTCTGTTCAGCCAATGCGGCGCTATCAATAAGAGGCAAAACCCTTGCTGGTGAACTCTGGCTAGAACACCCGGGAGTAGAGAAACCGGGGGGAAAGCATATAGACACGTTCTAGGCCATGTATGCGCCATTGCGTCCAGACCCAGAGGGGCTGGGTGACTCAGAGAGAAATAGAGGGGACATTGCGCTGTCTGTTGGGAGACGAAGAGGTCCACCATGGCAGCCTCTCAACTGCTGGATGAAGCATTTCAGGGCCAGAAATACAGCCATCAGTTCAAGGCAGATGATGTACCATTTGAGCTGATGATCCTCACACTCCCCTTGGGCTGGACGACCATCTAAGACCGCTCCCCAGCCCGACAGGAAGGCGTCTGTCGTTAGCATTTTGCGATGGCAAGGCACACCTAGAGTAGGACCCAAGGCGAGGAACCAGGGTCTGAGCCACATAGAGAGGGTACGTATTATGGGATGCGTAACCCTTATCTGCCTTTGGGGATTGGCCCTTGGATGAAATCCCCTGGCTTTGAGCCACAACTGGAATGGTCTCCCCATAGGGATCACCGTGGACGCAGATGCCATGAGACCTAATAACCGCTGATACGGACGAATAGCCTGACATTGCTCAAGGTGTACTGGATGGTCTCGCCTCGAGCGGGAGACTATTGTGCCCCGCATCGTGATCGATTTCCATATAACCCCTAAGTATATCGTTCTCTGGGTAGGAGAGGGAACGCTTTTGCTGGCGTTGAGTCTCAACCCCAGAGAGACAAGATGAGCTAGAATGACATCTCTGTGTCATGACGCTAGCTCTTGTGACTGTTAGTATCAACCAGTCGTCTATGTAATTCAAAATGCGGATACCCTGGAGTTGCAAAGGAGCCAGCGCTGCATCCATGCACTTTGTGTATGTGCGGGGTGATAGGGCTAGGCCAAACGGAAGAACCCGATATTGGTAAGCTTCGCCCCCACAAAGTGAACCTCAGGAACTTCCTGTGTTGTGGCAATATTTCTATGTGAAAATATGCGTCTTTGAGATCGATCGTGACGAACCAATTGTAATGTTGAATTTGCAACATGATCATCTTGATAGTTAGCATCTTGAACTTCAAGCCTCGAAGATCTAAAATCGGATGCAGTCCCCCATCTTTTTTGGGGACCAGGAAGTATTGACTGTAGTAGCCCGTCTCTCTCTCTGGGAGGGGAACATGTTCTATGGCCCCTTTGTCCAGAAGAGATTGCAGCTCTTGTGACAGTAAAATGTGCCTGCTCCAGTTTTACGGTAGTGGGGACCACGCCGTTGAAACGCTGAGGGCGACGAGCAAACTGGATTTTGAACCCAAGTAGAGATGCCCGGCAGTAGCTTCCACGCTGCCAAGTTCTCTGAAATGGGTACCAATTTTGATACTTCCCGTTGAGGGGTGCTGGGTGTTCTGCACTAGCCGAAGAGGAGCCGGGGCACGCTTCGGGATCGCGTGAAAGGACATTCAGATCTGGAGAGGGAGCAAGCGATAGGGACGGACCCATCTCTCGGTCCTCAGCCAGATCCATACGAGAGCCCCACGATGACAGAGTGGGTGCTGGTCCTCGGAAGTAGGTGAGACAAGCGCGTAGCACTTTCACTGGGAAAAGTTCACAGTGCTCGCACTCGCCCTCCTCCAACACGCAGGCAGCGTGCTCTTCCCCCAAACAAACGAAACAAAACTGATGTGAATCTCATTCAGGCATGGGCCGTGAACACGGAGACACAGCTCTTACTTCATACGTTGCTCATTTTCTTTAGATCTTCTCTTTTCCTTATCGCTTCCAAAGAGAGTGAGAGGAGAAAGAGAGAACATTCCTGATTTGTCACACACACAACACAGTATGGTTCAGAAGACAACGAAACTTGAAGATGCACCTGCACATCTAATTATAGCCTCAGACGAGCGCGCATTACTATGACGTCACCGTCTGAGGCTGTCAAGTTCAATGTCAATTTCACTGACGTGTTATACAGAAGATTCACAGATGGTCACGCAAAGCTGTTCCCATAGCGCTAAGCATTGCATCTGCATTGAGTGTAGCAATGTAGAAATTTTTAATAAAGTTTATAAGAATAATTGAAGAACTTTTTCTTACCTCATTTAAGTAAAACAAGGGACCAAAATGTACAAGATGGTCAAAATTCAGCATATTGCATCAAAAGTCAGAGTATGTGACTGTTGCTTTCCCACCCCAAAACCCTAGCTGTCTCTGTTCTGTCGAACATGTGTGTGTGTATACCTGGTCTGATTGATCTTATTAAACTCTGTGAAGTTCCTCACTGTAACACTGGGAAAAGTCTCCGCATTTTCCATAAGCTTGGTCTTATTGTGTTCCATAATCTCTGTGACATTGGGAAAATTCTCTGTATAAGATCCTCTGCTAAAAATGAATACATCACATGTATGAAAAAGAATGTGGTCTTTTTGAACTTGTCAATTATGATTGAAAATATCTTACCTGGAGTTATTGAAGATGGGAAACCCAAGACTATAGCTAAGGATCAGAGAGCTGAGAGTCCAGACAGGAAACATGCTGTTCTTTAAACCAGCACTGACTTACTGAACAGAGTCAATGAAGCAGACCAGAATTGATTTAAGTATATATTTCATTCTCTAACCATTCACATGCTCTTTAAATATGTTAGGCATCTGTATATGTGTGTGTGATTCCCACAGGAATGAGTAGGTTTTGTCCTTGATTAAGAGAGGGACAAACATTTAAAAGACAGACAGAGGATCGATGAAACCTTATCAATGTTTTGGAGTATAAAGAGAGGAAATAAGTCACCATGGATAATAAATAAATCAATTCCAACTGTCACAATGTTGGACAATAATCATGGGAAAAGACCAGATTTTTGTCTATTCAATATTCAAGATTCAAGATTACTTGATTTGTCTACCTGAAGGGAGCAGTTCGTACTCTGAGTACAGGACATGGGAGGGGTCCGTTACAATTTTCCTAGCCTGTTTAACTATGGTCTTCTTGAAGAGAATTTGGAGGGAGAGATGCTCCCTCACCCCCATAACACTGCTGTGTGAACCAGTCTATTTATTTGTGATTTTAACTTAACTGATATGTTACCAAACCAAGCTACACTCTCTATAACAGCATGATAAAATAACATCAGTACCCTCTGTCCAACCCCAAACACCCAGAGTCTTCGCAAGATATAGAGTCGCTGTTGGATCCTAGTGCATACAGAACTCACATGGACATTCCATGTCAGATTACAGTCAATATGTACACCCAAGTATTTGTAAGAATGTACAAATGTTATGGACCAGTAATGGAGAATGGTCCCCCAGATGTCCTGGATCAAAAATTATTTCTTCTGTTTTCTTAGTATTTACAATGAGATGGTGGTCTTCACACCATTGTACAAACTTTTTAACCTCCAAACTATAACCAGAAATGTCAATGTCCGTATCCATAAGTCACAATATGGAAGTATCGGCAGAAAACTTGACAATAAAAGTGCTGGGATGACTGCTTGTACAATTGTTTGTGTATAATGTAAACAGAATGGAATAACTCACACATCCTTGAGGACTTTAGATTCAGATAATGTCTGGTTCGCTCGGACCTGCTGGGTCCTGTTGGTCAAAAATGAGTGATACAACCTGATGATGTATGGATTAACAGACATCTGTCTGAGTTTACTGAGAAGGATGTGTGGCAGCAGAGTATTAAAAGCAGAGCTGAAGTCTACAAAAACCAGTCTGGTGTAGGTCTTGGGGTTTTCAAGGTGTTGCAAAATAAAGTGTATTATAGTTAGTATAGCATCATCAGTGCCCCGATTGTCTTTATAGGCAAACTGATACGGATCTAGCTGTCCCTTTATGTTTGACTTCAGCTTCCACACCATTAGCTTTTCCAGACACTTCATTATAATAGAGGTCAGGGCTATTGGTCTATAATCATTATTTTTGGAAGGATTTTTGGAAGAGGAGTAATGATTGCCTTTTTCCAGAGAGATGGAACTGTATGTGAATCAACAGACCTTTGAAAGACAGGAACCCAAGCTGGTGTAAGTTCCACTGAACATCTTTAAAAGGAAAGCCAAGACACCATCAGGGCATGCTGCCTTATTAGGGCCCTATTTTAACGATCTGAGTGCATGGTCTGAAGCGCACGGCACAGGTGCACTTAGGGCGTGTCCGAATCCACTTTTGCTAGTTTAACAAGGGAAAAAATGGTCGTCGCGCCAGGCGCATGGTCCAAAAGATTTGTCCCTATTCTCTTAATGAGTCATAGGTGTGTTTTGGGCGTAATGTTGC
This sequence comes from Mylopharyngodon piceus, assembly GCA_039654765.1. Taxonomy (NCBI): domain Eukaryota; kingdom Metazoa; phylum Chordata; class Actinopteri; order Cypriniformes; family Xenocyprididae; genus Mylopharyngodon; species Mylopharyngodon piceus. The sequence goes on from CM077454.1 coordinate 14,822,039, forward strand.
AATAAACCAATCAGAGTCTTATCTCCCATTCCCTTTAAAAGCCAGTTGCACTCGCGCCATGGCGGATTCGGTATTTACATGGCGGAATTTGCAAGTGGAAAGACTGAACGCTTCCCCAGAGAGGAATCCTTTTATTTTTAACAATTGTTATTGTGTAACAAGCAGAGTGTATGCTTGTTGTGCACCCGCCTATAGGCTCATATTACTAACGCGCACTTTAAATAACAACAACAAAAAAAAATACTGCGCCAACAATGCGCCTGAACACACCTTGTTTTCGGACCATGGGCAAACAGATGGGCGCGAGTGCATTTGCTATTTAAACAACCTGGTGCTGGACCTGAAAATGATAACTGCGTTGGGCTGAAACTAGCAAAAAACACTTGCGTCGATTTGATTTGTTTTGCAACTGAATGTAATTAGATATATTAAAAAGTTATTACAGTGCTTGAATAAAGCATCCATTTTTCTACATTATTCAAAATGCATCTTGCTTTAGTAATGTTTATTAGGAATTTCCTGCATAAAGTTCTTACATCATTTAACAGATTTCTTGAAGTGCAAGAGACATGAACGTGAGCAAGAATGTCACACTTCACACATAGCCCGTGTCTTGCATCCATCAGTGCTTGAAGAGCACATTGCTCCTTTAGTAATGTTTCCAATCTTTGTTTCCTTTTACTGTGAGTATAAGTGAAATATTTATGAAAATATCCAGCCTAATTTGATACATTTTGCTGTACTTACAAGCTTTTAGTTGCATTAATTTTAGATGCATTTTTTATTTAAAGAAAGAAAAGAAAAGTCAATGGATAGTAATAAAAATGATTTTATTCTTCATTGGTGTGAAGAGATGACGTTAATAACATACATTTATATATTTGTTCTTTTTTTAATTGTAAAAAGGCTCAAAGGATAGACTTTTTACAATTAAATCTATCTAAAAACAATCAAATAAAAGTTTTTTCTCTTTTTTCTCCTGTGCATCTCTTATTTTTTCCCAGGCCCCCATGGGTCCCCTGTGATCGTTCCTGCTACTTCATCCCCACTATTCATCTCATCCAGTTTATGCACGGCACAGGTAGGAAGTACACATCCAATGCTGCTAAGGTACAGATAAATATTAGCTTACATTGGAATACCATATAGTAGTTTTTCCTAGAAACTGGGCTACCAGGAAGAATCTTGTGTGCTTAATTGTATTGTACTCATGTGAATAACATAAACTTATTCAAAACTAGACATTCATATTTTAGTCTTGTCAGGTTAATTATAAATTCTCACCGCATGGGCATGACAAAGATTGACCTAAAAGGACACAAACAAAACAAACAGGTCAATTTTACTAGCAATTCCATATAACAAACAAGCAAGCCACATAGACAAGTCTAGACACACAAATTCATAATTATTTAAATTCAGTTCGCAAGGTTGAATTCTCTGATCGCATGTTGTTTTAGAAGATAATACAATGTTGTGTGACATACCTCAACAACTCACATAAGTGTATTACATTTTAAGCATTAAGAAATGACAAATGAGTTCACCTAAAACACTGATTCAATTAAAGTGTTATTTATTTATTACAAGAATTTTACCAAAAGACAGGAGCACCACATGTACAATAAGAATTTGAGCATATTTTGATACTGACATGCAAAAAACATTCCATTCCTGTTGGTGAAAGAATCCCATAAAGACAGCAGTGGAATTCTCTCATTCAGGTTCATGCTCATGTTATTTCTTGCCAATTCCCATTGTATCTCTGTCTGAGTTTCTGTTCTGTTAAGCATGTGTGTGTGTGTGTGTGTGTGTGTGTGTGTGTGTGTGTGTGTGTGTGCGCGCGTTTTTGTGACATATCAGGACACAAATTTGTATAATGACATGGGTATGACATTACAAGGAGAGGGTGACTTATGAGGACATTACCCCATGTCCCCATTTTTCAAAAGGCTTATAAATCGTACAGAATGAGGTTTTTTTGAGAAAGTAAAAATGTGCACAGTTTTCTGTGATGGGTAGGTTTAGGTGTAGGGGTAGTGTATAGGGGGATAGAAAATACGGTTTGTACAGTATAAAAACCATTACGCCTATGGAATGTCCCCACAATTTACAAAAACAAACATGTGTGTGTGTGTGTGTGTATACCTGTTTCCCATGAAATCTGTGGCATTGGGAACAGTCTCCATGTAAGATCCTCTGCTAAAAACGAATACATCACAAGTATGAAAAAGAATGTGGTCATTTTTTCTTTCTTTCTTTCTTTCTTTCTTTCTTTATTTATTTCTTTTCTTTTTTTTTTGGACAACTTGTTAATTATTATAATCATTTTTATATTTGCTCTCTTTGTATGAATAACAAACTGTCTAATGAAATTTAGCACTTTTGAATCAAAGCAATTTTTCCATCTTTATAACAATCAAATAAAAGTAACCTTTTTCTCCTATCTCTTATTTTTGTCTCATTTTGTCATAAGCAGCACATGCGTTCTTGAATTAATTAGCCATCCAAATGGAAAGTATTTAGAAAAGAAAATGACTTTCAAAATGACTTTCATGTGACTTCCTTACTGTAATTCATGCCTGTAAGAAAAGTTATAAGAAAAAGAAAGAGCATATATCTTAGAATTCTTATAAAAGTTTCAGTATGAAATAGAACAGCAATTAATCAATATGTAAAATACATAAAATATGTTTTGCTGCATTAAAAGAAAATCTTAATTTCCTTATATATTTAAGCAGTAAATATTAGCCTAAATATAACAGTAACAGAGGAAACTCTGTATATGAAAAGGGTAGCAGAGCAAAAAAAAAAAAAAAAAAAAAAAAAAGTTTTTAATAATGTTTATAAGAATAATTGAAGAACTTTTTCTTATTTCATTTAAGTAAAAAAAGGTGGTTCAAAATGTATAAGATGGTCAAAATTCTGCATATTGCATCCAAATGTGACCATTGCTTTCCCACCTCAAAACCCTGTCTCTGTTCTGTCAAGCATGTGTGTGTATATACCTGGTCTGAATGATCTTATTAAACTCTGTGAAGTTCCTCATTGTAACACTGGGAAACGTCTCCATATAAGATTCTCTGCTAAAAATGAATACATCACAAGTATGATTTTTTTTTTTTTTTTTTTTTTTTTTTTTTGGTCAACTTGTCAATAATGTTTGATGAAAATATCTTACCTTGAGTTATTGAAGATGGGCATGCCAAGAGTGTAGCTGAGGATCAGAGAGCTGAGAGTCCAGACAGGAAACATGCTGTTCTTTACACCAGCACTGACTTACTGAACAGAGTCAATGTCAATGAAGACAGACAAGAGTTGATTCAAGCTTTTATATAGTTCCCTGACTATTCAAATGCTCATTAATCTTTTAGGGAATTGTATGTGTGTGTTATTCCCACAGGCCAGAGTGGGTTTTGTCCTTGAATAAGACAGGGACAGATATTTTTAAAAGACATACAGAGAAGATTGATGAGACCTTACTGATGCTTACACAAAATTACATCATATATACAATTCAATTTATATATTTATATTGTTATACACTGCCCTCCAAAAGTTTGGAAACACTCCTGGCAAAGTGTGGTTTTGGACGAAAATTTTTTGGTGCAAATACATTAAAGTAACTTGACATTATCATTGAAGACCAGCAATAATAATTTTCATTTTGATTACATAATAATGGCAATATATACATGTCAAAGTCAGACATGCCCCTTTGCCAGCTGTGATGCCTGGTTACTGGTTTAAACTTGGCCCAGGTTTGTAAAAGATTTTTGGGTCAGCACACCTTAATAGCTTCAACAATTGATTGCCAATTAAGTTTAGAATACAATGAACCAATTAGAACCCAGTTTAGGTCAGATAGCTGCTAATGGTGGATATTTTGATTAATCGAAAAATTAATTTTTTTCTATGTATAAACTGTTTATATAATAAAATATGTTTTCGTAGTTTGTGTTGTCCCTTATCAGTGCAAAATTATCACAAATTAAAAAGGATTCATGCCAATATTGTCCAAAACCCCACTTTTCTAGGGCGTTTCCAAACTTTTGGAGGGCAGTGTGTATATATATATATATATATATATATACAGTATCTCACAGAAGTGAGTACACCCCTCTTATTTTTGTAAATATTTTATTATATCTTTTCATGTGACAACACTGAAGAAATGACACTTTGCTACAATGTAAAGTAGTGAGTGTACAGCTTGTATAACAGTGTAAATTTGCTGTCCCCTCAAAATAACTCAACACACAGCCATTAATGTCTAAACCGCTGGCCACATAAGTGAGTACACCCCTAAGTGAAAATGTCCAAATTGGGCCCAAATTGTCAATATTTTGTGTGGCCACCATTATTTTCCAGCACTGCCTTAACCCTCTTGGGCATGGAGTTCACCAGAGCTTCACAGGTTGCCACTGGAGTCCTCTTCCACTCCTCCAAGACGACATCACGGAGCTGGTGGATGTTAGAGACATTGCGCTCCTCCTTCCATTTGAGGATGCCCCACAGATGCTCAATAGGGTTTAGGTCTGGAGACATGCTTGGCCAGTCCATCACCTTTACCCTCAGCTTCTTTAGCAAGGCCAAATAAGTGTATCTTGGTCTCATCAGACCACAGGACATGGTTCCTTAGTCTGCTTGTCTTCAGCAAACTGTTTGCGGGCTTTCTTTGTGCATCATCTTTAGAAGAGGCTTCCTTCTGGGACGACAGCCATGCAGACCAATTTGATGCAGTGTGCGGCGTATTGTCTGAGCACTGACAGGCTGACCCCCCACCCTTCAACCTCTGCAGCAATGCTGGCAGCACTCATACGTCTGTTTCCCAAACACAACCTCTGGATATGACGCTGAGCACGTGCACTCAACTTCTTTGGTCGACCATGGCGAGGCCTGTTCTGAGTGGAACCTGTCCTGTTAAACCGCTGTATGGTCTTGGCCCACCGTGCTGCAGCTCAGTTTCAGGGTCTTGGCAATCTTCTTATAGCCTACGCCATCTTTATGTAGAGCAACAATTCTTTTTTTCAGATCCTCAGAGAGTTCTTTGCCATGAGGTGCCATGTTGAACTTCCAGTGACCAGTATGAGAGAGTGAGAGCGATAACACCAAATTTAACACACCTGCTCCCCATTCACACCTGAGACCTTGTAACACTAACGAGTCACATGACACTGGGGAGAGAAAATGGCTAATTGGGCCCAATTTGGACTTTTTTACTTAGGGGTGTACTCACTTTTGTGGCCAGCGGTTTAGACATTAATGGCTGTGTGTTGAGTTATTTTGAGGGGACAGCAAATTTACACTGTTATACAATCTGTACACACACTACTTTACATTGTAGCAAAGTGTCATTTCTTCAGTGTTGTCACATGAAAAGATATAATAAAATATTTACAAAAATGTGAGGGGTGTACTTACTTCTGTGAGATACTGTATATATATACTTTATTGCTTTTACGTGCACATGAACTTTAATGACATCCCATTCTTAATCTGTAGGGTTTAATATGGAGTTGGCCCACCCTTTGCAGCTATAACAGCTTCAACTCTTCTGGGAAGGCTTTCCACAAGGTTTAGGAGTGTGTTTATGGGAATTTTTGGACCTTGATGGAACAGGAAGGGGCCATCCCCAAACTGTTCCCACAAAGTTGGGAGCATGAAATTGTCCAAAATGTCTTGGTATGCTGAAGCATTAAGAGTTCCTTTCACTGGAACTAAGGGGCCAAGCCCAACCCCTGAAAAACAACCCCACACCATAATCCCCCCTCCACCAAACTTTACACTTGGCACAATGCAGTCAGGCAAGTACCGTTCTCCTGGCAACCACCGAACCTAGTGGAAGTGATGGGAACACCTGAATTCAATGATTTGTATATATATATATATATATATATTAGGTTGTATTTTAAAACAGGCAACATTACTTGTTATATACTGACATTATTTTATCATCAACATAAGAAAAGAAGTCAATGCATAGTAATAAAAATTATTTTATTCTTCATTTGAGATTACATCATTGTTAAGAACATATATTTTTATATTTGCTCTCTTTGCATGAATAATAAAATGTCTAATGAAAGTTGGCACTTTTGAATCGAAGCAATTTTTACATCTTTAAAACAATCCATGAAAGTAACCTTTTTCTGGTATACATCTCTATACTATTTTTTCCCAGGCCCATATGGGTCCCATGTGGTCTTTCCTGCTTCTTCATCCCCATCCTGAATCCTGTCAACCAGATTACTCAAAGCGCAGGAAGGAACAAAACATCCAGAAGTCCTGTGAAGTACAAATAAATATTAGCTAACATTTTGGATATTGCTAGAAGAAACTGGGCTACGTATGTGAATGTCATGAATGTCATTTATGAGTAGGCAAATTCACATTTGAATGTTATAAGGTTAATTATAAATTCTCACCATCTTATTACGCCAATAATTGGGCTAAAAAGAAACAAACAAAAAACAAGTCAATATTAGCATTTCCGTATAACAAACAATCAAACCAAATACAAATCTAGACACACAAATACTGTTTTATTATCATATAAGATACACTCAGAATTGTGCTTGCAAGGTTGAATTCTTTGGTCACATGTTGGTCCAATAATTCATGAAATAATACAAGTACTTTATTTGCAGTCTTAGAATGTGATACAATGTTGTGTGACATAAGGTAAAAAATCCTTGTATGAAATTATAAAAGAGACATTACATTTTAAGCATTGTGACATATCAGTTTAATAAAAACTGATTCAATTCAAGAGTCATTTAAGAATAAAGGACAGGAGTACCGCTTGTACAACAAGAATTTGAGCATGTTTTAATGAGAGATTACTACAACAAAACCATAAAGTCTAAGAGAGGTTCTTAAATTCAGGATCATGCTTATTTTCTTTTATATGTCCCTTCATTTCTTGCCAATTCCCATTGGATTTCTGGCCAAGTCTCCTGCGATCTCATCTCCAATCTGCAGGGAAGACCCCAGGTTTGACAAGGAACAATTTGCCAGAGGACAATCCAAACGGTTGAAATGACAAAAGAAGATATCATGGGTTTCTGGCTTTTAATTATTAACTGTTTAAAAGCCATTTGCTAGGCAGGATCCATTGAGGTCGGTGTGGCATGTCAAGCAGCACGTGCATTATTGAATTAATTAGCCATCCAAAAGGAGAGAATTTAGAAAATAAAAAGAACTTACATAACTTTTATAAGCTTATTTTCTTGCTGTAATTCATACCTGAAAATACATGTTATTATGAATAAGAAAGAGCATATAACTTAGAATTCTTATAAAAGTTTCAGTATGAAAAAGAACAGCAATTTATCAATATATATATATATATATATATATATATATATATATATATAACGGTTAGTTCCTGTCCTTGATTCTGATTGGTCAATAGCTGTTTTATTCACGATAAAACACAGCTATGACCGCTTCACCCAACGGTTCTGTGTATCACTACACAACACCCTTAGCAAACACTCTTAGCAACGTAAACTGTTCTCAATTTTGTTCATTGAAGCTTAATGTATTATGTAGAAGAGTATTGTGAGAAAGAGATCGATTGAGCGAGTTTATTACCTGCATTCAGATTTAGCATTTTCCTTCAGATCAGTCCTATGTTCATACTAAAAAATCTGTTTAAATGTCCGCTGCATTATTGTCCTTTTAACAGTTAAGGGGTTTTCCCGTGACTGACAGCGCTAGTCAAAGCAGAGATTGTATATTATAGGGAGATGAGAAGGTCTGTATCTCTTACCATTGGAGAAAGCGTAACGGCTAACTTAATCACGTGCAGCACCTCTCAGCCTATTGTGTAAAGGCAGTGACGTCAGTGCCCGCCGTTCAAAACTCCTTCCCTGCGTACCACCAGAGCCAGAGCCTTAGCATTAGCGCTTTTTTGGCTAAAGGTTGCAGGCTTGCCTTCCAGTGGCTTTTACACAACATCTATCGTTCTATCTGTTAAACAGTAATGCGGCACATTTGCTGTTGACAATGCCGTAAATGAGTCCTACCTGTCGCAACATTCACTAGTCTGCCTTCTCTTAAAAAAATACATTTTTATCAAGCTAAAATCTACATATAGCTCCTAACGAAAGCATTGTTTAGTGTAAAACATGCTGAAGATTAGCGAACAGGCTGTCGATTAATTAAATTATTAGCTATTTCCCCACAAAAGCTGTTTAATCAGCATAGTGAAGCCTCTCATCCATTGACATCCATTCAAAAAACGGCCTCTGGTCTCCTTCCCTGCGTACCACCAGAGGCGGAGCATTAGCATTAGCCGTTACGCTTTATTGGCTAAAGGTTGCAGGCTTGCCTTCCAGTGGCTTTGGTCAAAGCATTTGTCAGCTGCGTCTTGTTCCGTGTTCACAGCAATTCAGTCTTTTCAATATAAAAGTCTTTGCGACTGAGTGAATCACTCATAAACACAGTCTTTGCTGCCATCTAATGGCGTAATAATGTAACTTCTGTTGCTGTTCACGGTCAGGGACTATTTTTCCCGGCGGAAGGAAGGCTTTTAGTGATTTTACTTCATGAAAGTTGCATTGATACTTTTTTTTTTTTTTGGCTTTAATATTTGTATTGTGTGGTAACCGTTTTATAAAAGCAATAAGGTACTCGAAGCTAGTGCTGTATTGTGAATTAGTCACGGCTTCGCGTCGTGCCTAACAACGCCCTTCAGCTGTGACTTATTCATGATACAGCACAGCCTCTCGTACCTTATTGCTTACGTAAAATACATAAAATGTTTTTGCTGCAATTAATAAAAATCTTATTTAACAAACATACATATAATTTCCTATCTATTTCCAGTAACACTTTATTTTGATGGTTCCATTTACACATTCTATGTTGATTATAAGTTTAGCGTTGCACCTACATGTCAGCTCACTGTATTAGTAGAGTATTGGTAGACTGTCTGTTTAATATCTTAAGTGTTTAAATACCTTAACCAATTATTTTGCTAACTCTAACCCTACCCTTAACAGTCTACTAATACTCAACTAATACTCTAATGAGAGTTAGTTGACATGTAGGTGCAACACATAGTCAACAGAATGTCTAAAGGGGGTCATCAAAATAAAGTGTAAATTTCCTTTTATATTTAAGCAGTAAATAACTACAAATATTAGCCTAAAGATAACAGTGACAGAGGAAACTCTGTATAGGAAAAGGGTAGCAGAGCAAAAAAACAAAAATAGTAATTTTAATAATGTTTATAAGAACTTTTTTTTTTACCTCATTTAAGAAAAAAGAGGCCCAAAATGTGTAAGATGGTCAAAATTCAGCATCAAAAATCCGAGTACCCAAAGTCTGAAGTATACCCCACCCCCAACCATGTGTGTGTATGTGCATACCTGGTCCTATTAAACCTCTCTGTGGCATTATTTTCCATAAGCCTGGTCTTGTGTTCCATACTCTCTGTGAGATTGGGAAAAGTCTCCATGTAAGATCCTGTGCTAAAAACATATACATCACAAGTATGAAAAAAGGTTCTTTCTTTCTTTTTTTCTTTTTCTTTTTTTTTTTTTTTTTTGGACATCTTGTCAATTATGCTTGAAAATATCTTACCTTGAGTTACTGAAGATGGGAAAGCCAAGAGTGTAGCTGAGGATCAGAGAGCTGAGAGTCCAGACAGGAAACATGCTGTTCATCACTCCAGCACTGACTTACTGAACAGAGTCAATGTTAATGAAGCAAACATTTCATTCTCCATTCACATGCTCTTTAAATATGTTAGGCATCTGTATATGTGTGTGTGATTCCCACAGGAAGGAGTAGGTTTTGTCCTTGATTAAGAAAGGGACAAACATTTACAAAGACAGACAGAGAGGATTGATGAGACCTTATCAATGTTTTGGAGTATAAAGAGAGGAAATAAGTCACCATGGATAATAAATGAATCAATTCCAACTGTCACAATGTTGGACAATAATCATGGGAAAATACCTGATCTTTGCCTAAAGTGTGTGTCTGGATATTCTGAAGCGGTTTTAGTTTACTCAACAGGTAAACATTTCAACATTATATGCAGTAGTTTAAAGGGTTAGTTCACCCAACAATGAAAAATTACTCACCCTCATGTCGTTCCAAACCAGTAAGACTTTCGTTCATCTTCAGAACACAAATAAAGATCTTTTTTTATATGTGAATATATGCTGTAAGCCTAAATTCAAACTGTTCATCATATAAAGTGATTGATTCTCTTCAGAAAATTTGGACTAAACCGCTCAATTCATATGGATTAGTTTTGCAATCTCTTTATGAACTTTTTCAAGTGTCAAAATGGTAGTCGCGTAGCTGTCTATGGAGGGACAGAAAGCTCTCATATTTCATCAAAAAGAACTTTATTTGTGTTCTGAAGATGAGCAAAAGTCTTACAGGTTTGGAACGACATGAGGGTGAGTAATTAATGAGAGAATTTTCATTTTTGGGCGAACTAACCCTTTAAGAAGGAATATTTTGTCCATGGACAGCTTATCTTTTGTTAAAGTCAAACCAATCTGGCATTCATTTCAGCTGTTTCAGGATTGTAGATACTCTGCTTTTATGAGTTTCAATAGGTTTCATATACGAGTTACCCTCTTACAGTAGTAATGATTTCCAGGGACTGGGGCCAATAATGATGTGGTGTTTTCATAATCAGTTTTCATATGCCTTTTATGATTACTGGACAACTAACATAATGTGGTTTGCACATGCTAGATTATCCTGCTGAATGTGATGTCAAAAATGAGATGATTTATGTAAACAGCTTTGAAAAGTCATACGGACACACTTTTAGTCATCAGACACTCAATCACCAAACAACACAAACCGAAAGAGAGTCAGATTGGTTTATAACACATCTGTTATGATAAACTGCAATTCACACTTCCCAAGATATAAGTTAACATATATTATCACACTTTGCCTCTCATGATTTCAGTGCTCAAAGTGACAACCAAAACAATGATAAAAAGTCAATTTATAGCACACCATACAGTATTAGATTTAGCGAAGGATGTCTGATTAGAACTATTAAAATATTTTCAGCTGGTTAAACTTAGAAATGAAAGTTCACCTGCTACCTTAAAAATGTGAGTTAATTCAACTTGAAAATAACCTTGAAAATAACCTTTGTTTCAACTTCAACTTAAAAATTAAACTTAAAGTAATGCATTGTCTTGACTATTTGTGAGTTGAAACAAAGATCATCTTCAAGTTGAGTTAACTTATGTTTAGTTGAGTTAACTCACATTTTTAAGGCAGCAGATGAACTTTCATTTCTAAGTTTAACCAGCTGAAAATGTTTTACAGTTTATACAGATTTGAGGTGGCTTCTGCAATCCATTATTATGAGTTTAGAAGTAGAAAAAATGTTATGTTGGGTTACATGGAAAAAAAGAAATATATGGTAAAAAATAACAGTATATACTGTTAAAGAGAGAGAGAGAGAGAGAGAGAGAGAATGGATATATCTTGACTAAACACAGCATGCCTAAATCAATCCAGTTTTCACAGAATATTACAGCAGACCTAAGATAACCAAACACATCACTTCATATTCAGTGAAAACACCATTTCATCATTATTTGATCATTCGGGTTCATTCTTTATTTCTTGCCAATTCCCATTGGATCACTGGTCATGTCCCCAGCAATCTCATTTCCAGTCTGTAGCATTGACCCCAGATTCCACAAGGAACAAGTGGACAGAAAACAAATCCTTCTGCAGAAATGAAAGAGAAGTGTATTTCAGACACCGGCAAATACTGAATGAGGATTTAAAATGATTATTCTGTCCTTTTGACAGTAAGGAAATTATCTAAAGGCCATTTGCTGTAATACAAATTATGAATCTGGTGTGTGTCAAAAAAAAAAAAAAAACGAAGAGGGTGATGCCAAGAATGACACAGAAAGAATGAGACCGGAAGTTATTTGTTATATTTTATGGTAATATTTCACCAGACATTTCAGATTTGATATTTGTGTGAAAAGGGTTCATGAAAGCTGTCAATGTGTCCATTTTATTTTGGCATTTTAGATTAGTGTGGTTTAACAAAGACCAAAAACACAATTGTTATCAGTGTATTTAAGAGCAAAACAAGCATTCTTTGTGCAATTTGTCTTTATGCTGTGTCATAAGGGTAGCATACATTAATGAACTAATTAACAATACAATGGAGAGAATTATTCCATTATTTTAAATGCAAATAATAACCTTTAATTAACACTGACTTTATTTTTAACTGCAAGGAAAACTAATATAATATAATATAATATAAATAGATTATTATATATGCATTGTTTTAAAAACAAATGAATTAAATGCAAGACTTACAGGAATCTCCTTTTTGGTACGACTGGTTCGGATCTATGGAAAAGTCAAGACATTTGGGTTAGATTAGAGAATTGTTTTAGCATTTTGTAGAACTCTATGGGACTCTAAAGTTTCTATACCTGTTTGTTGGATTGGTCTTAACATACTCTGTGGAGTTCCGCTCTGTGATATTAGGGATCTCCGTATGAGATCTACTGTTGAAAAGAATAAATCATAAGTAGAATGTGGGGACAAAATTAAATTTTTGTGGATAAAATACAACACTAACTCTTTAGTAGTGCTTGAAAATATCTTACCTTGGGTTATTGAAGATGGGAAATGCAAGAGTGTAGCTGAGGATCAGAGAGCTGAGAGTCCAGACAGAAAACATGCTGTTCATCACACCAGCACTGACTTACCGAACAGAGTCAATGTCAATGAAGACAGACAAGAGTTGATTCAAGCTTTTATATAGTTCCTTGATTAGTCAAATGCTCAATGACCTTTTAGGGATCTGTTTGTGTGTGTATTTCCCACAGGCCGGAGCGGGTTCTGTCCTTGAATAAGACAGGGACAGATATTTTTAAAAGACAGAGAATAAGAGTGATGGGACCCTATAAACGTTCTGAAAATATTTGGAAGCTGACAGCGATGATCTAAGAAACCACAGAACGATGAATAGTCCTACAGTTTTTAAGTTTTAGTTAGACTTCCATAATATGACAATACAGTGATAGTATGATTTCCAGGAACTGGCACCAAACAAGCATATATTTATATATTAAGCCAGAGAGGCTTCTTATAATTATTGTGGCATTATTTAATTTAAAAAAAATGTTTTTTTTATTACAGCATTTTTTGTTTTATTATAATATTTTTTTTAAACATCAGACACATTCATCACACAACACCAATGGAGTGTCAGACTCTGTTACTTTTAATAAACTGCAATTCACAATTCTGAAGATGTAAGTTAACATATTTTAATTACATCACACTGTGTACAACTCTTTGTAAAGCTCAAAGTGTCAACCAACACAATGACAAAATGTGCATTTATAGCACACTTGTAATACAGTTACAGATATAGGTGATCTAAAGATGTACAGTTAACATTTAAAGTTATTTGAGACAGATTTATGAACGGTGGTTCTGCAGTCCAGTATTATCAGCTTTGAAATGAAAGACATTCCAGAACTTAAATATTGAAGCGACAGTATTTATAATAAATTCCTTGCAATACATAATGTCTGTTACACAATGGGTAAAATAATGCATGTCTTTTTTCCCATTTTTATATATAATATAATATTATAAATAATTATATTATATATAATTTAAAGAATTATTATTAGGAGCACTGACAAACAAACTTAAAAATGGCAAAATACACATCACAGGACATTACATGAACACATTATATAATCCTTATAATATGGTTTCCAGCCTCAGCAAGATGGATGAGAACAAGAAGTAAACCTCGATTACTCTCGCATCTGCCCAGGCCAGACTGTGACCCCATGGGGGTGTCAACTTATCGGAAGTCCTCTGCTGAGAACATTCCCTTGGCCCGTCGCAGGATGGAATCCTTGGAGGCGTCATACGGATGCTCTTTTGAAGGAATCTCCAGCACAGCCGGGATGGACTGCATGTGGGCATCTATAGCATGCCGAATCATCTCTGCGATGAACTGGTTGATGAGGATGATGCCAATGTCACTGCGAGCCAGGAAACTCCTGTAAATGAGGAACAGATATAATTGATGTTGATATTCAAGTAAAAATTACATTATGGACTATAAATTATGAAATCTACAATTCTCAGTCAAAATTTAATCATTATTTAAAAACCTCTTAAAAGCAATTGGCACATGGTCTAATTTTATATATATATATATATATATATATATAATGTAATGTAAGGCCTATATTTGTGTGTGTGTGTGTGTGTGTGTGTATCTATATCTATATCTATAAATATAGAATCTAGATAGATAGAGAGATAGATAGATAGATAGATAGATAGATAGATAGATAGATAGATAGATAGATAGGAGCAAAAAAAAAAGTATAGGAAGGCTAGTCAATTTTATTCGTGAATGATAACGTCCTTAATCAATATGATATTGATATTTTCTTATTTATTTATATATTTGATTGTTTTTGGATTGTAACATATGGTTTTAAATCATTCAGATATTTCAAATACTGTCTCTTACTTGAAGGTCTCCTCTATCTCTGTGATGCTAGTGTCCTTTTCCACCACCAAAAAATTGGGTTTTCGGTTTTTATTAAGCTCTCCAATCCCTCCGAGGAGGAATCCGGTACATGTATCTTCATCCCCTATAACGGCGATTAATTTCCCCCGTCCAGGCATTGTGACTTTTTCTTATATTCGCTCAAATAAAAGACAGAATGGATGAAATGTTTTCCCGTCCTGCAGGATCATATGCTTTAATCAGCTGACTACTGCACTTCCGCTTTAACTAGACAGTAAGCTCTTTATTTAGACAGCTGATCTGGGATCTGTGCTGCTCGTGTTAATGCCTGCCTTCAGTGTGTTGATCATGACAAATCTGATCTTGAATCAGATTAAGTGCGCACACAGCCTGAAACAGGCAGAATTGTGTCATAATAAGCCACATTTTAAAAATTTTGCAGATATTATCACATGTTGTACATTTCCGAAGCATAAAAACATAAAAGTGATGTAACATTTACAGGAAAAGCTATCTTTTTCTGCGATGACGTTATAACCACGCGACTCTTGTTCGTCAGTCACGTGAGGCGGGGTGTGAAGGAAGACAACAGTGTAAATTCATCATTGCTTAAAAATGGTAAATATAATTATTACTTTGGGGGCATTTGTCCAACTAAACGTTTCTTTTAATGAAAAGGTTTTGTTGTGGTGTGCGCATGCTTATGGAAAACATAAAAGCGATACATAATGTGATGGAGAAAGCATTAAGCTGTAAGGAATTATTAAACAGACGATCTCTGCAACTGTTTAATTCCTGTATTACCTTGTGTTGAAATGCAGACCACCGCTCTGACCCAAGGTTTGGAGAGAATACCAGATCAGATTGGGTATTTGGTTATTAGTGAGGACGGTGTACTTGCGGTAAGTTATTAAAGTAAAAAATAATAACTTTACTTATTGCAACTACTTTACGTAAAGAAATAACATATGTTGAATAGAGAATCTTATGTTACAAAGAAAAAAATCGAAAGAAAGAATAAGAGAATTGTCCAAACAAGTAACCCAGGGTCTTTGCTGTAATTAAAAAATAATGTTATGCATGTATTATCTGGACCTATGCATTTTATAATTTTAGATATTGTGTGTGTGTGTGTGTGTGTGTGTGTGTGTGTGTGTGTGTAGACTGATTGATTGATAGATTATTTATTTGTAAATCTTGTACTATTACAGTCCGCAGGAGAGCTGGAGAATGACGAGCACACGGCAGGAGTGATCATGCAGATGGTCAGAACCGCCTGTCGTTTCAGGTTGCACGGGACAGCTGAGCCACCTTTTAAACGCATGTCAGGTAAAAAACATACGTGTTTTTGCTTGGACCTCAATGTGCCACCTAGGTGAATCTCTTAAAGCCTGTCAGAATGTGTTTGGGTCATTTTTCACCCTAAAATTTGCAATATCTGGACAGCATGATTTTCATCACTATATTACAATAAATTGTTCTCAAAGTCTGTGTAAAGCTACCACTTAATAAATATCCTGATGTTATTCATCTTGCTGTTTTTGTCCCCCACAGTGATGTTTGAAGACTACGTTTATGCTGTGACCATCTCAGGACAGAAAGTTTTTGTAGTCAAAAGGCAGAACAACCAGCGGGAACCTGTTATTGTGTAGTAAAGAGGATAATATGGACTGATCTTACCCACTTCTACAAGCTCAAATTGGTGCCCTCACATTGAAACCGCCATTGCAACCATCTGATGTTTAGCACAATCACACTGAATTTCTTTTGTAAGAAGACTTTATTACACCAATTTGGGGGCTTTTGCTGGTGTCAGGTGTATTTGACCTGATCCTGAGTAAGTTAATGTGTTTTCTTGTATAACTGCAATGTTACAGACTATGGTCACAGGATTCATCTGATGCAAGATTAAATGCTGTCAATATTTTAGCCCCTATTTATGCTTGAGTGGTTCCAATTACGGTATTAATGAAGATGACTATAGATTTGTATTTACATTTAACCCATACATCTATTAACATACAGCTTCCTCATACAAATACAGGCATGTTTTGACTTAAGGACCTGCTCATCACATCATATCTTTATGCAGAAATCTCATTAGACTGGAATCATGTATACAAACATGTATTAGCCACGGAAGCGGTTTATTTTTAAAAATATTACACTGGGTGTTATAATTGCATTATGAGTTTCATATTCCAATCTTAATGTAAAGTGTGAGAGCTTGTAGTGAGGTGTTATAATAATCTGTGAAAGCAGAAACTTAAGTGCACTGAATTGACTTTTTACAGTCTGTTTCCAAATGTCTAATTAATTAACAGGCTAGAAATCAAATCTTCGAATAACTGCATTAACAATAATATATTAAATAAAGTACTATGCATTTTAGTTTGCATTCTTTTTCAAGAAAAATCAAAAAATGTACTGTTCTGTACTATATCCTTTATTTTAGAGTTTAAAATGTGTCATGTATGTATGCCTATGTCATGGTCTTTTGCATAGTTTATATATAGTCAGTATATATAAACGTGTGTGTGTATATATATATATATATATATATATATATATATATATTACTAAAAAATGCTGGGTTGTTTCAAACCCATGTTTGGGTCAAATATGGACAAACCCAACTATTGGGTTTAAAATTTTAATTTAAAATTTAAACCAAAGGTTGAGTTTGAGTATATCGAGTATATAGCAAATATATAGCAAAAAAATAAAAAAATAAAAATAAAGTAAAATATAGATAAAAATAGATTTAAATTATTCCAATCATGAAAATAATGTGGAACGAATAGTTTTGGTTTTATTAATTTTTACTGATCTGACATGATTTAGGAGAGGAATTCTGAAAATGCTTTGAACCCCAACAATCCCTGTCTTCCCACAAAATACTACAATACTTAACTTCATCTTTCATCTTTGTTTCATAGTAATACAAGGCCAAATGACTAATAAGATGAGGTTTTAAAAAATATCTGGAAAGGGTGACAGAGGAATGAGAAAAGGGGAAGGAAAATGCAGAAAAGTGCGTTAGAACAGGAACTGGTTGCAAAGTCCTTGATGTGAAGTTCAAACCAGCAAAGAACATTTCGACATTTCCTGTACTGCAACACTCATCTGGCATTTCATACGGATCTTTTCAATGAATCGGTTCACAAAAACAACCTGAACGATTCTTCCAAGCATCTGTCTGAACGGTTAACTCACAAGAGCTTAAAGAGGGGATTTCATGCAAAATAAAAGTTACTTTAAAATCAGAAATAGCACAAAATAAACATACTGGAATTATTTTAACGCTACAGTAACACTAGGTGGCGGTAGTGCACTTTTAATTTTGAGAATCGCCGTTAAATAAACACAACAAAGAAGAAGAAGCAAAAGGTTCTTCATCGAGGGGAAACAAATACTGCAGGGTAACAAAATTAATAATATTCTTGCATTTTACGTGGTTTTCAAGTTGTCATTAAATTGTTTTTGACTATTTAATATGTTCTTTTTAGGCCCGATGGACGTGAAAGAGGAAAGTGAAGAACTGGGTGCGGATAAGAAACATAAGTATTATTTCTTAACAAAAGAAAAACCTATTCTTTACGCTGTATTTTGTTAAACAAGAACCAAAACAGTTGTCCCATTTTGTCAAGCGCATAAACTCACATCTTTGTGGTAGTTTGCCTTTATGTGGTACTAGTAGCATGTTAGCAGTTTACATTATAATTCTATGTAGAGCGATAAATACTTTTGAAATAAGCTAATGTGTCTGCTGGTATGTTTGGCCATCCAACTTGGTGTTACTTATTGCTCTTGAATTGATTTGTGACTATGGAATATGTTCATTTTAGGGTTAATGGAAGTCAAAGAGGAAAGAGAAGAACTGCATGTGGATGAGAAGGAGCCTGAGTATCAAGAACCTTTTAGTTGCCCCGAGACGGAAAACAATTTATCAATAAAAAGAAGTAAAAAAACAAGAGCCGAGAAATCTGTAACCTGCCCTCAGTGTGGAAGGAGCTTTGCACAAAAAGGACACCTGAACACTCACATGAGAGTCCACACTGGAGAGAGACCTTTTACCTGCATGTACTGTGGAAAGAGTTTCAAACAAAAGGACTACCTTAAAGATCACATACTAATTCACACAGTAGGAAAGGCAGCCACATGCCTTCAGTGTGGGAAAAAAATTAGTAATAAGAAAAATTTGAAAAAACATAATCTCTTACACTCTGGAGTAAGACCATACAGCTGTGATCAGTGTGATAAAACATTTATTTTGGCTTTTCAACTGAGAAGACATCAGGCAGTTCATCTAAAGGAGAAGCCGTTCTCTTGTACTTTATGTGGAAAGAGTTTTTCACGGTTGGATTGTTTGAAAGTGCACCAGACATTACATACTGGTGCAAAAGATCATGTTTGCTCTGTGTGTGGGGATTGCTTTCCTAAAGCCTATTATTTGCGACAGCACCAAAAAATACATACTGGAGAAAAACCTTACAAGTGTTCATACTGTGGAAAGGGTTTCACTCACAGTGGATCGGTGACGGCACATGAGAGAGTTCACACTGGAGAGAAGCCGTACCACTGCTCATTGTGTGGAAAGAGCTTCAGCCAATTAGGTGGTCAACAGACCCATATGAAAAAACATTGCCCAGCGCTGAAAACATGTATTGGATTGGTTACTGAAAAATAAATCATTAAAAAAAAAAAAAAAAAATGAAGCAATGTTACTTGGTTACATTCAGGGTGAAGACACTTTGCCTGTTTTTTTTTTTACTCCGAAATTTCTTTTTCCCAATTTGAACTATATAAAGAAATTTACCATAGGCTTATATAGAAATGAAATTAAAATAAAATATTCAAATGCTGTTGTGGTTTAATGGAATGTTTTACAGCATATAAAGACTACTGTATCATATTTGATACAGAAATTTCTATTCTAAGACCTCTAAATTATTAACATGATCAAAACTTTGTTTAATAACCTGTTATACACAATCTATACATGCTCTCTTGTCTGATTTATAGTTGTTAATGCTCTTTTAGCAAATAAAAATGTCCACTTTCAGGTCATGGTACACGTCTTTTTGCTGTGAAATCTTTAATGATTATTATGAAGTAAAAACATGTTTTAAAATCATTAAAATGCGAAACACATCAGACTGATTGTTTATTTGTAGATCTCTCAAATCTGAATAAAATTTAGGTGTTTTTTGCTCCTTAAGCTCCATATTCTCACTATATCATAGTATATGGGGCATAAAGGCCTGGTGTATCAAATATAATATAAAAACATTAAAGGAATAGAAACTGTATCCAGAATTCTGATGCATGTATGTAAACCAGAGATGCAAAACTAAGTTCCTGGAGTCCTACAGAGTTTAGTTTTAACCTTAATTAAATGCACCTGATCCAGTTAATCAAGTCCTTCAGGCTTATTTGAAAACCACAGGTAGGCCTATGTGTGCGTGTGTTTGAACTAAACTCTGTTGGACTGAGTTTGACACCCCAGATGTAAACTTAACATTATTGGACAGTGCACACTCTCACTAGTTAAGTAGCCTATATTTTAAAAGACTATTATAAAAACATCTTTAGAAGTAAATTATGAATTAGCTCATAATGTAAACTTAATGTAATAATGTAAACTTTTTCTTTTCTATATAGTGAACACATACAGTTTAGTCTATTAACAGTCACTTACTAAACAATGATCTTTCCCTATGTGTTACTGTATTCTAATTAACCAAAGCTGACGCTGCGTTTTCAAAAGAACAGTGGCACTTTTTTTTTTTTTTTTTTTTTTTTTTTTTTTTGGCTTTAATATTTGTATTGTGTGGTAACCGTTTTATAAAAGCAATAAGCTTCTTGGGGCGGCACTTTTCTTCCTCCTCATCTTTATCGTGGGATCCGTGACGCCAGCGCGTTTGTTTGTCTTTATTTAAACCTGAATTAGGCTAAAAAAACGAGAGACTTTATATAAATATCTTAGCATTTAAAAAAAAGTCAAATTAAATAGTTAAATCTCAAAACCAACAATCGGTTCATCGTTTAGCATAAAAGTTATTTCAGTAGGCTATGTTTTCCCTGCTCGATTCATGATTCATATTTTTATAGATGAGATTTAAAAATCAAATATTTTTTTATAATATTTTATAATATTACTATTATAATATAATATTATAAACTTATAATATTTATTTTGTAATACTGTTAAACTTTTAATTTTTCCTGAGACGTCACTTCCACACCCGGAAGCGACTGCAGCAAGTAAACAGGACACGTATTCGGGTAAATGCGATATTTCTGCCTTGAAAGACAATTATATGAACAGTAAATGAAACTAAGAGCACATTCACCTTATTTGCAATGCTTTTAACTCTAAATGTCATGATGTGGGATTTAATGTATTGTATTCTCACACCTTTACAACTAGCTAACTAAATAATTAGCTACAGACAACAAATGAGCTGTAAAATATAGTCAGTATTATCTTAAAATAACGGACAGCAGAAACAGTCTCAAAGACAAACAACAACAAAAAGCGTAAAATATCAAATTATGAATGTTTATTATTTCCTTATTTCGGCCAGTGCTTTATATGGATAATTTTAAAGTGTGAAACAAACATTATTCACAAAAGGAATATATATATATATATATATATATAATAGGAATATTTAGTTTTAAAGCAAACTCCAAATATTGTGAAAAGCTGCTTACATATTTTCCACATTGCCCTTCTTTCTTTCACATATAGAAGTCTTAAATCTGTATTTACTTTGCAGGTGGAGATTATATCGGAGAGTATGAAACCAGCCTGACAGTGATACAGCATGGACAAGTTCGGTATGAGCTTTGGCGGTGGTCCAAGCAAGAAGGAACTGCTGGAAACCATCGAAGTGCAGAAGAAACAGCTTGTGAAGTATCAGACGCGTTTTAAGGATGTTGTCAGAGCGTACCAAAGCTTACTTAAGGAAAAAGAAGCCTTGGAAGCCAGCCTGAAGGTACTGACCATTTCTCAGGAGGTGGATTTAAGCCAGCGTGGTGATAACCTGTCGTTTAGTGGCGCTACAGGAAATGCTGAACGATCATTGCTCTCCGACCTTGGGGATGACCGATGTTCACTTCACAGTGAAGACAGCCTGGATACAGCAGCCTCTGCTGAAACGGCCACAAGTGTGACCAGCAACAGCACTAAAGGAGACCAAATAGAGGAGGACCAAAGCTGTGCTGTAGATGGAGCCACAGCTGGAGCTGTTGTACATGCCTTACCCCAGCAATCAGAGGAGGCAAGTGGGTCTGAAAGTGGCATCAGCACCAGCAGCAGTGGATGTATGGAGCCACCACCACCTGCAGCAGACACAGACCGCCGTGTCATCCAACTAAAGACGCAGTTGTCCACCCTGACCAGCTCCTTGTCAACCGTCACTCAAGAAAAGTCCAGAATGGAAGCTTCATTCCAGGCGGACAAGCGGAAGATGAAGCAGGAACTGGAGGAGCTGCAGGCCAGGATGGAGGAAGATCAGAAGCAGCACCAGATGGAGCTTCAGAGCCTGCAGGAGCAGCTGGCAGAGAGCAAAGCCCGCGTCATCACCCAGCAGCACGAACGAGCGCAGGAGCAGGGCGATCATGCGCTCATGCTCCGAGAGCTTCAGAAACTCCTGCAGGAGGAGAGGGGATTGAGACAGGATGCCGAACTCAAACTGGAGGATGCGCGGGAGGCGTTGGCTGAAGCCATGCACGCAGCAGACAGAGGGCTAGATTACGAATCGCAGCTGAAAGAGATCACTCAGGAACGAGAGGAGCTGAGAAAAAGCCTGAAGGCTGCCGCAGCAGAGAGGAGTAAACCTGACCCACGTGTGGAGGAGCTCCAGCAAGAGATTGCAGACCTCAAAGCTCACTTCAATCAGCAACTTCAGCAGGAAATCAAAAAGGTACTTATAAAAAGGCCATATCTTACAGTTTTGTTAGGTTTCTAGCATTCATTCTAGTCATCGTTAAGACTACAACCCCTGGCAAAAATTATGGAATCACCACACTTAGAGGATGTTCACTCAGATTTTTTACTTCATAGCAAATAAACAAATCACAGATATGACACAAAAAAGGTTTTGTTCAATAGCTTAACATTCTGGCTTCAGGAAACATACCTCAAACAAATCCACTTTTGTTATTATTATTAATGGCATGTCTTTTTCCAGAGCAAGTACAGGAAAAAAGTATGGAATCACTCAGTGTTGAGGAAAAAAATATGGAATCATCAACAAAAAAACAATTGTTGCTCCTCCTCTGGCTTTTGACAGCCTAAATTCTTTGAGGCATGGACTTCATTAATGAAAAACAATATTCCCCATCAAGCTGGTTTCAACTTTCTCAAATAGCGTTTGACAGATCAGCTTTGCAGGGTGGAGACTTGCCATGGACCAGTGTTTATAATTTCCACCATAAATTTTCAGTTGGACTGAGATCTGGACTGTTTGCTGGCCATGTCTTTGAGTTGATATGCCTTTCCTGAAGAAAAGCTTTAACACTCTTTGCTCTGTGGCAAGATGCATTATCATCCTGAAAAGTTATTTCATCATCACCAAACCTATTTTCTATCGATGGAATGAGAAAGTGTCCACAATTTCAATGTACACCAGTGCATTTATTGTTGAGGTAATGATTGTCATCTCCCCTGGTCCTTTACCTGACATGCACCCCCATATCATAAATGAGTTGGGAAATTTGATTGTTTTCTTCAAGCAGTCATCTTTATATGTTTCATTAGAACAGCACCTGACAAAAGTTCCAGCGTAATCTCCCTGGCTAATGCAGATTTGCGATTCTTCACTGAATAACACTTTCATCCAATCATCCAGAATCCATGATTGCTTCTCTTTAGCCCACTGTAATCTTCTTTTCTTTTGTTTAAGTGTTAGTACTCCTTTTCATTTGGCTTTTCTATATGTAAGCTCAGTAAGCTCTATATGTAAGTTCAAGCTGGTTTTTTACAGTTCTGTCCCAAAAATTGGCTCCTGATTCTGTCTGTTTTTCTTTTGTTTTGTTGTGCGTTTTCTATTGTAAAGGCAGATTGCTTTGAGATTTCTATCTTGACGCTTTGACGTCTTCCTTGGTCTGCCCGTATGTCTTGCTTTATAACCTTCCCATTTAGTTTATACTTGCGCCAAATTTTAGACACAGCTGACTGGGAGCAACCAACTTCTTTGGCCATACTCCGTATTGAAATTCCTTGTTGAAGGAGTTTTATAATCCTTTCCATTGTTTCAACTGAGAACTCTCTTCTTGGGGCCATATTTCATTTCAATTAGCCAAGTCAAACAACCCATTAAGATGCAAGCACTCCCTTTTAACTACTGACTAATTAGCATTTTTAGACTTGTCCTAGTATTTGTTTAAAATGGAAATTAACAGAAGATTCCATATTTTTTTTCCTCAACACTGAGTGATTCCATACTTTTTTCCTGTACTTGCTCTGGAAAAAGACATGCCATTAATAATAATAACAAAAGTGGATTTGTTTGAGGTATGTTTCCTGAAGCCAGAATGTTAAGCTATTGAACAAAACCTTTTTTGTGTCATATCTGTGATTTGTTTATTTGCTATAAAGTAAAAAATCTGAGTGAACATCCTCTAAGTGTGGTGATTCCATAATTTTTGCCAGGGGTTGTATGGCAATTTTTCACCCCACTTACTTAACAGGCCATTTTTGTTGTTCTACTTTTAAAGTTGACCATTCTTATTCAATTTTCTTATTTATTATGGAATATTGCAGTATTTATTATAAATGATTTAACGTGCACATCATTATTTTTTTTAATTCTTGAGCCGTCGTAATCTTTAATCAAAGTAACTTCCCCTCCCTCTTGCAATAACAGCTCTTCTCTTCTCTGATGACGTTCACTGGTCCGAGGGCAGGACAACCTGTCACTCACATGAGATCACAGCGATAGCAAACAACAACGTTTCAACCATCCAGTCAATTGCCGATGGACAAAATCAAGTCTTGAAAATGTTTTTTTTTCATTTTTGAGAAGCCGTTTCACTTGGATATACGTCACAATAGGGAAGAAAAGACTATCGCAACTTCCGTTCCGTTAAGAGTGTATACATTTTATACTATGATTGGCTAATCCCCATTTCACACTGTTGTTTTTGGGGACAGGCCAACTTGTTGAATACTGAATAGGCATGTACTCCCAACAGAAAATGTATAATGCATGATATATCCATACAGCCTATATTAGATTTGGTTTGAAGTGGCAGTGTAATGGAAGTAGCTTTCTTCTGTATTGTGACATACATCCAAGTGAAATGGATTATCTGAAAAGAAAAAAAATGAGGGTGAGACACGGTTCTACACATCATTTGTATATTGAATGGAGGCAGATCTGAGTTCAAGTGGAGTTTAAGCGGACTAAATGATTGGTGAAGTCCAGCATACGTCACGTATGATTCAGTTATGACACTTTGATTAAAAATTACAAGGTAAAAAAAATGAAACATGCATGGATGAATTGTTCACAACAAAATCAATAACGTGTTTTAAAAATAGAAAGGGTGAATTTCCATTTTACTTCAATATCGGTATCGATTAATACTAATATTTAATTTAAGAACATTATATTTAAGAACACTGTTTAATGTAATCTTTAGTAAAACTTTTTTTTTTATTCTGTACATCAGAATGTTCTGATGTCTAAATTCACTTAAAAGTATTGAAAATTTATTTAAGTGATATTTATTTTAAAATAGATTTTTTTTAGCATTTTATTTTTAATTTACTCAGACAAAATATAGAATTTTGATATCAGCCATTTATCGGTTAATTGGTGCATCGCTAGATAATCTCAATAGGGCTTTTCACACTTGAAATATTTAACCCTGTGTCATTCTAAACCCCGGGTAAATGGAATCCTGGGTTATCTTACTTCACGTTTCACACTGCTCATAACTTACCCGGGGTTAACAATTAATCCTGGGTATTAATAAACTGACATTTCACATTCCTAAACCCTGGGTTAACATGCTTATTTGCATATTTGCGGTGTCAGTGCCACTGATTGGATAAACGCAGCATGCGACGCATTCACATCTCTAGCATTGCGCATCCTCGTATTGCCGACTGTACTATCGAGTTTATACTGAATAGACATTTCGGACTATAAGGGTAAGAATGAAATGGTCTCTTCTTCACTCAAATTGTCGCGTTTTCTGTCAGCATTTGACATTTTTCCTCTCAAACACTAAATTTACTGTTTATAATGCGAGGTGTTTCCTTGACTCTAAAACACACTTTAAAAGTTTGGCACCGCAATGCACGGTTAACACCGCAAAACCGTAAAACCGGTGCTAACCCTGCTCCGGAGCAGGGCTTCATAAACCTGGGTAAAAACCCTGTGCTAAAGGTCTTTGCACACTGAGTCCGAAATTCGCGTCCGAAACTTTCGCACGTTAAAAAATAAATACGACCTCTCTTTGTGTCAATCATGTTTACACACTGCCTCCGAAACTTTCGTCCGTCATAAAAATATTCGGATCAGGTTCGATTTTCTGCATTTTTCGCATCTGTGGCACGCATTTTGAGAGACGTTTTGACAATTCAGAGCCACCGTACTTGAACGCCAAAATCCCGAATGCCATCTGACAAGTTGATCCACCGTCGTCTACAGCACAAAACAGCAGCACTGTATGACAAACAAAGTGCAGAATACAAAGAGACAGAATATAAAGTCAGATTGTGCCAGTATCGCTAGCAAAGCATCAAACTGAGCCACTGACATCCTGAAGTAAACTTTGAAATGCTCGGGATAATCACGCAGCTCCTTGATGAGGTGGAACTCTCCTTCCTCTCTACGCAATCTCGGGATTGGATGGACCCAATATTTCCTCTTTCTTTTTCTCTTTTTCAGAAGAGAAAGGGCAACTAAATCATGCTCACTGCTTGAAGACTCCATTTTGTATTGTTTTTTGCGAATTTTTTCGCAACGGATTCATTAATACGCATCGAATTCAGCGTGCAAGGTATCTGTGCGTGACGAATTTGTAGGATCACGAATACGAAAAAACGCATACGAAAATTTCGGACTGTGTGTGCAAAGGCCTTAACCCCGCTTTTAAATTACAAGTGTGAAACGTTCCATTACCCAGGGTTAAAAGCGGTGTTTAGAACGACGATAACCCGTGGTTAAGCGCAGTGTGAAAAGTCCTAGTATGTCTGCTCAATTAATTGGCCTGGCTGTACATTCATACTATTTCATACAGTCCTGTTCCTGGATGGCCAGTATCCTGCAGAGTTTAGCTCCAACCTGCTCCAACACTCTTGCCTGGAAATTTCTAGCAATCCTGTAGACATTGATTAGTTGGTTCAGGTGTTTAATTAGGATTGAAGCTAAACTCTGCAGTATTATTTCGCCCTCCAGGAGCAGGATTGGACACCCCTGGTCTATTGCTAATCTAAACATTTATTCTTATTTCTTACTCTTATGTGTCTATGTAGGTGGCACAGGCAGATGAGCTTCTCCGAGAACAGGCACAGATGGAGGAGGCACGAGTTGCCAGCCTTGAGGAGCGAGTATCTGAGCTCTCAGAACTGTTGGGTGCCTGCGAGAAGGCCAGACAGAAGGACCAACAGAACGCTCAGAGGCTGCGAGAACGCATCCTTCAACTTGACACCGAGAACAAAACCCTCGCCATTGCAGCAGTCAATAGGACGACGACCTCCGATCTAAACATTGACGACACCAACTTGAACGTGGACGTGTTAAAGGACAAACTTGAGAAGGTAAAGAAGTTACTCCTACTGGCTGCACAAAGATCTCAAGACCAGAGCCTGGACATCGAAAAGCTGCTAGGAGAAAAGGACAAGGAAGTCTCAGAGGGAGAGAAGGCGTCAGCGCTCCACTACCAGCAAGAGCTCCGGCAGCTAAGGGAGGAGTTTGAGCGTTACAAAATGAGGGCTCAGGGTGTACTGAAAAACAAGAACGCAAAAGACGGCAACCAGTCTAAAGAGTTAGAAGAAGCGCGTGACCAGCTGGCCGAGCTGAAAGAGAAGTACATCAACCTTCGCATTCTTTCCGACGAAGCGGAAGCGCAGCACAAACGGGACCTGGAGGAGCGGCAACAAGGGCTTGTAGTGCTCCAGCAGGCCCACAAACAGGAAGTCGAAAGGCTGGAGGCTCAACACAGGGAGAATTTCTTGCGGCTTGAGGAAGAGCTGCACAAACAGAGAGATCGCACCATGGCCCTGCTTGCGGAAAAAGACCTCGAGCTGGAGCGACTTCGGGCTGCGGCAGTGATCAGTTTTGGAAGCCATCAGAGGAACGCTACAAATAACAGCACAGCGATGGAAGGTGGTCACCCAGAGGAAGCTGATACAGAAGAAGAAGAAAGTGACATTATCACTCAAGCTTTAAAACTATCTGGGCCCAACGAGCCAACTTTATTGCTCTACGCTGAACAGCTGTCCCGCAAAGAGGTGGAAGTGGCCGCCTTGCGCAAACAAAAGCATCGGCTAGAGGAAGACTTGCACCAGCTACAAGGAAAGCTGATTGCAAAGGGGGAGAGGCATGAAGAAGAGGTTGCTGAGCTACGGTGCCAGTTGGACAAGCATATTCGGGACCAAGGAAGAGATGGGGCCAACCTCGAGTACCTCAAGAACGTCATTTATAGGTTTCTCACACTCCATGACACCAGGGGGCGCCAGCAAACGCTCAC
The DNA here is from genome assembly GCA_039654765.1 of Mylopharyngodon piceus. Taxonomy (NCBI): domain Eukaryota; kingdom Metazoa; phylum Chordata; class Actinopteri; order Cypriniformes; family Xenocyprididae; genus Mylopharyngodon; species Mylopharyngodon piceus. The sequence continues at coordinate 14,850,297 of CM077454.1, forward strand.
GGCCATTTTGACCATTTTGCACTTTAGTCCTCAAGAGAAACAAGCCGTGCTGAAGCAGCAGCCACACAATTGGTGGATGGCAGGGATGAGATGATTCAAACGAGTTGAGAAGAGAGACTTTATGGTTCTACTGTGCTGAGATAAATATTTGTTTATTTTTATTGACCACTTTTTGTGTGCAGTGTGAGAAAGTACCAAATAACAGGAGCAACAATGTGGATATGTTTCCAGTAATGACATATATACTCCAACTATTGCCTGACAGGATATTAAACACTACGGTTTGAGTCCAGTATTGGATAATGTATCGTCCATCATCCAATACCTTCCTCCTGTGCAACATAATATTAGATCTTGACACTGTGTCTTCAGTCTGTGTAATCAACAGAGTTGGGCGCACTAAAATAGTGTTAGTGATTTTGTATAATAACTGGAGACAATGTAAAACTATTTGGATGAAAGGTTAACATCTACAGAACGGGTTATGCCAAAGAAAACACTCTCAAATGGACTTTACGATGACGTTGAAAGCTCCAAGACTTCTAAGAGGGAAACTAGCAAGCAATGCCTTCAGACAGCAGCACTTTTCATATATCGTCATGGTGAACTCCATGCATACATTTAACACACAAAACTAATTCATGAGTTCTAATGAGAATATTTCATTAACTTAAAAATTAAATTAAAAATCATCAGCTGCTTTGAGTTTGCAAACATATAGCAGTTTTGGTTGGTTCTGTTTTTTCCTGCCATAGTCTATAGGGCATTTGATGAATACACGGTTACCTCTTAATGTAAGCTGTATATATATATTATGCTTTTTTTTTTTTTTTTTGAGAAAACAAACTACAGATCATTTTCAGTGTCTTCATGGTTTGTCTTCTAAATAAATTTTATCAGTCAGATAAATGTATATTTTCAATCTTTGACCAAAACAATAAACTATTTTGATCTCTTCAGCATTTTGTTTTTATATTAGTGTATAAATACAATATATACTTTTACTTAGAATTTGTAAAATCCATCACTCCAATGCATAAGCAACTTTTTAAAATATTTTATTGTTAGTTTCAGCCACACAACACAATCATGTTTCTTCAGTTTGTAATATCATTAAAAATAAGAGTATTAGTAATATAAAGTAATAATATGGAAATAATAAAAAACTTGAAAATTGTTTTCTCTCTACTACTAAATGCTTAGCTGATTATTATCATAAGAACAACATGTTGAAGAATCTACAATGTGAAAACTGGTATTAAAAAAAGGTGCTTCTTGCATCATTTAAAAAGACAGTGGCTGAATTCAAAATACCATACTATTACTATTTCTGCCATTTAAATATATATTGAGACAGAAATAATGAGAGTAGTATGGTATTCAAATTCACCCAGTGTTTCCCAATCTGGTCTTGGAGTTTCCCAACTGCTCATTTTGTACATGTCCCTGATGATACAATCAATTCATCTTATGAGCACTCCAATAATGAGGAGATGAGTTGTATCAGGTGCATTACATTAGGGAGGCATCCAAAAATGTGCAGTGTTTAGTGGTCCTCCAGGCCTAGGACTGAGAAACATGAATAAGCATACAACTAAAATACAAATAATCATCAAACACCTGTTTGTACACCCAAACTCTTACCGCTGGTCAGTTCAAACATAGACTTTAATAATACATTCCCAACCATAAAAACACAAAAAATGGCTCTTTAAAACAAACATTTTATAATATTGGAAAAGTGGCAAAGTTTGGCAACCATTTTAATAAATAAAAAGAAAACTAATCAAGCAATCACAGAATGTACTTCAAAAATTTAAAAAGTCAAAATATGGGTAAAAAGTGCTGTAGAACAACCAAATAAGGTTCAGGTTGTATCAAAAAAGGAACATTCATGACTGGCAAACACAATATATACAGAGTATCATATACATGATGTTATTGTGTTTTAATGACATTGATGAACTTGACCTTTTCCAATGACAAAACTCATTATGAACCACCACCTAATTCGCTCATGTGACCAGATTTCACTGCCACTGCTCAGTCATTCATAAATCCTGGAAAATATTATACTGTCAATAATGATTATCAATTAAAATCAGTCTAGTTTTAGATTAGTCTTAATCCAGAGTTTGGTAATCCAGAGTTTGTTAATCCAGCCCTGATTGAGATCAAATCTAAAATGTCATAAAATTGCTTATACAATTAGATTCTAATATAAAAATAATAAAAACTGGCCAAACGACAGTGTGCTCAGAGGTGCTCCTGTGCAAAGGTTAAAGGTCAGATAAGATGTAAATACATAAATAAATAAACGCCAAAAGTGTTGCTGTGTATTTTTAGAGTCAGGTTTACTACAGTGCTCCATAATGTAATAACTAACACTACCACCAGAATAAAAGTGTTGATATTTATTAAATTATAAATCCTAAAAGCATCTTAAGTGAACACGTCATACATATAAATATCATTCACTGCATATGCTAAATAAATGCTTAATATGCTAATTAAAAGTCAAATTTTTCATTCTTTTTATCAAGCTATTTGACTAAATGTTGATTTATAAAATAAATTTTATGTTCATGCAGTGCTAAATGACTGCAGGCTATATTTAAATATTTGATGCATGTTAAAATGCAATTTAGCAGATGTTTAAAATCTAGTATGAAGCCTAGCTGAGGTCTTAAAATGAGTTTAATCTAAGAATCAATGTTTTCTGTGTTCTTCTTGTGTCATATAGAACCTTGTATAGCAGTATCTGTTGTTTCTCTTCAGTACTGTACATCCAAAATGAAAGGCCTCGTAGTGGTAGTGTATGGGTTTACCAGAAGAAGAAAAGTGGGTTGATACCCGTGCAGGTATCATGGGTTCATATACGGCTGGTATATTCTGGACAGACAGTCTATGTATGTGTCAGTGGATCTGCTGGTCAGTGTTCACGTGGGTCTGATTGTCATTGTCTATGTAATAGTGTCTGTAGATCCTCTGGCAAGGAGCTGATGATGGTCTGGATGGATTGCTCTAATCTCTCCAGAAGTTCTTCTTTCACTGGAAGCTGGTGTTTTCTAGCTCTCATCTGTGTAGGACATAAATATAGAGAGAATCTTAATGCAAATGTATTGAGGTAAAAGACAAAAATGCGGCTGCTAAGTTTAACTCACCAGTTTCTCCCTCAACTTCAGGATGAGGTCAACAATCTCTACCTCTGATTTGTCTTTGTTCCACGTCAGCAGATCCTAAATTAATGAAAACAAAACCAGAATCAAACAAATTAAGGGTGCGTTCACACTTGGCATGTTTGGTTCGATTAAAACAAATCCTGGTGCGATTTGTCTGTTAGCGCGTGTGAATGCTGCCATCCGAACCCTGGTACACACCAAACAAGCAGACCGAGACCTCTGAAAAGATGGGTCTCGGTCCGCTTCCAAACGAACTCTGGTGCGGTTTGAATGATATATGAAGGCAACACGGACCAAAGATATGTAAACGAACCAAAAACAGGAAGATGAGACCCTAAAAATGACAAAATGCTTACGTATATATGCATATTTATGTTTTTTTTCTCGTCAGAGTTCAGTACGGGCATCAGAACCGCGTCTCCTCGCAGCAGATCTTCGTTTGTGTGTGACAGAGATTCCTGCCGCCGTTTTGACCTTTATACATTTTATAAGCTCTTCACGAGTTCTCAGCTGGTCAAAGTACCATCATATGTAGCTTCACACATACGACAAGTGCATTTATCTCAGCACACAGCATTGTTCTGGATATTCGGTAAGTTCTGTCTCAAAATAGGCAATGTGTCAAATGCCGAACAATCAGATTGTGAACGTGTCCCTGTGCCTTTAGGTTCGGTGATAAAAATGCTAAGCGGACCAGGACTAAATTTTTATTTATTTTTTTTGGTCCAGACCAAACGAATTGAACTACAAGTGTGAACACACTCTAAATGACCCATTAAAGGAGTAATTTATAAATGAAAATTATCATTATTCTTTACTCACCCTCATGTTGTTCTGAACTCGCAGGATTTTCTTTCTTCTGTGGAACACAAAAGAAGGATTTTGAAGAATTGTACTGGTCGCGCTTTTCCATGCAACTCAAAAAAGACTGAAATTTAAGTCGTTATTCACTGAAAATTTGGACATCCTGCTCTCAATAGTTTCTTTGAGTTCTTTTTAATAATCGGTTGATCCATTTTCACAAAACCTGATGGTATGATTCGTTCACAAAATGAATCAATCTGGTCAAGAATTTTGTTAACAGCTTAAATTTCAGTCTGTTCCTCACTTAATTTGATCATATAGTTTCAATAAACTATAGAAGAATATAGCCCATACACTACTGTTTAAAAGATTTGGGGATCGGTAAGATTTTTTTAATGCATTTGAAGGAAGTTCCATAAATGTTAACTAAGGCTGCATTTATTTGAGCAAAACTACTGTAAAACATTAATATTGTGATATTTTTATATAAGTGTTTTCTATTTTAATATGTATTTTAATGTTCAGTGTCACATGATCCTTCAGAAATCATTCTAATATTGCTGATTTGATGCTCTATTATCAGTGTTGAAAACAGTTGTGATTCTTTGATGAATAGAAATTTCAAAGGAACAGCATTTATTTGAAATTGAAATATTAACATTTAAAATGTTTTCATTGTCACTTTTGATCAATTTAATCCAACCTTGTTGAATTTCTTTAAATAAAAAAAAAAAAGCCCACAAACTTTTGAACAGTAGTGTTAGTTATATAGACTGTGTAATAGTTTTATGATTCTTTTTATGGTGGTTTTGCATCCTTTTTGAAGCTTCAAAGTCTCAGTTTACATTCAATGTAATTGCATGGAACAGAGCGACCAGTTCAATTCCTCAGAATTTCTCTTTTTGTGTTAAACAGAAGAAAAACTCAAACGGGTTTGGAACAACTTGATGGTTGGATTATCATTTTTGGGTGAGCAAATCCTTTAAACATTCTTTATTTGCACAAAGAAGTATAATGGTATGAGAAGAGACCAAATCCAGATCCAATATCATACTCACAGCAGCACAGATGGCCTCTAAATGAAGACATTCCACTTTTTGAGTCATCTCTTTGTGCCTGAGCCGATACCAGCCATCAAAATTTGGAGAACGGAAGAAACGCCTGAAAGTCACATATAAACAGTTATTAAACTATATGCACAATTAACAGGAAGTTTTAGTCATTAGTTCCCAAATGTACTGGGCTGCGTTTCTTGAAATGACCGTAGGCCTAAGTAGAACGAACAGATTACTGGTGCCAATGGGCTTACGATGCTTTTGGAAACACAACCCTGGTGTGTTACCTGTACAGGCCCGTCCAATCTCCTTTCAGCGTTAGTTGCGGCCCTGCTTGCTCCAGGGTCTTCATGAACTCATCCTGACTGAAGGACCGGATCTGAGGAGGTGTCTGAGACATAAACACAGACACAACTGTTATGTTTGAGGTCCCATGTAATCATTTTAAATGCCTTATACTACTTTTTTCTAATCTGATCTACACCATCTTGAACCAACCTTCCATGGGGACACAGACCTCTGCGGTGGCATGAGGCTTTCCAAATACCTTTCCTAAAGAAAAGAATGGGTTTGAAGCTCAAGACTGCTTAGTGAATGAAATAAAACAGTAAGGCTGTCATTAAGCTCTGAACAAAGGTCCAAAAAAAATTTACCAGTGGAAGAATGAAACTCTGTGTCTGCTCTAATAGATGCCGCCTCAAAATGGCGCTCTGCACCTCTGATGGCCTTTTTTTCTGGATACCCTAAAAGAACAATTAAAAAACAAAGCGAAATGTTACACAAACTATAGCTTTAAACTTAAATATTTCATTTTTCATTATCTGACATCAGTAGCCAACCTTTAAGAGTCGTTTGATGAGGGCTTTGTCTTTGTGTAAGAAGGTCTTGTATGCTGTGTAAATACCTTTATGGGAAAACAAAAAACTACATTTATTTTAAAATACACACACACACACACACACACACGTTCAGCAAAGTGTTTGCGTAATTCAGCATATAAGATTACAGCAAACCCTTGTTGTGTACCTGTTTTAGTATCCAGTGTTTTTAACTTTGCCAGTTTCTTGACCTTGACTTGCTTTGGTAAATCACCTGCAGATAAACTTCATTCAGAACTCTCTCATGTGCAATATGACAAAATCATACGTAATCAAAAGGGATGTCAGAGGAGCCTTGCTGCTAAAATGGAGCATTATTTACCAGACATCTTCAGGTCTCCAAGGCGAATAATGTGTGGCCAGCACTGAAAGGTCTTTATGAAGAAAGGGTTTGTGACACCCAGTATCACATTGGGCCTGAAAGCAGAAAATAGACTGAAGAGTTATTTCCTGGCCCGAAAATTATGTTTTCTATATGGGCATGAATGTAGCTCACATCTAGTCAAGGTTTCATCCAAAAAATGAAAAGATTACTTTTTGCAGAATATCCTGGCTCATGTTTGTTTTGTTTTTTTTGGACTTGAAAGGCTTGCCAACTACTAAATGACAAAAAACACCATAATATAAGCTTCATAAACATGGTTCATACAATTTGTGTGCTATATTACAAGTTTTTTAAAGTCACGAAAGCTTTGTTGACAGCTTATTTGTCATTTTGCAACTTGCAGTGCCAGTCCCCATTTACTTTCATTATAATGGAAAAGAACAGCTTTGATTATTCTTCAGAAATTCATTTTTTTGTAACGACATGGAACGACATGATGGTGAATAAACTAGAGCAGCACGATTCTGGATAAATTGAGAATGACATTTCTCGATTCTCCCACGATTCTGAACAGACAATTCAACTAAATAACATGTAATTTACTAGAGGTGCAGTAGTCTATTTAAAAATATTTAATTAACTTGAATTAATTTGATTTGAATGAATGATTCAATGACTCGCTCATAAAGACTTCACTTGTTTCATTACTGGATGAATCAGCGTTTTTGAATGAATCTCTTGAATGATTCAATGGCAAATACATTTTTAAGTCACTTGTCGCCACCTACTGCTGTAACAATGTAATTGATACAATCTCTATTTAACACGTCAAGTTACTTTCAAAATGTGATTTACTCTATTTTGATCGCTACCATAGACATCAATGTTTCTATCTGAAATATAAACATATATCCTAGTACTTCTGTGATAATTTGAATTATTGTAACACAGAAATTAACCCAGATTTGACTGTTTGCTGTGATTGTACTTGTCAAAGGTTTAGATGTAGACGAATCGTTGTCGTTTAGGAATAAGTTTGCATGTGTGTCTGAATCGAGATTGCAAGCTTTTAACGATTTAATCGTGCAGCTCTAGAGTAAACAATTACAGAATTTTCATTTCTAGGTGAAGAAAGACTTTAACGTGGAGTGTGTGTTTTTGCTTACGGAGCCTGAGTCCTGGTGGTGTACTCCTTAAATTCACTGTCATGAATGGTGAAGTACGGTCGGTAATCTCCACAGTAGCGCAGTGGGGCAATGGAGCTAAAAGCGAACATAAAATATACATATATATATAAAACTACTCTTTGACCTAACAAGTACAAAATTAATTAATTAAAACTAAATCCATAAAATGATGGGAACCCCTAAAAGGTTCTATATATAAAGCATCTGACGGAACCCTTAAAGGTTCTATGTAGAACATTTTCTTCTAAGAGTGTGGATTATGGATGAACTTCTGCATAAACTCTATTAGAAAACAGACCTATTGTCACTATTAGAAGTTCCTCATAATAACTTTTGTGTATGCGCTTCTGGAAGGTGTGCTTTGAGAACAAAATGTCCATACCTGACCAGGGCCAGCACAGTCTCCGAGGAGACGGTTGGAGAGGGTGCCATAACAACCACGGGCTCTCCTAGCAACATGAGCTCCCAGAGCATCTGCACGTGAATCAGGACTGACTGGAAACATCTGAATAAATGAAGGTCGATTAGGGCAGCTATTAGTGACGGCTGTAAAATCAACAGATGGTTTAGTAATTACAGAACACATGTACAAGCAGAGCAATACTCACTTAAAAAGATCCAGCTCATGGACTGATGGAAGAACCGTGGGGGCAGGGAGCAGATTCTGCAAAAATGCAACCACATATCAACCATATGTAAAAATAAAAGCATATGTGTATAATTGTCATAGAAAAATGAGTCAGGCACCTCTGTTTGTGGCTGTTTTACAGGGCTTCCTCCTGGCGTTTCAACTTTTGAGGGAATTCTGATCTGCGAATTTAAACACAGCATTTGATAAGTTGAATGGATGGAAGATTGATAACACCATTTATCTAAATCATTTATCCAAGACATCAAAACAAGCCTTTTCTATCCATAATATTCTCACCTGCATCACCACACCCATCACAGGTAAGTTGAGGGTCTGCCCTGGTACTGGTGCTGGCCATTGGTCAATCTCATTACAGACTGAAACACATTAACCGATATGATTGAAGATTTGAGATCTGTTTGACATTCTAGTCACGGGAGTGACTTCAGTTACACCCACTGAGTGGCAAAAAGACTTGAGTGGCAGCGTTGGTGTTTAGCGTGAATGCAATGAAAAAACCTCACAAAAGACATCTAAAATGGGAAAGAGCTCTGTGTTTGACTGTACAAACAGATTCAACAAGACACTGGAGCTATCTTTTTACAGGCTGCCAGAAGCTACAAAAAAGAGAAGCAAATGGATTGCTGCAATTGGAATCCGGGCAGTTACCATTTTAGGATGGATGGATGGCCAGAATATCCATCGATGTCCCTGTAACTAATTTCACCAACAAATCCCATCTTGAAGTATGACCAAGTGTCAAGTCAAGTTTATTTGTACAGCCTAGTGCTTCACAATACAAATCGATTCCACGCAGTTTTACAGAAAGTCATAATGTTATATCTATAATGCCTTAGTGCTTTAACAAGTTTTAGGGCTGGACGATGTTACAATATATAACAATAATATAAGTGATCACACGGATTTAGATCTACCTATATTGTATTATAGTAGTATATTGTATTATTGTTGTCTAGCAGATAATGCAGATAACACAGGCTTTCCTTTACGTATTTCCCTGACATTAAAATCAGGTACATATAAATGTCAAAAAACCCAATTCCTTGCTACCTGTCAGTGTACATGGACCACTGGTTCTATGGTGAGTTGTGAGGACCACTGTCGAGACCAACTGCCTTTATTTTAAGAAGATAATCATTTTACTCCCGTTTTCACAGTTTCCCCTATTAAAGCCAGTCATGTTGGAGGATGTTTTGCCACTCAGTCCAGCTGAGGAGGCTTGTTATGGGGGGAAAGTGACATCAATGCATACCCTCTATATACTGCAAAATGTAATTTATTCCTTTGATGGCAAAGCTTGCAAAAATTTTCAGCATCATTACTCCAGTCTTCAGTGTCACATGATCCTTCAGAAATCATTCTAATATGATGATTTGGTGCTCAAGATACATTTCTTATTATTATCAGTGTTTAACACGGTTGTGCTGCTTGATATTTTTTTTGAAAAACAATGAAACACTTCTTTGATTTGAAGTGCTTGTTCACACAGAATGCGTTTTTGCTTTGAAAAACACAAGACTAGGGCAGTGGAATGGGAAAAAACGCAAGGTCTCGAGACATGTTTTTTTAAAAGTTGAACTGATTTTAACTTGAGCGCCACGTTTTTAGAATGCTGTGTAATGCGCGAGACGCTACAAAAGATGTAAGGCGCGAGAACAACGGTCATACACATCCATCTAACGAGTTTACATAGAAAAACAATGGAATGGACATTAGAATGGAAAAACGTGTTCTGTGTAAATGGCCCCTAAATGTTTTTACTGTCACTTTTGATTAATCTCCTTGTTTAATAAAAGTATTAATTTCATTTAAAAAAAACTTACTGACCCCAAGCTTTTAAATGGTACTATATGTATATATATACTGTATATTCAAGTCAAGGTGGCCTCACCTGTCTCCAGACAAGGTTCGAGCTTTTCAAAGTACTCAGGAGCAATGACCTGCAGCAGCGAATGGAACAGGTTCACAAACGGCAGTCTGGACACCACCACCAGAGACTAGAAATATAGAAAGCGTTCACCACCATTCAGTACAAAACAGTCATTGTATATTGTACACTGACCACAAGGCCCTTGACGACATACATTCAATGAAAGCATAAAGTCTAAAAAGACAGCTCATCGTGAATAAAACAGAACAAACGTGTGTCTTTCAGTTCAGTTACACACCTTCTGAAAGTAGCCCCTTTTGACAGACGCATCTTTCACTTGCCTGAAATACACATACCCGTGGAAATGTGCATGCTCCTTCTGAAAGACAGGAAAATAATTTACATGCACACTTTATTTCTGGAATGTATTGGTTCATAGCAGATGTGAAACAGTGGTGATGCATTTGAATTTTAACTGTAATTTCAGCAGCCATTACTCCAGTCCTCAGTGTCACATGATCCATCAGAAATCATTCTAATATTCTGATTTAGTGCTCAAGAAACATGTCTTACTATTATTATTATTATTATTATTAATGATGAAAACGGTTGTGCTGCTTAATATATCAAGTCCATTTCTAACCTGCAGGGTCACAGGTGCATCCTTGTTGTACGCATCCTCCTGTCCAAACCAAGAGCTGCTGCGGCCCACCGACTGCCGCAGTCTGAAGCTGAACTGAGTGTCCCCGAGGCATCCTGGGATAGACATGAACTCATGTGAGTGAGCTGTAAAGCTCATGTTTCAGCTGTTTATCATGATAGCAATGATGAGATCAGTCTTTGCCAGCACATTACCTGAGTATGAGTCAGGAAAGGATAAGTAACAAATGCTTGTTTTCTAAAAGACAGATGGAAGTGAAGGATTGTAGTAGTTTTAGGGGCATTTTGGAATGAAATTAATGTTGTATTGAGAATTGTTGTAACAGATTTTATACATTTATAATACTGTAGGTGGAAAATAAACAAATAAATAAATTAATTGATTAAATTGACTTTACCTCCTTTTCCGTGAGTTTGACATCATAAGGGTAAACGAGCTGATGACAAAATAAAGTATGTTACAGATACACAGTGATGCTGCTGTTGCTGTGGTTACAGTGTAATATTACAATCAGGATGTTTCTTTCAGCATATTATCACAATCAGATTATTGTGTGTAAAGTGGTTATGCGAGTAGTTAACAAACAAACAGATGTTAGGAGTGCATGCACATCATTTGTACCTCTATGGCTTGTCCGAGCTCGAGGTCGAAGGTAACGACGCACACACACTCGAGCCAGGCAGAGAAGCGCGACCACGGCTCCGATACCTCTGAATCTGTCGCCGCAGCCTTTGATGGCCCTTCCAGAGAATCGGAGCTGTCAAAAGGGTCCATTTTGACTTAAGGATCCATTTGAGATCCGCTTGCTTTTGTGAATGGCTGCGTCCTCGGTCATCGTTCAGTAATCACTGAGGCTGAACAGCGCCCTCGCGCGGGGAGGACTGACTTATTACTCCCATAGGTAATATTGGTTCTCAAAAAGGAGGCCGCAAAATAATATATATATATATATATATATATATATATATATATATATATATATATATATATATATATATATATATATATATAAACTTTAAATGTTGTGTTAAAAAAAAAAAAAAATAGCAATTAAAATGGCAAATCCGCTAAAAATATATGCATGTATCATATTTTTTTCTTTACACGCACAGCTGCTGATCTCTCACTCACATTGCACTGCAGCGTAAACCGACACATTTATAATCTGTCTAGTCTACTCAACATGCGTTTTTATTATTTCATTTTGAACATACATAAAAGCAACGTATAATCATTTCTACATTCAATTATCAGTTTAATGGGAAATAACTACAGAGTGTAAATAATGAATAATAGTTTCGGACAAAGCTCCTCAACATGTGTCAGTGTATACAAATGTTGTACAAATGTTTCTTTTATTTTAGAATATATTAGGAGACTGGGTAGTGAGTTTAGGTTATAACAAAGTCTGGTTTATCTTAATAAAAAGTATGAAAACAAACTCCAGTTTTTGTTATGATTTCAACAAAAGTTTAAGAGGAAACATTCACATTTATTTTATTTCGTTTGTTGTGTTTTTACCTTGTAATTTTCATTTGTTTTCCCTTTTTTCTTTAGGCCTATGTACTTCTATTATTATTATTATTATTATTATTATTATTTTAATCTGTGTTGATGTTGTCTAGGCTAGTGCAATGTACACGGGGAGCGCGCACTCGATGCGCAAGCAATAATCTGACAGCACGCGCACGCGCGCGTCTATGACAGAGTTTCGCCATTTTGAATACAAACATATGAGCGATTTTTATTTTCCGATCCCCTTTCCCTCGCCTTGCGTGTGAGCGGCCGAGATAACTCTGCGTAGTGATTAACCGCAGAATAATTTCCTAAAAATTAATTTATACATAAAGGAGAGCAGAAAAACAACTTTAGTGAGGACGATGGCTCGCTCTTTGGGCAGATAGTTGAGAGGAAAACGGTCTCGTGGCAGCAGCGGGGTTTCACAGAGCGCGCGGGGCAGCAGCAGCAGCGCCACCGCTGCACGGGCCAGACCAGCACTAACAGACAACCAGTAGCCCGTCCGTCTACAGACACTCACAGCGGGGGTAAGCTTACATGCACAACCAGTTTACTTGCGCAGATAGCACTGCTGGAACCGACTGTCTCTGCTTTACACCAAACTGTGCTTCTTAGTGAGTGTTTTGCTTAGAAAATGTGTCGTTGTAATTCTCCTCAGAGGAGAAGAAACTTCTGTAACAGATTCAGCTGAAGTTAGCCAGACGAGCTAGCAAACAAACAGAAAACATCCCATTCTTTAGCTTTAAATAAAGCCAAGCGCACTTTACACATAAATTAACCCGTTTTGAGATGTAAACAAGTGTGTATTTGAGTTGTTTCGGTCGAGTCTGGGGTTGTTATGAAAATACGGAAACCAGTTTTGTCTTTAATATTAGCAACCGATGCTAACGGCTGCTAGCGGGGCCCAGCTGTAAACATGCAACCACCGAGATTTTCTGATGAAATTGTTAATCTGCACTTAAGATCATCGTCACATCACGTGTGAGTTTTATAGTAGTACGTCTTCTTTACCCGTCCCAGCTTTATAAGGTGTTAAAAATGCTCTGGTATGTTATTGACGTCTATTGTAAACATTGGATTCAAATCAGGTTGTCATTAGCAGCCACATGAGTAATTCAGAAGTCAGTTCATCCTCTCCAGCTATTTAACTACTTAAATAGTTGTAAAACACGATCGTTCAATATCACGACTGCAATCTCATTTGAAGTTTTGTAATGCATCGAACACCCCCTCTGGGGTCCAGGGGTCAGCACAAGTTGCTGGATCAACTTCCTAAGTAGGCAGCTTCTGGACAGTTGTGCAATCAATGGCAGTTTATTTGACCTCAGCTGCTGTCAGAGATCCCATGCAACATCCCCGCTCGTGTCTGCTGTGTGTGGCAGCTTTGCTGCTGCCTGTTACTATTTTTGATGAATTGTAGAGCAGAGACATTTGCTTTCCTGTGTAGAGCTTATTGGGGAGGTCTGTGGTTGTTATTGTTGTACTAAGCTCTGCACGTGCACACAATCATGTCCACATAAAAGAAGGAAACAAGTCCCCTTGTCTTTTTTTGGCCACTTTTCCCAAATGAAAGAAGTGTTTCAGCTTGCACAGCTGCAGATCAGTGATAGAGATTCTTTCCGGTATGTATTTCTCTGTGCTGTTTGTCATCAGACGAGTATGTATTGTTCAAGGAAGCTGTTGCCAGCTGCTGCTTTGAGTGCAATATGCGCACAAGATGTGGCGTAGGTCCGTATTTCGTTTAGGACAGTACATTAAGTGAACCGTCTATTTTAACTTCCTAGTATCTGGTCTAAAGTTAGTGAAATTTTGTAGGTCATTGTCTATAGTCAATTGATAATTTAGAAATGTATGAAACACCAAGCAGCTTTCTGTTGGTCAGCACTGCGAATCTTGATCTTGAACCTGTTGTGAAATCTGTTGGGAAATTTTTCGCCCTTAAGTGAAATTCGCGATCGTGTGGATTCCTATTGAAGATTTTGCCTGCGAAAATTTGACAAACTACATTAAATGTGACCATGCTTAAAGTCTGAATGCTTGAAATGCTTAAAATAATTGTTTGTGTATCTGCAGTCAGTATGGTTGTGAATTTGAGGAAGAGAACATGTATGTGCATTTGTTCACTGTTGGCAAGGAAATGATTGTTGTATAAACACTACATATTCAGTTCACGAGACCTTCCATAGTTTTGATTTTAGTCTTGCACAGTGTTTCAAGGCTATATGATGCAGTGTGTTTTACATCATACTGACTTTGTGCATTGTTTGTCACATTGGTTCACACTGGCACAAGTGTTTCTTACACACTGCCTGCATTGATTTTTGAAGGGTTTGCACTTTCTCATACTCCATTCTTTTCCCCAGTGTCAGTCCGTCTGAGGCGTGTATTCGAGGAAGGCCTGGTGGGAAGTGGACCTCATGCAGATTAATGCTAGGTCATTCTGTGCTGTCTGCATTCTGCCACTCAAATGCCTGTCTGCCTGTGGAGGAGGTGTAACTAAGGATTCACACGTTTCATCAGCTGGTAAAAATATATTTATTTAACAAATGCTATTAACGTTCCAGGGCTTGAGTTCCTTTTACATAGGCTTACTAACAGATCACATCTCCTTGAGCAAGTGAAGCCTATCAGGCTGTGTGAAATGTATCGCCCAGGGTGTGATGCGTGGGTACCAGTCATCTTGTGGGAAAGGTCTGCTTTGTTCATGACCAGAGTTGTTAGAAAATCTTCACAGCACAGGTGATTTCAATCAGTACTGAAAAAAGGAAAGTTGCTCTTCATGTTCCAGTTGCTTCATGTTTTGTTTTGAGTGGGATGTGTTAGTTGGATGCTTTAAAGGTCCATCAATTATTTTTGTCCCCTTCCTTATTCTTCTGTTCTCCAGATTCTCTTTCATCTGTTAGTTCTGCTTTCCATCGCTATTCCCCCCCCCACCCCCTCCCTCCCTCTCTCTCACTATATAAGTTTGTTCCAAAACCTATTAGGCTGCCTACATAGACAGCTGCTTTTTAAGACTGCTTCCTAAACATCATGTAACTTCATAAGTGACTGATTTGGAACACCCTACAACAGTGGTTCTCAACCGGGGTGCCGATTCCCACTAGAGGGCTTCAGAAAACTTCCAAGGAGGCCTCAAATTGACTAAAAAGTATTTGAATTAATAAATTATTATTAAAACTTGAAAAATGAAACGAAATGGTCATGTAAATGTATTTCTTATACAATATTATAATAAATGTTAAAACAAAATAATACAAATATTTATTAGTTGTTTTTAATTGAAAAAAATACAGTTCTTGAAGCTTCTGAAATAACAAAATAAATTCTGGTTAATTAATCTGATATATAAATACTTCTAGTTTCTGTTAATAAAACTACAAAAACAAGCACATTATTCATAATTATGCAGAAATACAAGAAATTACCTATATCAGGGGAATATTGTGTTGAATCAAAAAGGTTAGGCAATTCTGCATTTTTACATTTCATTCAATGCATCAACCACCTTGGATTTTTTTTCGTCGTGCTTATTGCAATCTCGTTCTGGGTTTGCCTTCTCTGCAATAGATATTTAATTTTAAAAGAAATATCGAGTGTGTTTACATACACCCTCATAATGCAATTATAATGGGATTTTGGCAATATTGCGATTAAACTTTACCTCATGTAAACACAATACTTCAAACTAATACGATTAAGCTCATAATCGTAGTAACCATACTCGTATTAAACTATGTGGAGTACACCCATTTTAATCGCAGTAAACAAGCATGTAAACTAGGGCTGGACGATTAATCGAAAAGTAATCGAAACCAAAATTCAGAACCTCTAACCGACGTAATTTTCCCATGTCGGTTATTTAACATGTTTATTAAACATCCTGTTAATACTTTCCCCTTAAAAACATACTACTGTGTGTGTAGTCATGTGACTCCGCCCTGTCCAGTCAGCGGCATGGAAGCAACACGGAGGTGAACTCAAACGCAACACACACAGACAGTGCCCGAGCCCCGAAGTGAGATCGAAAGTGACCTTTAATAAGCATATTTACAGTACAAACCTTGTCTGTGAACTATGAGTGCAAAAATGAAAAAAATAATCGTTCATTAATCGTAATCAAGGTAAAATGTTCAATTAATCAAGATTTTGACTTTAGGTCATATCGTCCAGCCCTAATGTAAACACTTTAATTGCATTATTACCACTCTGACCAAAGTGTGCATGTGCTCGGACGTACACAGATGCTGTGTGTCGTTCACACAGCTTCATTAATGAACTCCTTTGACATTATTCTGAAGTTTTCCCTCCACTCCAAATCGCTAAACTCTGTCAACACAACTCGCTGCACATTCTCTTCTCCGTATCTTCATCCAGAGACAGTGCAAAGAAAGCGATGCAGCGCAGGCAAACCCAGTTACAGCAGCATTGTGATGTTCATCACGGTGCCGAATAACCTTCCAATAAGTCAAATGTATTTTGCATTTGATGTAAGTAGATAAAAACAGTGGCCAATAACATGCCTACTGTATCGGAGTTCATCATTTGTATAATGGCGGTAAAAATAACCACACTTCTTAGCGAATAATCAGAATAATGAAAATTGCATGTAAACAGGAGTGAAGAGGTTTGCTTGTGTCATGTAAACATCTTACTGCAATTAAGTCCTTACTCTGATTATTGGAAATAATCGCATTATTGGTGCACATGTAAACTTAGTCATCCTGTGCATTATCACTCGCTTGTCTTCATGTTATCCTCACTTTCATGTCTTCTCCTCAGGCCTGTGCTTCCTGCTGCAGCTGCCACCGCCGCCATCATGTTCTGGAAATTTGACCTGAACAACACCTCCCATATCGACCAGCTGCTGGATCGAGAGGGCGTGACTCTGAGGGAGTTGATGGAAGAGGAGGATGTCCTGCAGGAGTGCAAAGCACAGAACCGCAAGCTCCTTCTCTTCCTCTCCAAGGATCAATGTATGCAGGAGCTGGTCACCCTCATCACGGAGGAGCCCCCTACTGATCTGGAGGAGAAAACTCGCTTTAAGTAAGATAGAAACACAGCTTTACACATTATTTTGCTAGTTTTGGCCAAATGGACACCGCAACATTATCTCAACCAATGACATGAGTTTGCATGGCTACCTGTTTAATCGACAACTGCCAGATGGGGAAGTATGCAGGAAACCTGTTCGAAACAGCCTTTATTTCAGTTTCGCAATGTAACGCTAATGGAATGGAAATTACACACTTTTTTAAAATAACATTTACTGTTGCTTTGCAAAATTTTGTGCAATCTGGAGTTTTGCGTGAGGGTGAAAAAGTTCTCCATACAGAATTTGCTTTTGCTCAAGTTGTTGGTTTGAAATTGACCTTTTTTAGCTGCAGGATTTTGCCAAAATTTCACTAATGTGGCCGCACTTTAAGTGTTTATTCACTGCAAATGACCTATAGCCTACGTGTAAATATAGCTGGCAGTAAAAAGTATTCCGACTGCTACTGAGAATTGCTAAATTATGATGGTGGGACATATGTGGTGTTCACTGGCGGCCCTGCATGCTCAGAGCTCCTGGTTACAGGAGAGCTATAAAACTGACGGTGAAGATGTAGAAGTGCAGACAAGAGGAGAGATGTGCATTTTAAGCTGACAAATCAAGGAAGAGGAAAGAGAAAAGAGAAGTGATTTAGTTAAAAGGTGATGTGTCACATTTTGCTACTTTTATGTTTTAAAACAGAGCTCTTTGTGAGGTTTGTGCTGTTCAACGTAAAATATATGAAATACTCTCATGTTCTGAAGGGTTGAAATCTATCAGTTTGAGCTCTCTCTGTTGTAACCATATGGTTAGAGGGAGAGAGAAAAAGAGATTACAGTTCATTTAAAACTAATCATTTGCTTCTCTGTGTGTAGGAGGCAGAATCATTTGTCTTGAAATGAGCAAGTGGATTCACTCAAAATGTCTTTTCTCTCCAAGTATTGTGAAATGTTATTACATTGAGTGAAATATGTTCTCAGTAGCACTGATCCAGATTTTTTGCTTAGTGATATTTTTGTGAAATGCAGAATCCTACAATAGGATATAAGGCACTGACGCAGAGTTTATTACCCTCTCTTGTGGCACTGACAACACTGCACCACTGAGCTGGCCAGTGTTTACTTTAGTGCTATCTGAGTGACAGAAGATAAGTAGAGCTACAGAACAACTTTGTTACTTTTAAAATACCTTTGTTGGAACCACAGAAATTGGATTTGGCCAAGTGGCCAAATCACCATAGACTTTTTTGGTGTGTTGTAGGGCTGGGCGATATGGGCCAAAAAATTATCACAATAAAAATTTTCATATCAGTCGATATCGATAATTATCACTACGATAAGTGTCAAATCTTTATTTCTTTCAAGTTTAAAGGTACATTTTTGCATTAATGTTCAATAACTGTAATTTTTTGAAAGCCATTTGTTTTCTGAAAAAAATGACACCTTCCACTTGAAGATAGCACACTGTTATAATTTTATAGTCAAAAAACCAAAATATGTGGTGAAGACCTATTTTAGCTTCAGATTGTAAAGGGTTAAGTGAAAGTTGTAGAAACCAGACCATTAATTGTGGTTTTAAACTACTCTTTATTGTCAGAACATCACAAACACTTGCCAAACAGGTGAACATTTCACAAATCTGAGGTAGGGCTGCACGATTCTTGCTAAAATGTGAATCACGATTTTTCTCCATTGGAATTGAGATCAAGATTCTCTCACACGATTCTCATTTTTTCAACCAAATAATTTATTGCACTCAAGTAAAAAAAAGAAAGAAGAAAAAACAGTAACATCTGTAAAAATTGTAACTGTAACAACCTAATTTTATATGGTAAAATGCCATATATCATGGTAATACTATGGTAAAACGTAACTATATGGTTTATATAGTATTTGTATGAAAAACAGTAGCCTAAATACTTTTAGTATAAATGCACATATAGCTTAATCACAAAAACACTACTTTAATAGTATTACTTTAGTTTACTCCTTTAATACATTTAAGACATGTCTACATTAAAAATAAAATTCGATATGAATATTCCACATTACTGCCACAATACCGTGGTGCAGTTAGTGTTACTACAGTAAATCCATGCTAAATGATGGCGATTTGTAGATTTAAAAAGCCTTCTGACTGTATCGTTGCGCACAGTGTTTCTCCTGTTTGTCAGCGCTGTTTTTCATCTGGCTTTAAACTACTTTAAATCACGAGACGTTCGTGTTCTTCACTGAATTCAAGCGCTTCTAACTGGATCTCACAGCGCTGTTTAGTGGTCGTGTGACCGTGACCGATCGGCGAGTAAATCTAACTACAAATTGCATCTAACTACAATAGAAAGCTCGCGCCGTGCTGCCATTTGAAATTTGAGCCAAGCGGATAAATGGTTCGTATGGCGCGCCATTCAAATGAGTTTCGTTACGCTTTTGGCACATAAACATTATCGAACATTTATCAAACTCTTGATATCATTTTATCGAGGAAAATTATATTGTGATAATTATCATTTTATCACCCAGTTCTAGTCTGTTGCATTTGCTGTTTGATAGTGTTGTCACAATGTAACTTGTAGGTAATATAGACTTTTTGTTTTCTGTTTACCCAGGTTTCCAAACATTGCCTGTGAGCTTCTGACCTCTGATGTGGCTCTTATCAATGATAAGCTGGGTGGAGATGAATCCCTTTTGGAGAAGCTCTACCACTTTCTGGAGCAGGAGCCACCCCTTAATCCCCTACTGGCCTCCTTCTTCAGCAAAACCATCGGCAACTTGATTGCACGTAAAACAGACCAGGTGTGCACACCTGATCTCACACGGCTCGGAATATATATTTATATCAAATAGCACAATATTAGTTATTTGTTTGATTTGTATTGTTAGTAAGTTGTCTGTTATTCCACATGCAGGTAATCTCTTTCCTAAGGAAAAAACACAACTTTATCAGTCTGGTGCTGAATCACATTGATGCCTCGGCCATGATGGACCTATTGCTGCGCCTCATCAGCTGTGTAGAGCCTGCCCCTTTGAGGATGGAGGTCCTCAATGTAAGCGCACTAATATTTCCATATATAAATGAGATTTAACAGATTTCTACTTTTTAAGGGACTGCTTAAGAGCTGCATCTGTTTCTTTTCTTGCTTTCAACTAAATTTGAATGCAATAACATGTCCTGTGTGAAGTGTCCCATGTGTTGTTGACTGTACAACAAGCGAATTTAGAGCTTCATATGATGGTTAATCTTGTTCAAAAGCAACATTATTCTGCCTCTAGAAGCATGAACCTTTTGTATGTCTTTTAGAAATGTTAATGAGTGATTCAATTGCTTAAATGAGACATTGGCCCATGTTTAGCCTGATTGTTATCCTCCAAGCCCTGGCTGAATCCACACTTGTCATTACGGGGCCGTGATTCTGATCTGTGAATGAATGTGTGTGTTTGCAGTGGCTGAATGAGGAGAGACTCATCCAGAGACTCACAGAGCTCATGCATACAGGGAGAGATGAAGAGGTAGAAATATAACTCACTCTGCTGAACTTTTCACCTCCAGCCCACATGATTTCAGTTATGGACGTTTAAAAAAAACGACCAAGTACATTCTTTTTCACTAAATTCTTCTGCAGAGACAATCTAATGCATCCCAGACTCTTTGTGACATCATTCGACTCAGTCGAGACCAGGCCAATCAGCTGTCAGAGGTCACAGATCCAGACCCCTTACTCGCTGTCCTGGAGTCGTAAGTGCCCAATCTGATTAGCTAAGATCACAGTCATGTAATGTAGTGAGCCATGTGTAAGAATCTACTTAATAAAGTCTGCTGACCGGACAGTGCTTGTTTCTCTGTTGTAATCGCCATTTTTGTATCTCATCCACTCATGTTGATGTCTTTTGTAGACAAGAGAATGTTGCAGAGCTTTTGAAGAACATGTTCGAAGGGGAAAGGACTGAAGCGTCTGTCGTCAATGGAACGCAAGTGCTTCTTACGTTACTGGAGTCACGAAGGTCAGGGTGAGTTCATCCATTACAGGGCCTAATTAAACCTAAAATAAACAGCCGTGCACGGACACTTGCTGTTCTCCCTCTTTTTTTTTTTTTTATCTTTCCATGACCTTCTGTTTTCTCTGTGTCTGGTGGTGTTAGGCTGGAGGGTCTGATGGACCTGTATTCTCAGGGATGTGAAAGGTCTTACACTGTCAACAGCAGTATTTTACGTGCTATTGAGCCTCATCTAAAGGACTTCCAGCAGCTCCTACTGAACCCTCCTATGGTACCAGCACTCACACACACATGCAACTAAACTCCATCTGGGTATAAATGTCATCTCAAGGCCTTTTGTTCTGAACCATTAGAACCATTTGTTCTGATTTTGTTTGTATTAAAGATACAAGCTAAAGTTTTTTTTCACAGATGACTCTTGCTCTGTTTCAAAACTTAAGCTGCCTTGCTGCCTACATAACTGAAGTGAAACCTCATAAATGACTGATTGTGAACGCTCTACATCTATGACAACCCCTTTCTGTCACTTAAATAGCACCCTTCACAATAAGCTCATTAAGAGACTCGATTGCTTCCAATGTTAGTATGTTTCTAAGCTAACAGCATAAACTTGAATAAGCATCAGTAGATTAAACTATTTTCTTAATTCTTTTTGGCATTTAAAATCGGATACATGTTATTGATCTTATTGTGAACGATTCATCCATGCTTGTTTAATTTTTTACAGTGTAATTTTAAATCAAAATGTCATAACTCACCCCACCCCTCTACAATCAACTGCAAAGCACACATTCATTTTGGAGTGCAATGCCCACATCTCAAAATTCAAGATGTGGATCCAAGTCTACCTTTTTTGATAAGCTGTTACACTTGGATGTACGTCACAGTTCAGAAGAAACATTCTACTTCCAGTTCATTGTGACTTTAGGGTGTCTTAGATGGTAGCATAATATTGCTGCTGACCGTTTAGAACAGTCTTCAGGAGCATCATTTTAATGATGCCTTAAAGGGGACCTATTATGCCCCTTTTCACAATATGTAATATAAGTCTGTGGCATCCCCAGAATGTGTCTGTGAAGTTTCAGCTCAAAATACCCCACAGATAATTTATTATAGCTTGTCAAATTTGCCCCTATTTGGGTGTGAGCAAAAACACACCATTTTTGTGTGTACCCTTAAATGCAAATTAGCTGCTGCTTCCGGCCCGCTTTCCAAAAGAGAGCGGAGCTTTAACAGCTTGCACTTCAGTTGCTCAACAACAACAAAGCTGGAGAATCTTTCGCAGCCAAAATGATGATTGTTATTAATGTTGTACAGCCTTACAGCTGAGTCGGACACTAATGAAGAGAGTCAGGAAGAAGTTAAAACTTTTAGAATGCAACTGGACTTTTGAATGGTTAGTGGATAAATATATGTAGTTGCTGTGGAGTTGATTCAACTCATCGACTAGCATGTACCGTCATGTTAATCTTTTGTGCAAATCCAGCGTTGAATTGACCCTCGTTTGTGAAGCAGTCCGGCGTAAAATGACGGAAACAACACTCTACTACAACAACTCTTCCTCTTCTCTAAAGCAGCCCAACATGGCATCTCCCCCTTTGTTGCTTGTTCCCAGGGGCAGGGTTTATGTCAGTTTTGTGGTTTGTGATGTCACCAACCCGGAAAGAAGCTTGTTGTAGTCCCTACCAGCCGTTTGTTGTAGTCCTTAAAAAGCAATTTTTTGTAAAAGAAAATATCTCCCTTTGCATTGAACTTTGAGCATCATAACTTTGCAGATGTTGTTTATGCTCAAACAACAACATTACTAACAAAAAAAAGTGAAATCATAATCAAAGACCCCAAAGTGTGTCTGTCTATGTTGGTTTACTAAGTTTAGCTTACTAAGTTTTGGAACAAAGCTACTGTCTAAACAATTACTGTGCAGTGGTGAGAGTGATGGCCCTCTAACAATCCGTCACTCTCCCTCCACTTGCTGTGAAACAGAGAAGTGCAATACTCACTACAGTGGGCGTTCTGGAGCAGCCCCTGGGGAGTGCCCGCCTTCATGTGGCCAGACTGGTAGCTTCTCTGCTGCAGACTTGCGACCTCAGCATCTGCCAAGAGATCTGCAGACTCAACACCATGGACCTGCTGTTGGTAAATCACTTACACACACACACACACACACACACACACACAAACACATACAAACTGAATGTCGCAGACTCAACACTATGAGCTGGCTGTGGGTGGACGATCTTGTTTTTCATCATTTTTTTCCCCCTCCTCCTCACTTCCTCTCTCCCTCACTCTCTGGTTGCAGGATTTATTCTTTAAATACACCTGGAATAATTTCTTGCACTTGCAAGTGGAGCTGTGTGTGGCATCCATCCTGAACCACTCGGCCCACACGGACCTCCAGAACCCAGGTCTGCAGAACCACGAGGAGAGACCAGCTACTGGCACAGGCAGCCAGGCGGAGGAGGGAACGCCTGGCCAGAACAGCAGCTCAGATCCAGCAAACACACCAATTCAAGATGCTCTTGTTGCCAATGTAGGCCATCTGCTGTTGTTCATATCTGTTTTCGATCATTACCGCTTTCTTACAGCGCTTGTCAGATTGTCAGATTAGCTTAGAGGAAACAGGGTAGTGGATATTAGTGGTGCTTACGAATACCAACATCACATCTGCAAATATACTATAATTCAAAAGTTTGGTCACTCACTTTTCACTTTTTTTTTTTTTTTTGAAAGTAATTAATAGTTTTTAGCAAGGATGCATTAAATGGATCAAAAGTGACATTAAAAACATGTATAATATTACAAAATATTTTGGTTTCTAGTAAATGCTGTTATTTTTTAACAAAAATATTAAGCAGCACAACTGTTTTCAACATTGATAATAATAAAATGTTTCTTTAGCACCAAAATCAGCATACTACAATGCTTTCTGAAAGATCATGTGACATTGATGACTGGAGTAATGGCTGCTGAAAATTCAGCTTTGCCATCACAATTTTTTTTATAAAAAACATTTTATAATATATTTAAATAGAAAACAATTGTTTTTAATTATAATAATATTTAGCAATATTACTTTGCATAAAATACTTGTTTCAAAAACATGAAAAAATGACCCTAAACTTTTGAACGGTAGTGCATTGCACATACTTAGGTTTAGGAATCTGAACAAACCACAGAGCCTAAGTACTGAAATCTGACCTTTAATTCATCCTGTAGCGCTACAAATATGAATGATAACTCAAATCTTGTGGTTTGTTGAATATAGGTGTGTCACTTTTGTTTGCTGCCTTGTTCTTTGTCTTTTTTTTTTTTTTTTTTTTATTTGGCTTTGCTTTTATCTACCCTCTCTTTGTGTTTCCTGTTGTTTATTATTCACAATGTTTGGCTGTCTGCTTTCCTCAGCTCTTCCAGCATTGTCGGCTAGTGCAAAGGATTCTGGATGCTTGGGAGGAAAATGACAAAACCCAGTAAGAGCTTCTCATCTGTTTCCTGTCTTTGATTTATATGCAATGAGTCTCTAACACATGTGTGATAGTCCCATGAAGCTCATCTTCATACCCGTCTTTAAGTCAGTATGTGTTTGATGTCTGTCTGTTGGCTGATTATAGTTTCTCTACCTTCATCTCTAGGGCTGAAGGGGGCAGACGAAGGGGAAACATGGGTCACCTGACAAGAATTGCAAACACTGTGGTTCAAAACCTGGAGAAAGGGCTGGCTCACTCTCAAATTAATGACCTAATTAAAGGTTTGTAGTGCAGGAATATGTCAAAAGAACCACTGAGTTTATGCAGTGATGATGGCTGAGATATGAGTGTGCTTACTGGAATCATAATGACTTATATATCCACAGAGCTGCCAGAGGACTGCAGAGGCCGCTGGGAGAGTTTTGTGGGTGAGACTCTAAGAGAGACCAACAGGAGAAACACAGTGGATTTGGTGAGGAATGCATTCACACACTCATATTTCATTGCATTGGGCAGATGAAAAATATTGGATATTTAAATTTAGTCAATGTAATAGACATACACATCAGATTTTAGTGAAGAGAGTTCAGTTTTAACCCTTCTGATGCATAAATTATTAAATCACAAATTGTAAATACTAATAAAACATTAATAATAAATAATACAAATATTAAATGTATGAATTTTGTTTTGTTTTTATTTCAGAGCAAGAATATAATCATTCCAGGTCTTCTTTTTGTCTTTCAAATTGTGTTTTGAGAGAGTTAACAAATCTGTTCACTGAAACGGATGATAATAGTAAATATTTCAGAGATGCTTAGCACTTCTCCACTTTCCTCAAACATCTATATAAAGATGCAACATGATACCTTGAATCGTCAATGGCTTTTAAAGCTCTGTTCACTAGAGCTTTGATAGTAGACACCAATCATCAGGGTTACATTGTGAGGTTTATTTTAATAGATGTCATATTCAGAGCATGTTACATGGTTTAATGCTGATTTCAGATTGGTTCTCATCCTGTGTTTCAGGTGAGCACTCACAACTTACACTCATCTAGTGAAGATGATGACATGGAGAGCCCCTTCCCCAATGATCTATCCATCCAACAGGTAAGAAGCATCAAATAAAGAGCTAGCATGAGTCTACTTTAAGCTCCTTACAGCTGACTGGGTAAGTGAGATTTTTTTTTTTTTGCCTTTCAGGCGTTCTCTGATTACCAGATTCAGCAGATGACCGCCAACTTTGTGGATCAGTTTGGTTTTAATGATGAAGAGTTCAGTGAACATGATGAAAATATCAAGTGAGTGCTAAAGATGCTGTCTGCATGTGTCTAAAATGTTTAAACGTTTCTCAGATCTAGTGATAAGTGTTGAAATAGATGTCAGAACGCTGCAGAGACTTTGCTTTAATATGTTTTGTGGTGAAGATTATCAGTGATAATCTTTAAGAGACCTCTTTATATCTTGCAGTGCTGCATTCGATCGGATTGCTGAAATTAACTTTAATATAGACGCAGATGATCATAGTGTAAGTGCCTGTCACTGAAAACACCATTCATTATTCACATGCTGTAAATGTTTGTTTTGATGCTTTATACGGGTTGTTGTGCTCCTGTAGGCCAATGCTGCAGCTTTTGAGGCGTGTTGTAAAGAAAGAATCCAGCAGTTCGATGACTGTGAGGAAGAGGAGGATATTTGGGATGAAAAAGAAATTAACTATGCAACACAAATCAAATCCAGATCGAGGTACAGCACACAGTTGATATGCTTGAGGAAATATATTCAGCTGTTTTGTTCATTGAATTCATATTCTCTATTTATTCTTTTCAGGTTTGGGGTGTCTCTTTCTTCAGATAATTCACCCAAGAGTACCGTGAGGAATGGGGGTGGAGGCCGCGGGTCGGCCTCCGAGGAAGAGGATGTTGAGGAAGAGGCCAGTCCTCAGCAGTCTACAGCAGCTCAAACTCAGAGTGAGTGCTACAACATCCCCACAACTCTGAATCTTTCAGATGAATTTATTCGATGAACATTCTTTGTATTTGTGGTGTGCACAGACCAAGGGTGGGCAGCGAGTTTTGGTGAGACTGAGGTGAGCTCCTCTGGTGCCTGGGGTGGCTCCCCTCAGCAGGGCAATGAGGGTTCGCAGGACACAGGCTGGGCCACCTTCACTGAATTCCAGCCTTTCAGCAGGTAAAGCCACTAAAGTACACTTTAATGCTACATATGACACTGTTTTGGAATGTTTTTAAAGTGAGCAGCAAATATTGTTTGGTTTGGGTATTTGAATTATGGGAATGCCTTTATCTCTCCTGATCCATTGGCTTTCACATTACAGCGCAGAGTCCAGCAACACTGAGGGACAGCCTCAACAGGGCCAAGGGAAGGACTGTGAGTAGCTCTGTTTGCATCTGATTTTTTGTTTTAAATTTACCTGATTGAATTTAAAGTGGTAATATTTGGGGAATCAAATTTTCCTTGATCTTATTATGTACTTTAACTTTCATAACTCAAAACTTCCTCTCCAGTCCAAAAAGCCCATCTATAGAATCTGAGCTGCAAAAATGCATCGTTCTTAAGTTCTTGACATCAGAAACCCCAAAACATTAACACATGATTTCCTACATTTACATGTAAATGGAATGGTGCAGTAATACTGATGAAGTATATAAACTAGAACAGTGGTTCTGACTGGTTTGGCCACGGGACCCACATTTTTCATGGTCCTTAAGCCGCGACCCCAATTTTATTTTATTTATTTTTTTATTTTACCTAATTTTTTATATATATATATGACAGGATAGGAAAGTTTGTTTTTCTGAGGTGAGAGTTTTTATTTCATAATAAGTTACGAAATGACACTGACCACATCTGACTGCAGATAATGAATCGGGACAACGCGTTTTTCTCAGTTACTCTACTTAAACTGCATCTGACAGAAGTGTCAACAGCTTTCACGCATCAGAAAATCATAGGATTATGTTTGTTGTTGTTTCTTTGACTGCACACTCCCCGACCCACTCAAAACGGTCTTGCGACCCACCAGTTGAGAGACCCTGAACTTGAAAAACTTAGAAGAGGGTTGAAATTTTGCCGTTTGGAACCTGAAAGTGTTTATTTTTTTAATTTATTTTTTCAGTGGCCGGCAGTGGTTCAGCTACTGGAGATTGGGAAGGAAGTCCTGGGCAAAAAGCCCCTCTGGTGGCCTCAGACAGCAGCTCGTCTGGAGGCTCAGACAGCGAAGAGGACCCTGGGGAAAATAAGGCTGAGGGGTCCCCTAAAACACCTGTCAACAAGGCAACAGCACCCCTTAGGTAAGAACACTTTGCAAAGTAATAGCAGCAGCAGTGTTTTCATGTAGATTCAGAAATTCAGAAAGGATGACTTCAGGAAGGGAATAATATTCCCATTTTGAAATGACCATGTAGACGTAACGTGGAAAGACCTGTAACGTGGTGATCGTTAAGTTATGCTCTCCAAACAAACCACTCTAAGGGGAGAGAAATATGACAGACCAGACTAAAAAATGTGAATTTCATTTATCAGAAGCACATTAATGACTTAAGGTGCAGTGACATTTAACGTTCTGCGAATTTTTGCAGACAATATCCGAGCATTTTAATAGGAATCCAAGAAAGATTTCGCGCTGGGTTCAAATTTGTCTCACAAATTTGCCATGTTGACCAACAGAAAGTTGCTTGGTTTGATATGTGCTTCATACATCACGAAACTATCGACAGTGAACTGTTTTTGCCCCCAAACTTTAGCTAATGTTGTCAGCACCTTTAGAATACCTCTCTCTCCACTTGTCCAAGTGATTCAAACAAGTTTAAACGATTGAATACTGATTTTCGAAGACTGATTATTGATGTGTAAGGACGTAAAAGTATTTGGTGGCTGCACTTTTTCTCTGCAGCGAGGTGCCTACTGATGCTATGGAGAAGCTCAGCATCACCGACAGTAGCGAGTCTTCAGCGCCTACAGAAGAGTCAGACGCCACCACTGTGACGGAGACGAGGTAACAGTGAATGTGTATCAAGATGATGTTATATGATGGATAAAAAACGGCCTCCATCCTCTCTTACTCACTCTTATGCCTCTACAGAGTCGAGGCACCCACTTCTGCTGAGGTTATGCCTAACGGACCGGTCTGAAGGCCCTGGATAGGAGTCCGACCCACTCTCCGCCTCTTCCATTTTGAACCCCCAAACCTCAATACCACTTTTGGTGTTTAAATAAAGAATGCTGCCATGTTATTGGTCCTGGATACTGCCAATCAGCCCATCATTGGAGGAGGAAGCCAGGGGCATGTAACACAAACCAGTAACCAGTACAGTGCTCAGAGGTGTTAGTCTTTTAATCTTTTCAACTTTGTATGGGATATGCACAGTTTTAAATGTAGCAGTGACCGCGTGTGATTACAGGATCTGTCAGGACTTCTTTATTTTCCTCGGTTTGTGTCCCTCCCTTAATTTTTCTGGATTCTTTTTCGCTCGCAGCCTTGGATGGTAGAAAACAGGGATGTGAAGGTCCTGATCGGAAAGCACAGGCTCATCCTTCACGGCATAACGTCTCGAACATCCTCATGCAAAATCGAAAGCCTTGTTGCCTGAAAACAGCCTCTGCGACAATTTACTGTATGTTGAAGCACAACTGAAATGTTCTGTAATGCTTGACACTTTTCTGCACAGGTCACCGCCCCGCCAAGATCACTTTTAGGATTTTTTTTAAACGTATTATTATGGCCTGATCTCATTAAATCATGTATTTGAATGTGCTGAAGTGCTTTGGGGCAGAAATGTATGAAATTAGAGTTGATACTCTGACATGGTGTCCACGTTGGCACTTGTGCAATAACGTTTAGCCATTTAATTTAAATTCGACTCATTCGTAAAATATACATTTATGATGGGGGTGGGCCTATTTGAATTTTTTTTCTGACTTTTTCTTTTCATTGCATGCAAAATGTTATTTATCAAGCATATACAAGCAACTGTTTTTCCAACAACGTTCTAGCTAGTCAAGACCTTCTGATTGTACTGAATTACATTCGTCCGTTTTTTTTTTGGTTTTTTTTCTCCCCTTAGATCAACTGAACAGTTTCTACCTAATTTTCTAGTGCGTTGTCTGCTTAAGCTTTCTGAAAATTGAATCATGGGTTTAAAGCAAAAAGCTAAAAGTAATCATAATGACCTTTGCCTTAAGTTACAAATCCTTCAAAATCCCTGTAACAGGACAGAAGGGTTTGCCTCAAAGCAAACAGGCTTTTTTGTCTGTTTTTAAATGTCACCTGATCACAAAAGAACCTCCGCCACTATTTTATTTGCATCCCTATCAATGCCGATGCAGCACTTGATTTTTTTTTTTTTTTTTTTCCCCAGAGGCCAAGAAATTTTGCCCCAACTTTCTAGTATACTATACTCAATGAAATGCTCCACAGGACAGTGTTATGCATCATCAATTTTTTTTTATTTTTATCAGAACTCGTTATATGCTGTCAGAAAGACTTTTTGAACTTGTCTCAGAACCTTCCGGTAGCTCTCGTTGGAAATACCAAGATCCACCTCTTGTAATATTTCATCCTGAACGTCATGTGATTATTGTTTCTCCAGGAATTTTTTTTTTTTTTTGGCTATCACAATTCACGCATCATATCTCTGCAAGCTTACGATGGTACCAAATCTGTTGGATTACAGGATTGGGATATTGCATTATTTATTTTGCACTTATTGAGGTGTTAGTGCAGAGACCTGGTTTCCCATCATGCATTGGAACGCCATGTTTATTTCACTCTTCATGGTCTTTGCCTCTGGAGTGTAAAGTCTCCATTGACTCTGCTTCTTATATCTATGACATGTTCAAATAGGTTTGTTTCCAAAGCCAAAAGTATGTATTTGCCTTTTTTTTTCTTTAACTGTTTCAAAAAAAAAATCTTATTTTTAACTTTAACCAATATTATTTTACATATTGTAGAGATTCTAATTTATGTGATCTTCAGCAACCAAAATATTGCTCTGTTCAATTCTGTTCATGTGTCTGGAGTCTGGACTGTTTCTGTATTTTAACAGCTATAGGTTGAGTGTTAAGAGCCTTGTATTCATTCATCGTCCCAAGAGTCTCAGTTACACAGATAGATATTTAACAGATGATGTATTATTTTCGAGAGCTGCCAAAAAATTATTTTAATTTTAATGATTTTTCCGGGTTCAATTGTATTACAACAGAAAATAATTTTGACTCGTTCCTCAGATTGTATAAACAAGCAAACATCGTTTTTCCAGTCATCCACTTATAGTGTAAGTTTATTTTAAGACATTCCTCTGGAATAAACTAAATTATCGCTGTTTCTAAGGTATATCATTATACATTATCAATGTTAAGACAGGACGAGTGATAAAGCCACTTGGAATACTCGATTCTGATTGGTCAATCGCTGTCGTCCATACTCCATAGCAACGCTCACAAGTTCGTTTCATACTAAAACGCAACTGGCGCCATCTAGTTGTCTCCGTTATCACTTCTAGTGAAAAGGAAAAAAATCAGGTAATTTCAACTCAAATTAATATTTCATTTCGCGTATTTATTTTCCTGCTAAATAACCGTGTACTAAGCAGTATAATGTACAGTAAAACGGCCATTATTACTTGGCAAAGCAACAAAGAAATTGAACTAGAAGAGTTAGCCCCACTGACGAGTTTGACAACAACGGTTACAGCTTAAATAACAGGTTTTTTGTACAGCGTACACGTTATTTTTTATTAGTATTATTATTATTTGTTTATTAGAAACCAAAGAGTTCGAAATTATTCTGTAGTAACTGACAGCATTGAACCCGGAACATTTTAAGCAGTTGAACAGCTGTACAAGCTCCCTCCCAATTCTCAAATTCTCTCCCTCTGGATTTCATGGATGTGTTTTATGCACTTGTAAATAGTGGTTATATATCTACATGCCATAATAATGATGCTGGATTTGAGCGGGTGGAGGGGAAGGACACATGCTGCAGGATAAATGAACTAATTACCATGTTTCAGAGCACTTCACGTTCAGAACTTCCCACTAGTCATTTGTTTTAGAGCATTCAAAAATGGAGACAAGGAGATATAGTTTTTAAATGTGACTTGTCAGAATATAAGGTATTCATTGATGGCATAAAAGTAGTTCTCAGCCAATAACAAATTGACATTTGTATAGACTGGGTCTGTACATTATATTGTTGCCTACATCAATACCTATATATATTTTGATATTTTCAGAATGGAATAAATCTGTTATTGAGAGAAATGATTTTCATCGGTTAAGCTGACGAGTGAAATGCACCATCTCTTGTGCAGCTGTGTACTTTGAAACCTTCTCTGGTCTTTTCTTAGGCCAATGAGAACTGAATGGAGGCCTTCCAGGAATCTACAATCTCCTTTATAAACACGTGTGCCAATTTGGATGTGTGCATCATGCTTTGATGAGGCAGAACAGATGCTAGGGTTATTCTTGGGGGTTCTCAGCCTTAATCTAAACAGAGGTAAGACAAAACCCAGGAATGAAACCAACAACCATTTGCTCAACTTATTTTATATGAAACATCTTTATAAAAAAAAAAAATCTTTCAGCCATTGGGATAGAGTCCGCAATCACACAATTTGATTTAAATTTAATTTATACTAAAGAAATCCTCAAAACAGCTTTACATATTAAGGCAATGACATGCAACATCAAGAATTTCACACCAAGTCATTTAGCATATCTGATCATTGTGGTAAAAAAAAAAAAAAAAGGCACACAACATGGTTCTTACAAAAGAAAAGGGTTTCATTCCACGACTTCACAGTATATAGTTACAATTATGCCAGGAATTATAAAATTAACAAGTAGAAATTATGGTTTTGCATTCTAATTCCTCAATAATTGTTTGACATTTTACTATCCGGTAGGAAAGCACATACTACTGATACTGCAGAAGGCACATTCAGGGATGAAAGCAGTTATATTGAATGATATTATTGCTTGATATGAACACTAATTGCATGTAACAGCTGCTAGACATGCTACTCAAATAATCTCAGAATATGCAGATACCAGATGGACTGTCAACACAACTGATGGAAATGTTTGAATGCAACAACACCCCAAATGTAACAACATTCCCAAAAGATATTAAAAAGAACAAACAGCATACAACTGGTGACAGTAGTTTTACAGTAGAAAAAAAAAAAAAAAAAATCACATCACACACCAGAGATATGGGCAGTTTCAAAATTCAGGGATTTAAAAAACACTTCATTATCTACCTTCAGGAATAAAGCCCAACAGTCAAAATCCTGTTGCCAGTAAAAAACATAAATATAACTACAAACAAAAAAGAAATAAAACATTATTTTGGTGACAGCAGCCCTCATCCATTTATCTTCAATACAATCTGATCAACATTTAGAGTGTCATAGTGCAGTGATAAATAAAAGAAAGAATAAAAAGAGCAAACCCCTACCTTAATTTTTTGGAAGGAAAAAAAAGCAGTACACAAGAAAATAGAAGTAAATCTCCTGATCATCTCCTTATGACACTGGAGCCTTGCAAATGGCACAAAACTTGCTGTTTATGGACCAGTTAGAACAATAAAACCTGCAATTGGCGATTTTCAGGGCTGGAAAAATTCACAACAATTACTTTAAAGTTGTGGAGATTTCTATAGTAAATACATTTTTTTATATATTTAATTTTTTTGAAAACATTGCAACATATTGCTCTTTGTGAGTTAAATCCATTTAAAATGAGTTTAAAAATCCTTATCTAGTGATTATGTAATGGAAGTAGTGGAAATTCAAAAAGAGTGGGAACCCTGTTAAATAAATACATATATAGAGCAGCAAACACTCAGGAGCTCTAATGGTAAGATTTAAGACTTCAAATTTAAAGTCTATTCTACTCTTATTTTCGTCATTGCCAATGCCAATCAAACAAAACCACAATTGCATACGTTCATTTGTGAGTTCTTCAATCTTCTCCAGGCTGTACATGAAAAAGCTAAATAACTTTAAATACAGTGAGAAGTTGATTTCACTCGTGTTTCATAGGAATGCACCCTTCCATCTCCAAAACTTCTGGCCAGCCTTCATATTTGTTGGTCTCTGCGTTGTTCTTGATGTGCTGGAGACGCACAAGATGGTTTATTAGATACTTCAACTATTATTCCAAAATTTGAATAGGACATGGCCCCTCATTAGTGGGGGCTGCAGCCTGAAAAAAAAGACGAGGCAAATTTACCTGCTCAAAGGGGCTCTTTGTTTTGATCCCTTTGCCTCCAACAAACACCCAGTTATCTCTGAAGCCCAGTATGCTGATGCTTGAGCTTCCCAAATCTGCAATCAGATTTCTGGCCTCTTCATTCAGCCTGTACATAATCAAAAAAATAAATGCAATAAATATATAAACCGAGACAGATCTGTAAAGGTTTGACCAAAAATGTAGTGAAGCGGCTCACTTTGTTGCAGGATCATCAAAAGTGGCCATCATGACAATGCTTCCATCTTCTATTTCCTTCAAGAATTTGATGAGCATGTTCACATCTAGACAAGAAAGAACGTTTAAAATTAATATTTAAAAAGATTACATTTTGTAAGCGACTCAAAGGGAAATGCACATAAATAACTACTAAAAATGAGCTCTTACCAGTGAAACTATGACACAGTGGCCCTGTTTACAACTGGTATTAATGGGCCGCAAGATGATTTAAAAGATTGATTTAAATAAAATTTAAAATAAACATTAATGCCCGGCTTCATAGACAAGGCTTAAAGGTGCAGTCTGTAAATTGAGGTTGTGAATTGCAACCAACGGCTCAGTCTACTGCTCATCCCTCCCTTTCGAAACACACAGAGAAGCTTCAGTGGCCGACACAGGACAAAAATGTCATCGTCTGAGACAGCAGAGAGTAGCCAGTTAAGCAAACACGCTCTATAGAGCAGTTGTCCGTTTAGGGCAACTGTAGAAACATGGCGGCGCAAAAATGGTGAATTCAATGTAAGGGGACCCGTATGTAGATAGAAATGGCTCATTATAAGGTAATAAAAACATAACGGTTCATTATGTAAGGTCTTTATACACCACTGAAAACATAGTTATGTACAGTCAAACCAAAATTTATTCAGACACCTTGAACATTTCATTCATTATTACAATTTATTCACTATAGTTTAAAAAAATGGTAATAAAATATGACAAGATCTCAGAGTTAAACTATCTTAATTATGTCAGAGAACACTTAAGCAAAACATGGTCAGGTCAAAGTGTCTGAATAATTTTTGGTTCCAAATTTTTATCAATTTTACTGGTAGTCCACTGTATATAGAATTTTTGGGTATAATATGTCAGTTTATTTTGCTATCCTCACTTACATTAATGAACTATAGTGTCCTGCACCCACTAGTAAAAAAAATGAATCTAGTGTCTGAATAATATTTGGTTTAACTGTATATTATATTGCATTTCTGTCAATAGATCCTTCTAAATATTACACACTGGACCTTTAAGACTAGTCCCAGATTAAAATGGATGTTTGAGCTGTCTTAACAGAAAGCAGCATGCACTGACATATCTTAAAATATGTCAGTGTGCCATTGTTTTGTCTCAAGATGCTAATGCAATTTTAACCAAGGCACATTTCAAAAAGCTACTTAAATGTCCTAATTTAACTATGACTTACTCCTGGCTTAGTCTAAGCCCTGTTTGAGAAACAGGGCCTAAAACCTTTAAAAACATTTGTCGTATTTCTTAGTTAAATTTGTTCCCTCAACAACTGTCATTTTTATTTAAGAATAAGGGTTCTCACAGTCTTTGACAACCATATGAGGGAATTTTAAAAGTGTGATTTCTAGACCTGGAAAAGTCATGGAAATTACTATAATAAATAGGTCAGGCAGTAAAATATTTTATCAGGTAGAAATTGTTATTTCTGAGTAAAAATAATTAAAAGAAAAAACCTTATCCCGTAATCATGAACGACTGTAAAAGTCATTGGTCATAAAGAGTGTGAATGCTGAAGAAAAGTTCTTGAAATGCCTGGAATTATGAAGTTTAATTATTTTAATTTTATATGTAAGAATTTTCATGTATTAAATCTCTTTTTTGTTTTTATTGACAATGTGTGAACAGCTTGTAACGAAACCAGTGTTGCCAATTGCTTTCAGCTGAAAGTAGCTAAAACTGGTCGCTAAATGACGTCATACTGGCGAGTCCACCGATCTATATTAATACAAACATAGATCAGTGGGCGTATCACGGAATCTAAATAAGGTTTGTCCAAAAAGTTGCTAGATTTGTCCCTAGGCTTTTGGAAAAAAGTCTCAAAAGGGGCGGGGAAGTCGCCCCTAGCGACAAAAATCGCTAAATTGACAGCACTGAATGAAACTTAAAACAAGACTTTCCCCGACTTCTTAGGTTATCCATGAAAGCCTGTAGACTTTTGTATTTTTATGTGAAGAACTCGGGATGTTTTTGTTTTGTTTGTATAAGTTGCTGGCAGCAGTTCACTTAATGGCCACC
This sequence comes from Mylopharyngodon piceus, assembly GCA_039654765.1. NCBI lineage: Eukaryota > Metazoa > Chordata > Actinopteri > Cypriniformes > Xenocyprididae > Mylopharyngodon > Mylopharyngodon piceus. The sequence goes on from CM077454.1 coordinate 14,886,451, forward strand.
GGTGTCGCCAATAACAAGGGTTTCTGAATTCTAAATACACAGCCCCTTTAATTATAAAATTATTTTTATTTAATTAATTTATATATTGCTGCTCCCAATTTCTGTAAATAAAAAAAGTGGAAATGAGCAGCTTTCATTACAACAAAAGTATCCAAAATACCTTAGCCTACATGGGGGCCTTCGAATAATGCCTTGGACAATAGAGGACCAATAGGTTGTCAAAAAGTTTGAGTATGCACTTGTGACTGGATCACCCGCACATGCGAAATCTGCATATGGAAACCAGAGATGGGGTGTAGAAGCACATTTACCTCCAGACCACATGTCAAAGGAATCAGTCTTGGTCAGCTCGCCAGTCTTCCCTGTAAAAAATTGTGGATTAATGCAGTCCAAATTGTCTCAGTATCTACTGGATTTGACTTCACAATACATACACTAAACTATTAACCATAAAACACAAATTTGCCTACACTGCCACTGTGTTCACTTAAAAAGGTTTCAGCATCAACATGTTTTTAAAAAAACGAGGTGTACCGTTGAGCAATGCGATGTTTATACCACGTCCAACGTTGTTCTTCACTCCGCTCATTAATCTGATAAAAGAAAGAGTTCAAATAGCAGCCGTCAAATTCTTCTCATGTTTCCACTGATGCACCAAGCTAAAATTCATTCAGAAGTCAGGATTTGTATTTTTCAATTGTGTGTAAAACCTACACATTGTCCTGAAAACACATTTTCGGGCCGACTACACTGGCTGCTCCACTGGTGATCTTAAAGGCATAATGGTCCTCAGGACATGATTTAGAAAGGCCGCATTTGTGGCGCGGTGGCCTGGTTGCTGAAAACAATAGGAATACATACATAAACAGAGACGTCTGTTCTATTTGAGAAAAATCATTTTTAAACATGTTCTTGCCCTCTGTCTGGGTTATTTATTAGTTGTTTATCTATGTACATGTATACCAGACAGTCATCTTCACGCTGAATCAATATCACACTTTTTATTATGTCTTGTGACATATTTCTCAAGTAGAGTAAATTATAAAAAGAAGACCACACCCAAACACATATTCCATATTTTTAATCTGCATTTTCTAGTTCAATTTTATACGGAGTTCTAAACAAAAGTTCAGGAAGAGCCCAGGAGGATCAAGTAATAGAACTCATTTTCACCATCCTCAGCTCCTGTGAAAAATAAAATTAAATATGTACTCACGGACGGTCTCTGCAGGTGCATATCGTGCTGTAGAGAAACACATGTCGATTAGCCAATAGCAACGTTCCATGTAAAACACTGAAAGATGATAAATCTAAGTCATTCCTTAACTAAACAAGCAATTTAGGTTACTTTACTAAAAGAAAACGTGTGCAATTTCAACTTGTGATGAATGCTGCAGAAGATGGCTGCATGAATGAACTCACCAAAGACTTTCCCCATATTAAGATTCATATTACCCTGTAATAGCTCAAAGGCCAGGAACACAGCCAGAAATGAAATAGAAACCAGCACAGCGAGTTTCAAAAGTCCTGTAAAAAAAAAAAATGGGGGAAAACAATGCTTAATGCAAATAGTACAATGAAAATAAATATTTAGTAACCTAAATTGACAAAACCAAACTTAGCATATTCTTAAAGGTGCAGTGTGTAAATTTTTAGCAGCATCTAGCGATGAGGTTGCAAACTGCAACCAACGGCAGCTCACCCCTCCCTTTTGAAGCAAAATAGAGAAGCTACGGTGGCCGTCTGGCCGACACAAGTCAAAGATGTCGTCGTCTGAGACAGCAGAGAGTATGTTAGCCAGTCAAACAAGGAGGTTTCTTCTTACTTCTAATAAATGCTTCTAATAAACCAGACGACTACTACTACTACTACTACTTCTTCGTGCGTATTCAACGTAGTGACGATGCAAGCCGCTTCTAAGAACAGGAACAATTTAGAAGAAGAACAACATAGTGACTAAATGCGCTCTGTAATAAAGTTTGTCCGTTTAGGGCTGCTGTAGAAACATGCCAGCGCAAAATGATGACTTAACATGTAAGGGGACCCGCGGTGTATGTAGATAGAAATGGCTCATTCTAAGGTAATAAAAACATAACGGTTCATTATGTAAGGTCTTTATACACCACTGAAAACATAGTTATGTATATTATATTGCATTTCTGTCAATAGATCCTCCCAAATTTTACACAATGCACCTTTAAACTTATGAAGTCCATAGTTATCATTGTAATATTATGGCCTTCATTTATAATATAATATTATACTTCATTTTAACTTTAATTTTTGTATACTTTTGTACAGTAAACCATAACTGGATTAGGATTTGTGCAATTTTCCAATGTCTTCAAGCAAAACTATTTACTACAAGAATACACACATATTACAACAATATATTGTTAGTGGCAACTGTGCAAATATTTGCCTTTGGTTACATGTGATATATACTTCAGCAGAGTTTATACTGAAAGAAAAGGAACAAACCTCCTGCTCGCATCATCATGAAGGCTCAGCAAGCAACTGTAAATACACTGAGATCCAGACACCTGACGAGAGATCAAATATCATCATTTAACAAAAGCCTGAATTCCTAAATATTTCAGCTACACTACTTATATTACTAGCAGGAATGTAATCCAGATTTATCAAGTTGTTTGTGAAAAAAGACACATTCAAACAACAACCAGGCACAATATCTGTTTTTAAATATTTTAGTAAATTTTAAGTAAATATTGTTTAAAACCAGCGTTCAGAATTATACTAAGATATCAGTATAAGCATTGGCCATTAAAAAAAATATTAATCATATTAATACCCCTATTTGTGATCACTTGTATTAGGTGGCAAATGGAAGTGCAAGTTTATAAGCTCCTGATGTCTGAAAACGATTCAGGTCCACATCAGCCAATTAAACATCCAAAAAAAAAAACAAAAAAAAAACAAAAAAAAACAAACTAAATGTTAGCTTTAAACAAACACATACATCCTCAAAACCTCTTATTATGCCTGACAAAGTTGGCAGTAGCGAATTAAAACCCTAAACGGTTTTAGAGTGTAGTTTAGGTGTTAGTTGACAGCAATAAAGTGAAAGTAGCCATTAGCATGCGAATATAAAAACAAAACACAAGAATAAACCTTCAAACAAAGAAAAGCGAATACGAATTCAAGAACAGCATGTAACCCAGTTGATCTACTGTTACACTGATAAAGTCGAGGAGAATAGAAAGAAGTACCTGGTGCCCTGGGTGCCACGGCGACACAGTGCTGAATGTCCCGACACATCCGGGTTCACTTTCAAGGAGCACGCGGAGCATGCGTGTGTGTACGTGTGTTTGAGACCGAAACGTCAATGCGGGGGCGTGTCCTACAAGAGGTCCGCCCACTGCGTAGTGCGTTTCGGTTTCATCCTGAAGTCCTAACTAAAGTAAGCTTTAGTTCGTATTTGAACAAAATATTATTTTAAAAGTCATAGACGTCGCGTTAAACTAAAGTAAGCTGTGCTTAAATAGGAAATTATAGATATTTAGTGTGGTATGTTCAATAATATACAGACAATGGACTGATAAACACTTCAGAGACACGCAATTCAAAGACAATAGTGTGTGTACTACCTACTTTCTTTATATATAATGTAATTCATTTATTTTATTATTTTGTCATGTACACGAAAAAATAATAATAAAATAAATGAATTACATTATAGTAGGGATGCACCGATGTATCGGCCGCCGATATTTATCGGCCGATTTTTGCTCAATTTACAACCATCGGCATATCGGCTATAGCAGGAAAAGGGCCGATATAACAAACCGATGGTTTATTAATTAACTGCATGAAGGCACTGAGCTGTATAATGACTGTTGCGTAATCCTAACGCTGCTGTCTGCGCTTTAAAGTTAATCAAATAACAAAAGATCGCACACTATTCTTGACTAAATAACTTTTGTAACTTTCATAAGTGTAGCGGATCCCATCCGAATGATGACCAAACCTTTACTGATGTTTTATAAAGTTTATTGCGTCCGTTTTCACTCCAAACAAATCACCACAAAAGCTAAACAATACAGAGCACAAGAAGTGCGCATTAAACTCTCTCTCTCCATTGCATTATCATCAACATACAGCGAATTACTCAAAACACTTATTACAACTAACCGTAAACAAATACATACAGATCTTATGCCTTTTCGAGGGGTGCTTAATAAACTGACAAACTTTAAATCTGCAAAATAACTCTGAAGAACTGCATGCTGTCCTCAGACGGTAGACTAGAACACCCGTCAAAATAAGAGTCCCGCCTTAGTAAAGGAGATAGTGCAGATCTCATACATATTTAAACTTACAAAAAATATTAAAATGTATACAAAAACAAATTAGAAGATTAATCACAATAAAGTCTGTTACAATAAAGGATTAATATGTATATAATTTATACAGTGAAGAATATGGAGTGCTATTTTACATTTGTTTACTTTATTTCTGTACCTGAAAACTATTAAACCTACCTAAAAAGCACTCTTTATTTCATATATATCTTTGTTCATTTGTATTTATGTAGGCCTGCTGAATGTTAAATGGATCCAATTCATGTTCATTAAAAATTATTTGATGATGCAGCAATAAACCTGCTAGTATATTTTAATGCAGGTGTTTTTGAACTTTGCTTATTTAAAACATGATCTATTTTGATGACAAAATTTCAAATAAGAGAGGAAGTGACAAATATCGGTATCGGCCAATAATTGTTTGTTAATATCGGTATCGGTATCGGCCCCAAAAAATCATATCGGTGCATCCCTACATTATATATAATCTGACTCAAGATCCAAGAATATTTAGCAATACAGGCTGTTTCAGATCGGTGTTTTATTGAAGATGCGTGAGTGTCTGGTGCCTGTTGGTGTGTACTAGTGTAGTATATGTTAACGAGGTGTGATGTGAATGCATGTTCATGTGAGGTGTGTGGTTTATTTGTTTTTCAAAGACACAACTGTTTGGTCTCTTTGTCATTTGACATTATTCTATAGTGGTACTGTATTAGCTACAGTGGTAGAGCAATTTTCTGCACTATTCCGCAATGTAACATTCTTTATTCTATGTCAAGCTATTTAAAAACTATCAAATTATTTTATAATTATATATTCTGTAATATAAATATACTTAACACGGTGTAATAAAACAATTATTTAAATGTGGATGATAGGAAGAGCATAAATAATGCAGGATGTTTAAATGCATTTTAATTTATTTACAATTCAAAAACAGTAGATTGTTCTATTTGAAAATACATAGTCCCAAAGCTCAAGGAGGATTGACAGCAGCAGCTTGAGGGAATATGAATGATTCCAGTGCAAAAGACAAAGAGTCTGAAGGTAAATTCACTCGTAATGATACATTATCCTCTGGTCTCTGTATAAGACACTTCATAGAACAAAACAAGAACCTGACCGCAGCAAGATATCATTTGCAGTTCGCCATTATTTCTAGCCGTTTATTGTCCAGTTAAAGTGCCTGGGCTTGAAACCATTCACACCTGTCTGCAAAGCCTGAGTAGTTCCCAATTTATATGGTGTTTATTCAATGAGATCCTAAAGAAAAGATAAAAAGGTCAGCAAGTGAATGCAAAATAATAATATAATAATAATAATAATAATAATGGGGGGGGGGGGGGGTAATAATACGTTCAATTTTAAATAAATATAAACAGCCAAATTGAATGGATGCAGGAGAGGATAATATTGTTTGATTCATCAAGCTCACATCATCTGAATCCTCTTGGACCTCGAAACCATTTATTTTGCCATTAGGGCTGCTCTCATTGCTAACATACAGATCATCTTCTTGGAGTTGCAGAGCAGAAAAGCGATACGCAGGTGACCTGCAGGGGACAGAATTTGACCAGAAGAGAATGTGACTTCTGCAAGGCAATTTGTATGTCAGATACTGAATATGGCTTTAAATGGATGTAATATCGAACACAAAAACCAATGAAGGTTTCATCATGTTACCTTACCTTTGCCTACAGTTTATTTTCCTTGAAGTGATTATTAAAGCAGCAGTAATGACCAAACCAATGACCCCTACACAAGTACACACCACAATAAGAACCAGCATGCCTGGCTGCAAATAAAAGCACAGTAAGTAAATTTATTTATCAACAATAATGAAGGGTCTTATATTTTAGTCTGTGCATTAGTGGAGCGAATTTTATCTGACTCGATCTGCAGTTATATTGTTAAACCACAGATTGCGGCAAATTAGTCTTTATGAATGAGTCATTAAAAAAAAAAAAAAAAACAGACAAAGCAAAAACAGACCAAAAGTAACTGACAATTTTGGTTAAGTTACTCAATATTAACATCTTGTTTTTTGAACTATTGAAAATATCACACATGCAGCTGAATGACAGCCATGTTGATTTTCCAAAATACAGCACTCTTGTTGATATTGCATAAGCAAATTTTACTTATTAAAAGTATTTATGCTCTTCATATTGTATGTAACATCCATCCTCAAAGAATGGCCCCAAAATGTCTATAAAAAGATTTTTACTGAATGTTTTTGACCACTCTATGATGCATAATGATTGTCAGAAATAGACCACTTACTGATCTCTCAGTATGCAAATTTGAGGAAGAAGGTGAACCGTCTTTCCCACAATTCTTTTTGAAAGCATTGTTTCTCGGAGGGCTGAAACCACCCTCACATTTATCGCCGGGAATCTTACGATACCTGTTTGACACAGTGGTATAATTATAACAGTGAAGTGTGTGTATGCATTTAGGAATTTGTTAGAAATAGAAAACAAGATGTATTTAATCACCCTGAAGTCTGAAAGTCCTCTAGCTCCCCATCTAAGCAAATATCCTGGGTTTGATTCAGGAAGTCAGGCTGTAGGAGACACTCTGAGCTGTTTTCATGCCGATAGAAGCCATAGTCGCTGTTGACAGGAGAGATGTTCAGAAAACATTTTTGTTTGGTCACAATCAGAAGACAAAACCTCAGTGTCCTGCAGTTTTTCCTACCACATGAAATCTTCTCTAGTGCAAAGACACGGGCGCTGCTGCCTGCTGACCACATATCCTCTCCCATTTCTACATGCTGAAAGTTTTTTCAGTCTTCTAAATGTCTCCTTGTAGCCCAAGAGACATCCGTCTGTTTCTGGGTCAGAGTCATAGTCAGAGTGCGCCAACCACTTCACATAGTCCTGTTCACCACCTAGGAAATATGATGATTTGAACAAACCCCTAAACATATGTTTTAAATTGCCACATTTGTGGTACAGATATGAATGATCTTGAGTAGTGTGAGCAATGGTGTTATTTTTCTAAGCAATCATACTCATGATTTTACCTGGTAGTTGATAAAACTGGTGAAAAAAATCTTGTTTTCTTATAATAAAGAATTATTAAGGGACTAGAATATCATAGAGACTTGAGCCAATAAGCAACCACCAAGCAACAACTCAGAACAAGATTGTAAAAATTTAGATTTACAAAGGAACTGTAATTTTTTTTTCCTTTTTAATGCAGCAATGCCAAGTCAATGGTTGAATAATTTCAGGCTGTCATTGAGCGTTTGTTGGCCTTGAGCATGTTGAATCAGCGACACAGCACGTCGGTGAGAGAGATCACTCTGATTGGCTATTCATCTTAGCGAACCAGTACACGGGAAGAAAAAGTTCCCTTTTTGAATAACGTATACATACTACTGCCACCTGCTGGTATGGAGAGTTATTTCCTCTAATGCAGGTTCAAAATATACAGGTGCTGGTCATATAATTAGAATATCATCAAAAAGTTGATTTATTTCACTAATTCCATTCAAAAAGTGAAACTTGTATATTATATTCATTCATTACACACAGACTGATATATTTCAAATGTTTATTTCTTTTAATTTTGATGATTATAACTGACAACTAAGGAAAATACCAAATTCAGTATCTCAGAAAATTAGAATATTACTTAAGACCAATACAAAGAAAGGATTTTTAGAAATCTTGGCCAACTGAAAAGTATGAACATGAAAAGTATGAGCATGTACAGCACTCAATACTTAGTTGGGGCTCCTTTTGCCTGAATTACTGCAGCAATGCGGCGTGGCATGGAGTCGATCAGTCTGTGGCACTGTTCAGGTGTTATAAGAGCCCAGGTTGCTCTGATAGTGGCCTTCAGCTCTTCTGCATTGTTGGGTCTGGCATATCGCATCTTCCTCTTTACAATACCCCATAGATTTTCTATGGGGTTAAGGTCAGGCGAGTTTGCTGGCCAATTAAGAACAGGGATACCATGGTCCTTAAACCAGGTACTGGTAGCTTTGGCACTGTGTGCAGGTGCCAAGTCCTGTTGGAAAATGAAATCTGCATCTCCATAAAGTTGGTCAGCAGCAGGAAGCATGAAGTGCTCTAAAACTTCCTGGTATACGGCTGCGTTGACCTTGGACCTCAGAAAACACAGTGGACCAACACCACCAGATGACATGGCACCCCAAACCATCACTGACTGTGAAAACTTTACACTGGACCTCAAGCAATGTGGATTGTGTGCCTCTCCTCTCTTCCTCCAGACTCTGGGACCCTGATTTCCAAAGGAAATGCAAAATTTACTTTCATCAGAGAACATAACTTTGGACCACTCAGCAGCAGTCCAGTCCTTTTTGTCTTTAGCCCGGGCGAGACGCTTCTGACGCTGTCTGTTGTTCAAGAGTGGCTTGATACAAGGAATGCGACAGCTGAAACCCATGTCTTGCTTACGTCTGTGCGTAGTGGTTCTTGAAGCACTGACTCCAGCTGCAGTCCACTCTTTGTGAATCTCCCCCACATTTTTGAATGGGTTTTGTTTCACAATCCTCTCCAGGGTGCGGTTATCCCTATTGCTTGTACACTTTTTTCTACCACATCTTTTCCTTCCCTTCGCCTCTCTGTTAATGTGCTTGGACACAGAGCTCTGTGAACAGACAGCCTCTTTTGCAATGACCTTTTGTGTCTTGCCCTCTTTGTGCAAGGTGTCAATGGTCGTCTTTTGGACAACTGTCAAGTCAGTAGTCTTCCCCATGATTGTGTAGCCTACAGAACTAGACTGAGAGACCATTTAAAGGCCTTTGCAGGTGTTTTGAGTTAATTAGCTGATTAGAGTGTGGCACCAGGTGTCTTCAATATTGAACCTTTTCACAATATTCTAATTTTCTGAGATACTGAATTTGGGATTTTCCTTAGTTGTCAGTTATAATCATCAAAATTAAAATAAATAAACATTTGAAATATATCAGTCTGTGTGTAATGAATGAATATAATATACAAGTTTCACTTTTTGAATGGAATTAGTGAAATAAATCAACTTTTTGATGATATTCTAATTATATGAGCAGCACCTGTATGTGCTTGTTGCACGTTGGCTTTGCAATGTGTTCAAGTGCAATTTTTTGGCCCAGACGTAAGCAACGTGAAGCGACACTACAATCATCGCTGCAAATTCTTTAATGTCTATTTGGTGTGCCTGAGCCAGTGTTGGGGGTAATGTATTACAAGTAATGTGAGTTACGTAATTAGATTCCTTTTTTAAGTAACTAGTAAAGTAATGCATTACTTTTAAATTTTCAACAAAATATCTGAATTACTTTTTCAAATAAGTAATGCAAGTTACTTTGTTTTCACATTTATTGACTGACACCTCTCCTGTCCCCATGTTGAAAGAAATTGTGAGTAAGTGCAGAGGCGTTGTGTGCGCTGTGTGTGAACAAGATGGCTAGTTGTAGTTCTAGACTAAATATGAGCATTTACTCATCTCACTTGCACAAAACAGATACAGTATTCCTCAAAATGAATAAAAACAGTGAAATGCAAACTCAGAATATTACGCAAACCTGCAATAATTAAATGTTAAATTACACAAATATACTTTATGTATTTAATCTTACTTTAATAACCAACGTCTTTGCTGCTGTCCTTCGATGATCCGATTCAATCAGACTAAGCAAAAATGACTTTAGATAAACATCACATTTGTGTTTATTTTTTTTGTTTTGTTTTTATTGAAGTATTGAAGTAAGAATGTTTAAATTTCTTCTCCTGTGTCCTATTCTTTTGCAATCCAGAATGGTAGCACAGCTGAAAGGTTTGTTTGAGCTGCGCCCTCTACTGTACAGGCGTGAATTTGCATTTCCTTCAGGCTTATTCATTTCACTTTTGGTGTGAAAGGGCCTTTACATTTGCCAAAAATAGAACTTTTTTTTTTTATTATTATTAAAAAAACAAACAAACAAGCCCAGATGAGAAAATGTAACGCAAAAGTTTACTTTCCGTAAAAAGCAATTAGTTACTTTTTTAGGGAGTAATGCAATATTGTAACACATTACTTTTAAAAGTAACTTTCCCCAACACTGGTCTGAGCCTTGATGATATTTATATGATACTTTTTACAGTATTTGAATTCTGCCCATAATTATTGAAAAGTTTCTTACATTCTCTGTTGATCAGGTGCTCAAAGTCTATGGTGACAGCCACCCACATGGGCTGATCATCATCATCTGGGCGGTAGCCGAAAATGCTGATATTCATTGTCTTAGTGCCCGGCTCTGATGCCAGTCCTGCCAAGAAGATCGGGTGGTCTGTGAAATTAAATGTCTTCCAGCATTGTCCTTCATCTGTGGAAAACCTGAAAACATCCAGACACACATAGTCATATACGACAGCGACCACAAATTACCTTTCAAATGACTTTCAGAACATGTGCAATACAACTCCATTTAACAGGGCAAGTGATGGTGTTACTTTATGGAGCTGATCTTTCTGTCTCCATGCGCCTCCACTGCCACTATCAGGCCTCCAGAGTCCAGGATGCTGTAGTGGTGAGGTCCTCTCAGAGTCCCCCACCAGGTGTAACCTCCGTCCCCAGACACGTACACATCTGGCCGGGCAGCTGAAATGGAGTCTCCTACACTGCCTGCAGTAACATTTAACATTTAGACCAGTTTGTTGGGCAAGGTGGAATTGGTTAGGATAGAGGAGAGGGACTAGTACCATGGGCGATGACCAGACCAGTGGCGGTGGGTTCAGAGAGAGGCAGCATGGGAGTGATTCCGCTGAAGTGACTGTGCTCTCCGTGGATGTGCAGGTTACACTGGAACACACATTTACAGTAACATTTAAAGTCTGCCTGAAATGAAAATTCACACTATTTTCTGCAAGCTTGTATTCAGATCTGCGTCGATCCAATCAACAGCCAGTAGATAGAAACAAGTCCCTGCCCTACATTTTTTCTTTTTTGATAATCCGTTTCACTTGGATTTACAGCACAATACTGAAGAATACATCTGTCACTACTTCCATTACATGACGACTTCCGTTACATCTCAATCGTCAAAAGCTTTGAGGCTAATCTATATGCCATTGTATTCATAAACGTTTTTAGCACATGTAAATGTTTAAAATAGGCTTTTTCTTTTGAAAAATGTTCGTCCAGTATTGGCTCATTTTAAAAATGTTCAAAATGTTCTTCTCCAACTTCCTGTTTGAACAGGAAACAGAGCAAAGAAAACTGTGCTCATCAAAACTTCAACAGATAAAATTTCTAATCACTCCTCAGCTGTTACCTTTTCTGAGTTTTCCAGACAATCCACATTCTCTGGCTTCTTCAGAAATCTCCATCGGCCACCTCTGTCAAACGAAATGACTGAACGAATGCGTCCATCTGCAGCCCAAGAGGAGTATGACATCTTTTAGTGATGACTTCAGCACTGTTACAAGTGTGATTGGCTATTTGGTACTTAAAGGGATAGTTCACCCAAAAATGAAAATTCTGTCATCATTTACTTACCCTCATGCCATTCGAAACCCATTAGACTTTCATTCATCTTCGAAACACAAATAAAGGTATTTTTAATGAAACCTAAGCAATTTCTGTCCCTCCATTCCACTAAAACTTTGACACTTCAAAAAATTCATAATGAGATTGTGAAAGAAATCCATATAAATCAAGTGATTGTGATTATTGTCACGGGTGGTTATGTATAAGCAGCGCAAGAAGACCAAGGGATTAGGAAAAAGTCTTTAATATAAAACTCACTTAGGAACATGCAGGAAAATGGGTCACACACACCTCAACATTAACGTAGACAGGAACACAAGGAGTATAAATGCTAAACCAAACAAGGGACTAATAGGCTAATTAATTAGAAAACAGGTGAACAGAATGAATAATCAGACAAACAGGGAAACTAGGTCAACTTAAGAATGACAAAACTGAACATAACTCTGACAATTATGGCTTTTATTAACATATAAACATTGCTCAACACACATCTATGGAGCACATCAAATATCCTTGATGCAAAATTTTCATTTTTGGGTGAACTAACCCTTAAGGACAACTGAAAAAAACATGAAACAAATGTTCATACCCTTCTCCAGTACGTTGGTGAAATAGACCCCTCTCAAGGATGTAACGTTAGTGAAATCGCTCTTCCCCTCCCCGCCGAACAGGTGGCGCTCCAGAGACTTAGAATACAGGATTCCACGGTCATCAGAGGTATAGATTGTCCCAAAATATGTGTCTTCTGTAAGCATGTGAGATCACATCACAAACAAACACTCCGCCGACACAGCTTTCTCTCAAGCGAGATAAGAGATCAGCCATAAGCATCATTATTCAAACACACAGCAAACCCATCTAACCGGCTTCATGTGACAAAACGTGAATCTAACGTCCAGTGAGAAACAGATGTAAAAGCATGATGCGAAATAAGATAACTCTTCACATGAGCCATGTACTACATCTGTATGTCATACATACATGTAAAAACAATGAGGGGTGTTTTTGTGTGCAGTTTTCTCTAGTGTTCCTCTGGCTGAAAGACTACACCATCCTCACTCTTATCTGTTTCTAGTGATCGTCACTGCACAAAGACCTCCAGACTCAAAGATGAATAAGGTACACCCTGACCCAAAAGAGTCTAGCAACTTGTGCAGAGACATTCTATGACATGTCAGCACAAAGTGGAACTCGCTTGACAAGTCTTGCCTCCACACTGTTAAACTGACAGCAACAGTGGTTGAGGTGTTAAATAATAATACTTCTTTTTTACAGCTCTGACAGTATGAGGAAAGAGGAATAAAGGAAGTTAAAAAGCGTGAAACAGCACCTCCAGGGTTGTCCACATGCATGAAGATCATGTCCTCGTCGCCGTCCAGAACGGAGTAGAACTGCAAACAGACATCAACAGTGAGTTAAAGAGTTGCATACAGTGTTATGAGTGTGTGTAGCTCTTGAATCAACTTTGTGAGAGGTTATAACAGGTTTTATTTGCTGCCAAATCAGCAGGAGCAACTTGGAAGGGTGAAGGGGGAGTAATGGCACAACTCGCATACATTTCCCAAAACCTATTTATGAAAAAAATACACTTTATATATATATATATATATATATATATATATAACACAAATAATTATAAATACATTTAATAATAATAATAATAAATAATACATAATTTTTTTTTATGTATAATTCAAATAAATTAATTATAAATACATTTTTTTTTTATACTTTGTATTATAAGTGTGTTCAAGCTTGTGTGTATTGTTCATACCTGCTCTGTTGTGGCTGATGGTAACTGAGCTTTTTTGAAATGGTCACCCTGGTCTGAGGACACATAGATGACACGGGGAGAGCCCTGTGAACACAACATCTCGTAAATCAAGCATGCCATGATGATTCTTACAGAAGGGCAACATGGAGTGTGTTCATGTGTGTGAACACATGCTTGAGTGCGCATGTTGTCTGTAATGATTCACACCAGTTTTTCCATGACTGAGGTAAACAGGAAGCCACCAATGTATCCGAAAGAGAAGATGTTCTTGGCGATGGTGGCAAAGGTTTTGCCAAAATCCTGTGTCCGTCTCAGAATAAGCTCGCCTCGTCTTGCTGCCTCCACTGGTTCAAACACAATTAATAGAGTTAATTAATGTATAAAGTCAATTGAAGGATTAGTTCACTTTAAAATGAAAATTTCCCCAAGCTTTACTTACCCTCAAGCCATCCTAGGTGTATATGACTTTCTGATGAACACAGTCGGAGTTATATTCATAAATATCCTGACGCATCTAAGCTTTATAATGGCAGTGAACGGGACCAACAAGTATGAGTTGAAGAAAGTGCATCCATCCATCATAAATGTACTCCACACGGCTCTGGGGGGTTAATAAAGGCCTTCTGAAGAGAAGTGATGCGTTTGTGTAAGAAAAATATCCATATTTAACAAGTTATAAAGTAAAATATCTAGTTTCCACCAGACCGCCTTCCTCAGTCAGTTACACTTTCTTCGTAAGTTGAACACGGAAGGCGGTCTGGTAGAAGCTAGATATTTTTCTTTATAACTTGTTAAATATGGATATTTTTCTTACACAAACTCATCGCTTCGCTTCAGAAGGCCTTTATTAACCCCAAGGAGCCATGTGACAGTATGGGTATGTTTATGATGGATGTAGACAGAAGCACTTTCTTCAGCTTATACTCGTTGGTCCCGTTCACTGCCATCATAAAGCTCGGATGCGTCAGGATATTTATTAATATAACTCCAATTGTGTTCATCAGAAAGAAAAAAGTCATATACACCTAGGATGGGTTGAGGGTGAGTAAAGCTTGGGGTAATTTTCATTTTAAAGTGAACTAATCCTTTAAAATTAATGACCAATTTTTTTCTGTTATACTAAAAGTGTATCTCAAAGAAGATTGATGATTTAATGAAAAAAAAAAAAAAACTAGATGCACCTGTTCCTTTTGGGCTGGAACTGAAGAAAAGAGTAATTCCAGATCCCCTTGAAAGGAAATAAAAAATTATATTTACTTACATAAATGAAACAGATCCCTATTATTGTGTTATTGTTCTCACCATGTGAACGTATGAACTCCTTCGTGAACTTCAGACCAACTGTTCCCAAAGTCTTGTGAGAGCCATAGCCCATCCTAAAGAGAATACGAGTACATAAAAATAAAATAAGGGGGTGGTAAAGACCTCACACCTCAAGTCACCTTAAAACCTGTTAAGGGGGCTAGATGAAACAGGAGGGAAAACTTTACTCACATCAATGCTGATGCCCACAAGGTATTTTGGGTCCTGGTAGTGGAACTGAATGGCCTGTGCTGGGTGGAATGGAAGCTGCACTGATCTGAACGTCACACCGGCATCCATTGACGTAAGAATAACTCCTCCTGGTGTCTCGGTGAAAGGCAGGTTGGCTGTTAGAATCACCTGTAATGGCAACATAAAGTTGTATCATTCTGGTGAAATAATTACAACCCTATGAAATATATAAGGTCCAAAAGAATAATAGTACAACAGCAGGAAATCACCTTCACACCAACCCCACTTCATAGGAAGTTTAAAAAAAAGTGTGGTTTGAGGTGCGTTTTGACACTACGTGGCTGCTGTCAATAGCAATTTCCGTTAAACCATGAGCTGTCTTAAGACAGTTGTAGATTGGACAGAATCTCTCTGGTGTCAAAATGGAAAAACTTATTTCTCACATATTGACAACTACGAAGAATGACAAAGTTTTACTGAACAAAGGTCATATAAGTTAATTGCTATATCTATTACTATTAGTTATTAACTAATTAATTAGAATTAGTTAAGACAAGTTTGACAAGTGGCTTTCTCAGAGATAAAGCCATGGCTACAGACTTAATGTTAGCATATTTATTTACCTGTTGAGGGTTCCCAGGTCCAGCACTTATCCCAAAGTCTTTCTTTATAAATGTGTTGTTGATGGCATGGGAGATATCATGAAAAGACTTTCCATAGTCGTCACTGTAAAAAGTTTCAACTTATCAGTAAGAAAGTCCCAATTGGTTGCATGTAAATGTATCTTGTAAACAATTGGCTAGACCAATAAACCATGGCGATATTTGGCTTTTCTGAGATTAGCATCAGCCTATTATCATGGTTGCATTGCTGATTAACAGAAGCGCCAGTGAAAGCTCCATGTTATTTGAGAACGGGTAAAAATGCACCACTGACCTCCTGTAAAGGCGTGTCGAACCACCTTCATAAAATGAATCTGAGGGAGCGCTGAGTGTGGAAAGGACCAGGATTACCTGAGATGGACAGGAAAGGGTTCACACTACTTCTGAATGATTTCACAATATTCACACACTAAACAAATTGCATTTTATCAAACGCAATTTGATGTAATGACTGAAAATGACAAATGCTACTATATTTATCAATATTATCAATACATTAACCTTAAAATATATAACTATGATGGGATATCTTTTAGTTAATGTTATCCTTTTGATGATTTGGCAAGAATGACTAACCCCAATTTCATCTCCAACCCAAGTGAGGATGAAACTGGATCCATCATCACCATGAAACCCCGTCTGGAGAAAAAAAAAAAAAAAAAAAAAACAGAGGACAGAGTTGCACATATACTGATGAAAGTGGACTTTCCTGTTCAGTCTGCCATTTAAATGAATATTTCACACAGGAATATAAATTCTCATAATTTACTCTCCCTCATGTTGTTCCAAACCTAGAACCTTATATAATAAATATAGGCCTATATATAAAAATGTAATAAAAAATATACAATAAGGTTCTTATATATATATATGTGTGTGTGTGTGTGTGTGTATATATATATATATATATATATATTAATAAAAAGTGTTTCAGTATCCAAAACAACATTGGACGAAAAAATATATATATTTAAAAACTTTATTTTAAAATGACTAATATGTTATTAAAATATCTAATATATAACTGTTAGTAAATATGTAGAGAAATTCTTTTACCACGACTATAAACGTTGTTGCCATAAATGTAGGATGAACTCAGGGCCACATTTGACATTAATCTCAATGTCAAATGTAAAAACCAGCCAAAAAAAAAAAAAAAAAATTAACTGTATTTGGACTGTGTGAACTTTAGTATCGTTCTCACCTCGTGTGTGTGGCTGAGCAGAAGCTCTCGTTCTTTGGGCGACAGTGGAGACTTGCATGTTGTGAAAAGCGGTTGTCCAGTCCAGGTGTCCCGTCTACGTCTTGAGTGACCCCGTGCAGTCCGAGAGAACGTTACTGTTCGCGCGTTGCGCTTCCCTTGTACGAACGCGTCCTCACCCAGGACCAGCAAGCACACACTACCGAACAAGAGCAGTGTCCAGTTCATGACTGTATGACAGATAGAAAGCTGTAAGTTTCTGGTGCCTCAGATGTTGCGCGGATTGCGCGCTGGAGGAGGAGTGAGCGCCACTGTCCGGGTATCGACTCACCGCAGACTCCAAGCATGTGTCTCAAGCGAAGTGAGCTGCCTACCTCAACAGCATATCATTCCGAGTCAGCAGGATGGATACTTATGCTGCACGAGCCTAACAAAGCATTAATTGCATAGTGTACAGCATTTAAAAACAACATAGTGTGTGCAGAACATTTTTGGTGACGTATTCAATCATTTCGTATGATCTGCTTACGCCCCACTGAGGGTCTTTATGGTTACTTAAAAGTTTTCGAAGGACTAAAAATCGTACAAATTCATATAAATTCACCAAAACGTGAAATTGTTAGGTTTTCTCATGATTTCTCAGAGTTGTGCACACTGCATTTTGGGCATGTGCTGTCTGGGTAGGAAGCTCAATGGGTTTCGAGGCACTGTCATATAGCCTACTTGACTAAAATCAGATTCAAACTTCAAAAATGAAATAAATTATATTTTCGTATTGTGGCACACCGCTTAAATTAAAGTGACATTTTTGTCATTTCTGACAGACATTCCAGTTTTTAGGCTTAATTTACGTTATGAAGTTCAGTCATTGTTATTAAGGTAAGACACAATGTAGTTCTTTATTAAAAACACATTTCATGGTGATTAAACGCTTTTAGATACACGCTTGTCGAAATGAAATCATTTTAATTTTTCACAATGACCGTTACAAATACACAGTGTAAGCCCATGTCTCCAGTCCAGTGTAGATGCACATTTGGACTCATAAAGATATCTTAAATACAAAAATAAAATATAAAACATGGCTTCTCGGGTTTGAAACATTTTACAGATCATTTTCAATTTATACAACAGAAACCCTGCAACACAAACCCACAATATAATGTAAACTTTAATATAACCCCCATATTAATAAATAATGCCACAGGATTTTATTAAAACATCTCTAAGCTTTCTGTTGCAAAGCACCATGAGTCATTTAAAAGAAAACGGCTCACAAATGTCACAGTATGTCCGATTTTTGGCACAGGATCAGTGTAATCACACAGGTAGTTGTGGTTAAGACAGATCTGGAAGGACGTCCCGTGGGCTTGAGAGTCTCTCTCTGTCTCTGTCCAGAGGAGCAGCCAGCTCTTCCAGCTGCTGTTGCTG
Source organism: Mylopharyngodon piceus (assembly GCA_039654765.1). Lineage (NCBI taxonomy): Eukaryota > Metazoa > Chordata > Actinopteri > Cypriniformes > Xenocyprididae > Mylopharyngodon > Mylopharyngodon piceus. Next base: position 14,904,820 of record CM077454.1, read on the forward strand.
GCTGTTTTCCAACTCTTCCAAGCGTCTCCGCAGCACACACAACTCCCTCTGGTGCTGCTCCTCCTGAGACAGGAAATGCAAAAGAACAGATGAGTGGGAAGAAGAGGGGATAAGAGAGAGAAGAGGATGGGAAAGCGGTAGATTTATATCCTAGGTTTTGTTATGGCTGACAAGAGAATATTCTACTTTGTGGATGGGATGTTTGCAGACACCTGTATGTTTGAGAAGATGGACTCTGCTGGGATGAGGAGGGATTGGGCCAGAGGGGTGGAGGAGGTCATCTGGTTGCCCAGCAACAGACGGCGAAACTCATTGTGTCTCCTCTGCAGCTCTTTTAGACGCTTACTGAGCTGAACGTGTTCTTCAGAGTATGAGGATTTCCTGAGCACACAAACACACAAATATATAAGAAATATTATATAAAAAGACACACACACACGTTTGTTTTTGTTAATTGTGGGGACATTCCATAGGCGTAATGGTTTTTATACTGTACAAACCGTATTTTCTATCACCCTACACCTAAACCTACCCATCACAGGAAACTTTTTTTACTTTCTCAAAAAAAAAAAAAAAAAAAAAAAAACTAATTCTGTATGATTTATAAGCCTTTTGAAAAATGGGGACATGGGGTAATGTCCTCATAAGTCACCCTCTCCTTGTAATACCTATGTCATACCCATGTCATTATACAAATTTGTGTCCTGATATGTCACAAAAACACGCACACACATAAATAATAACAAAATAGGCCTGGTTTACACAGAATGTGTTTTTGCTGTTAAAAACACAAGATGCAGGTCAGTGGAATGAAAATGAGCGCAAGGTCTAGAGACACATTTTTTTAAAGGTTTAACTTATTTTAACTTTAGCACCAAATTTTAGAATGCCATATCATGTGCGAGACGCTGCAAAATACGCAAGCGCAGCAGTTTAAGACATCCGTCTAGCATGTTTACATTGAAAAACAATGGAAAAGTAGTGCAGTGGAATGGAAAAATACGTTCTGTATGAGCGGCCCCTTAAAACCACACACACAATTTGAATTATTTTACATTTAATTTATTATATTTTAATTTAATTTATATGATCATTCATATATATATAAGATTTATATATTTCTTGATGTCACGTTGACTTTAAAACAACTAAAATATTATCTCTAGATTGTTCTCTATAGCAAAAGGCCCCTGATAGTGTTATAAATAGTACAAGAAAGTACTTTTTTGCAGTGCTTGCTTCAATTTCAAGCTCTTCTATCTTGGCTTCCAGGAGCTGAATCTTGTCTTGAAGTTTCTTTTCTTTCAGTTCAGTCATGGTTTTCCTCTGGATAAGAAAACAGGCCAATAATGCACCTTTAATAATAATCATTATGACAATAAATACAATAAAAACATAAAAGTATTAAAGAGAGTCAAAGTATAAGCAAGATGTAAACGTGTCATGTTACAAAAGTAAGACTTTTGTAGACTTTATGCACTACCTTTTTCTGAGCAAATGCTGCCCTCTGCAGGCGCTCTTTAGCCTGGCTGTATTTCTCCCGTAGCTCTGCTTCTTTCTCCTGCAGTTTGTGTTTCTCCTCCAACCATTCCACTCGCCTCTCCTCCACCAACCTGTGACAATAAAACATTGACAATTCACTTAATTTAACAATTCACTGTCCACTACACTGTTACAATTTTTATTGTAAGTGTAGTTGAGAGTGAATTTATTTGATTTTATTTGAATGTTTTATATTTTTATGAAAAGAACAGAGTAAAATCGTATTAAAAAACAGACAAATAAGATGGGGATAGACAAACAGGATAAATAATTTACATATAGAAAGATTAAATCTATATAATTGTAGATACACTTAATAGACTTGCTGATATGGTTTCATTTTTAACATGATTTCAGGGCAAAAAAAGAGATCTAATGTACCATTATCAACAAATTATCCATATTTGTCATTGAAGGGGAAAATGTCTATCAAGCACTTTTATACAAGCTAAATCTTGCTTTGAAATCAACATTTCATCATAGTAATCAACTCTATCTTAAGCCTCTAATCTGAAGAAATGCTAAACAGCACGTTTTGATGCTCACTCAGCAAGCTGTCAGCATTCTCTGAAATATTTTTGGTTCCCCTTTGACAGCATTGCTAGTATCCAGGTTACCATAAGGCGTACCTCTCGGCTTCCTGTTGGGTCCGTTCCATTTGTGTGCGAGCGCTCCGTAGGTCCTCTCTCACTCGCTCCAGACTTTCTCTCAGTCTGCTGTTGTTGTCCAGCAGCTCACTCTCCGAGTGAGAAAGAGTTCCTATCTGTAGGTTCAGCTCAGCGTTTTGCTGATGAACACAATTTACAAAAGTTATTTGAGTTAAATGATACGTCATGACTTCCACCTCAATATTATATGCATTCACAGTAATTTCACTTATTTTACAGCACTTACTCGTCTCAGGTCTGCATTTTCTGCTCTCGAGGTCTCCAGCTCTTCCAGCTGTTGGCCCTGCTGCTGAACTTTGGCTCTGTATCACATGTAATCATATAGGAAAAAAAAAAAACAAGGTTTGAAAATCATACTATTATATTAAAAAAAAAAAGTGAGACTTAATTTTCCCAATAAGACCAGGAAGTAAATAGGGTTCATTCTGATTTCATGTGGACTTGAATCAAAAATAAATGACCCTCAAGAAGCTTGCCTCAGGTTTTGCAGTTCCTTACGAACAGACTCCTCCCCCAGCTGGGCGGCACGGAGACGCTCCTCCCATTCCTCTTTTTGAGAGTTCCCTGTTGCCTCCTGAAGAGCTCTCTGCTGTTCAAGCTCAGATAAACGATTCTCCAGCTCTAGCCTGGTGTCAAAGAAATAAATGCATTAAGATGCAGAAAATCCCATGAGGCTTTGAATCAGTTCCTCGACTCGTCTGATAATATTAGTGCCTACTTCTCTTCCTGAAGGGTGGCCATCTTGTGTATCTCCTCCTCTCTTGCTGCCTGAACCCTGCGCACCATCTCTCGCTCTTTTTCAGATATTAAGTCTTTATTTCTCCCCAATGCCGACTTCATGACCTCAATATCTGACTGCAAACCTGAGCGAGAAAGACACTCTGTTATTGCTGTAAAACAGGTTAAAAGAAAGTAAAAGAGAAGGAAGATGATGTTTACCCTCTACTTGGCACTGCAGTGTGTCTCTGTCTCTTTCTATTTCTCCTTTGGCTCTGACACACTCTAGTTTTACGTTGCTCAACTCCAGCTTATGCGTGTGCTTCATCTCTTCAATCTGGCCAATAAAACATACACAATTGCCAGGATATATGTTACTACAGATATCAAGCATGGGGACATGTGATCATAGAATCTGACTGGTCAAGTCACTCAGGCTGTATTCGTGAACCTGACTGCTAAGTGAGTTGATCTCCCGCTCGGCTTTGTGCAGTTTGCCTGTGAGGAGTGTGTTTTGTTCCTGAGATAGGCGAAGTTCACTTTCTGTCCGGTCCAACTGCATACGAATAGACTGCTTCTCTGCCTGCACATTAACAGATGCATCTTTTTAAAATATATTAATTTTTATATATTAAATGTTGTGACACTGACATGCAGTACTGTGCAAAAGTCTTAGGCCACCATTAGATGTTGTTCTAGCAATGGTATAATGACCATATATAATTATTTCTCAGTCTCTTTATAAGAATATAACCAGAAAATATAGGAAATTTGTAAGCAGTATTAAAAAACGGAAGAAGAAAAAAAAAAAAAAAGCTTCTATAGGCTAAAGTGGTAAGTATTTATTGACCTCCCCTTACAACTGAGCAATAGCAGGTACCTGGCTCTCTTAAACCTAAATAGAATGAAAAAAGGACTGGAAGGCCAAGAAAACTTTCAAAATATGGTGAATTTTATTTTTTACATTTTGAGTGCATATTCCCTGTATTTTCTGTTTGTATCGTAATAAAGAGACCAAAAATAAATATGGATGAATAACATTGCTCAATTAACAAAGTTGGTGGTGGCCTAAGACTTTTGCACAGTACTGTATATGTCACATTTGAATAAAAAAAACATGCTGAAATGCAGAACATAATATATTTTAAATAAAATATTCATGAAAAATAAAAATAATAAAAAAAAAAAAATAGTAAAACATACAAGTTTGAATTAGATTTTGAATCAAAGATGTTTAATGTGATCTCAGACTTCTTGACTCCACAGTAGATAAATGATTTATTTTATACTTAATATATTTTTGTTATTATTAATATATTTATGTTATTATAAAATACTTTTATATATAAAATATTTTATTTCTAAAATATTTTTAATATTTTTATAACACATTTTTTATGTATAAAATATTTATTTTTTATATACATGTATATATAACCTTTAAAGATTTTATGACAGTGTAGAGAGAGGAGGAAATGGGATTGGGACACTGAGTGAATGGTTCTTCATGTATCATGAGCATGTGTATTACCCACTGTGCCACTGCTCGGACAAATTTGTTATGTCTTTTAATATTTAAAAAAAATATTTCTGACTTTTTACACTGAGCTACTGTTTTTACTAAACAGTAAGTTATGAACTTACTTGCATGTATCACCAAAAACCTACAACTCCTTAATTAAATAGGCTCACCTCCAGGGCTTTTACTGCAGCCTGGGTTTCAGCCAGCTGCCGGATCTGAATCCGCTGCACGTTTTCAGCCTGAGCACCTGAGTTATTTCTCTCCGCTCTGAGTTCAGTGACCTCTGCTTCCAGTCCTTTGAGCCGCTGGTGGAGTTGAGCTTTCTCCCTCAGCAGGCCTTCAACGCGCTTCCCATTCCGTGCCGGATCTCCGCTCTGCAGTTGAGCGGCCAGATCCTCCTTATCACGCTCGAGTCGGGCCACCTGCAGAATCACATATACAACACTCCTTCATAAATAGACACTGCTAGGCCATAAATGCAGTTTCAAATTGATAAAACATACATCAGCTTCATATCGTATCCGTCTCTCCTCCAGGACTCGAGCGTGCTCCTCTTTCTGGTGATCAAACTCTGACTTGAGGAAGGTGAGGTCATAACGAAGCTTATTATACTCTGACCTGTAATTCTCTGCTTCCTGTCACAGAGAGAGATAAAGAAGAACACTTCAAGACTAAACCTACATTAAACACTTACTAAACGTCTTTTATAACAGGCAGTTAAAGACAAAGCAATGAGTTTGTTTTCCATCTGTCATGGACAGGATTCTGGCTGTGGCATGTCCTCATGTGGTTATCATGGCAACAGGAGTTAATAGGAGTCAGCTGGTGTGGAGGGGTGTCTGTTACCTCCTGGAGTTTGTTGAAGCGTTCTCTGATGGGAGCCTCCAACTCCTGCTGCACCTGAGCTCTCAAGAGCTCCAGCCGCTGAGGGGTCAGCACCTTAAACACATAAACAAACACAGGATCAACACAACACAAAAAAGTGCTACTTTTTCAGTAAAATGTCCTGTTCAACACCAACGCACAATATCATTCGGTTTACGACAAGCTTGCAGTTTTGTCGTCTAGCGCTTTAAATGCTCGAGTTCTTTAAAACAGGATAATAGGATTCTGATTGGCTGTCAATATTTTCAGCTAAAAAAAAAAAAAAGATCTGAAAGTGATTCTAACATTATTGTTTCTCGGTACTGTTATCGTTATACTGTAGTTGTGGTGTGGACTCTGCTATTCTTTAATATTTAAAATGACTTTTATCGTAATCGTTATAGTTATCGTACAGGGCTTAATTAAATCGTATTTAGACACTTATGTTTGCTTATCTCTACAGCACTACAATATGTTTATATCAGTGTTGTTATTGTTAATTACAACCATTAAAAATCATTTTCAGTAATTCAAATAAAACAAATAAAATAAAATGTAAATATTAGGTGGAAAAATAGTGGGAAAAGTTCTAAAATGACTAAAAATGAAATAAAAATAAATTAAAGCTAAACAGAAATATAAAAAGCCCCAAAAACTAATAAAAAACAAAATTACTAAACGTAAAATTTGAAAAAACTGAAAATATAAAAATTAGAGCTAATTTAAAATGATATAATAGTATTTAAATAATGCTAAAATAAAACTGGTTTATATTTATTGTTTAATAATGCTCTATAATCCTGATTTCATTAATTTCCAAATTTGAAAACTATTTTTTTTTTTTTTAATCTAGAAGATAAAATATAAGATTTCATGCGTTTAATATTTTTCCAATTCCCATATTTCCATTTGTGTTATTTAATTTTGATTAATTCAATGTAATTCTAAAATGTGGAAGAGTCAAAGTTATATTTAAGGATAAGTAGGTGCATCAAAATTTTTTTTTACTTGTATTGTAATAGTTATTAATTGATTTGCAATAATAAATCAAAGTTAGAATTTTCATGAAACTTTGAATATTGTCATATATATTCATATCTAAAAGTACGAGCGACTAGTATTGGTATTAAGTTTTAATTAGTAGCAACTAGTATGTAAAACTAGAGTTTTACATAATATTTTTGAGTGACTTATAATGAAATTACTTAAATAATGAAAATTACTCTATGTGTTGCCCATCTATGTAAAATGAAGTCTAAAGTGGACAGTAAAGTGTACCTGCAGTCTGAGCTCCTCCAGCTCTCGTGTTTTATCCAGCAGTTCTCCTCTGAGCTCGGCCAGCAGTAGCTGCTGTTTCTCCTGAGCGACCTGCCGATCACTGAGCAGCCGTTTCAGTTCACTCTGAGCCCGGGTGTATTCATCCTGCAGCCTGCACACACAAACACATTTGCAGAATTTAACCCAACAATGCATCCCACAACTGCAGAATTGATCAACCTTGAAGTTTAACACAGTATCTAATATAAATATGCATTAAAATCAAGCCATCACTCACCTGGTGTGCTCCACTTTCAAGGTCTGATAGTTGGTCTTGTGGTTCTCACAGCGCATTCGCTCATCAATGAGCATTTTCTGGAGCTCCATATCAGAGCTGGTGAGTCCCGTAGAGCCGCCCAGGAGGACTGTGGCTTTCCCACCTCCTCCTGCAGGCTCCAGGTTTGGGAACAGGGCAGATGACTGCCCTAATGCTGGAGGGTTCATCTGGTCCATTGCAGAGATGGAGAAAAAAAGAGTGAGGGAACAAAAGCAAAAGATTTTTATACTTCCCTCTCGGCCCACTAACACTTCAAGAGATCTCTAAAAAAAGGATCTCAATCAACACAAATGACTTCACCCAACCAAAGTCAAGAGATGCAGCTACATCTCATCAGGACTGACTATTTTAAATCACTTGTAAGAGCCTTGTTAGCACGAACAAAGCATCTAATCACTACATGTGCAGCACAAGAGTCCTTACTGGCTCTCAAGTGATTAGATGTGAAGCTCAGGCTGGTCTCCAGTGATTCACTCTGTGTTGTAGAAACAGCTACTCCAGCATAAACACATAACGGCTTCCCATGTTGTCAAAGCAACCGAATCACTTGGGAAACTAACATCGTGCATTTAAACCAGCGCAAGATGAAGCATTTCGTGTTGTCCTTGAGTGCAAGTTTTAACTGTTGCTATTTTGAAATGTCATGCGAACAGTGTTTGATCCACACTGCATACTGCACTTATTTCATAAATAAACACCTCTGCTGGGTGTAACCTACTGCATGCGATCAAAGCTGTACAAACCATAACAATACATGTGTGCATTAAGGGGAAAAAACAATTTTAGCAGTTGCTGTAAAGTTACCTGATCCAACACTGACAGCGACGCACTGTTACGTGTTGATGATGGCGGCCTGAGTCGCTTTTCAAAATAAAAGACTTCTTTTGACACTTTCCGTTTGTTTATGGCCAAAAGCGATGTCCGGCCTAGGAAAATCGACATCACCCTTTATTCAAATGTCATTAAAAATGTGTTAAAACATATTGCGTAGTTGTGCTTGGAGTTAATTGTTTTATTTGTGATAACGCAATGAAACGTGGCAAATTGTGCGGACATAATTTTTGGCCAGGCTGTCATACATTTTTTTTTTTTTTTTACGGTCTATGGTCATACAAAGAAATTATGAACACGTGCAAAGAACCAACGAAAACTTGTTGTAATCAATAAATTGTTTTTCCAATGAGCTTTTTGTTTTTCTTTTTCTTTTTTTTTTTTTTTTTTGTTGTTGTATAGTAAAATAAAACCTGTAGCTGTAGTTTGCCTTTTTTTGCCAAATAATTTTGTCAGATAATTACCGTGTTTTGTTCTTCCCTCCTACATAAAATTAAAAAACAAAAAAATATCCCCTCCAGATATCACTTTTGGTCTCTACTGTATACGTAGAATGTTTTAATGTATTTTATAATAATATTTTATTTAATTATGTATGAATGAATTAATGAATGAATGCTATTTTCAAGATTTGGTCAACATTTTTAGGGACAATGATTTAATTTTCAGTTTGTTCCTCTCTCAATCTTATGTTTTAGATACAGTATACTTGGCATATAGTTCATGAATCATAGACTAATGTTATTTTATGATTTAATTTGCATTCTTTTTGAGGCATCTTTACTCAGCTTTTATTGTCATTTTTTTTCCTGCGAAGGAAAGAAAGGCATATGACATGAGTTTGAACAACATGAGGATGTGTAAATGATGAAAGAAGTTTCATTTTTATTTTGAACGTCGCAATGCTATTTGCAATAACGCTTTTCTGCCAGCAGAGGGCGGAATTTACTGGCGTCACGTGTGATGCTGCTCTCGTCTAGATATTCAGACAGATGCTTTCATTCACAGACAACTGTGAGGTAGTTCTTAGGTAAGGTTTGTATTTGTAAAGGATATTAACTGCAGGACAATATTACCACAGTAAAAGTACAACTTATGTACCCATGTCTGTGTAAAACGTTCGTTGTGATTTCCTATTTGATTTTACATGAGTCGCTGTCCCTTCAGCTATGCTTCTATACACCGATTATAAAAAGATGTGTTGATACTGGCGCGAGTGTTTTTATTTTGGCATTGCAGTCCCTGAACCTCTTGATATCTTTGGGCATGAACCAGCCCTCGTGCTGTTATGAAAGTTATTTATAGTTTTTGGTAGATACTTTATCTTTAAAAGGACAAAAGATGAAACCACTGTTGAAATACCCACTGTTTTCCCACAGTTTATTATGTGTGAGTGATAATAGAGAGTGTTTTTTTTTTTAACCCGAACATTTTATTCAGGTGCTTAGAGAAGTGAGCGCTTGTGATGCTTATTGTTCAGACATTGTATTTAAGAGCTTTATTTTATAACAATTAGCAACAGTGTGACCTGTGTGACAGGTCTCATCTCATAGCGGGCCGCTCTTTTTAGTCAATCAGAAACGCTCTTTGCCTACCAATCCTCTTGCGCATCCAGTTTCCATTATGTGTCCTTGGTGAACGGGGTTTTATTAGGGCCCGAGCACCGATGGTGTGAGGACCCTGTTGGAATTGCTCCGTTTATTATTATTCTTCTCCAAAGTGAATCGCATTTTTGCGGGCCTGAACATGCTCGAAAACTCATGAGACTTTGCACACGCATCAGAAGTGGTGAAAATTTACGTCTGTTATGGGTTTCAGAATTGGGCGGGGCAAAATGGCTCCATAGCGCCACCTAATGAAGTGCCCCTCGCGCTACATTTCACGTAGATTTTGAAATTCGGTACACACGTTTAACAGCCCAATACCTACAAAAAAGTCTCTTGGAGCAAAATCTGAAACTGAACAGGAAGTCAGATATTTTGAATTAACTTGCCATTTTTTGCCATTTCCAGACGTTGTACTTTAACGAACTCCTCCTAGAGCTTTAATCAGAACAATGTCATATTTGGTCAGTCTAAAGGCCTTTGCGATGTTAAATTGCGAAGATCTAGATTTTTCACTGAAGGGCATGTCCGTGGTGGCCTGACAAAGTTCGATGTTTCGCCATGAAACAGGAAGTTCTTGTAACTCGGGTATACAATGTCGGATCTGCCCCAAACTTCACGTTTTATTAGAGTAGTGACCTGAAGACATCTTCATGACAATATACAGTTACAGTCATAGCGCCACCTGTGGGCAACAGGAAATGACATGTTTTACACTGTGATTAACTCCTCATAGAGATTTAACCAGATCAACATCATATGTTGTCAGTCTAATCTTAAGACCTTAGTGATGATAAATATCAAAGATCTTGAGTTTTCGTTGGAGGGTGTGTCCGTGGCAGCCTGACAAAGTCTGATGTTTCGCCATGAAAGAGGAAGCTGTTGTAACTCAGGCATACTATGTCTGATGTGCCTCAAACTTCACATGTGTGATAAGAGTCCTGGCCTAAAGACATCTATATGACAATATTCAGTTAGTCGTAGCGCCACCTGCTGGCAACAGGAAATGGCATGCTTCACACTGTAATTCAATCCCAGGAACTCATTTCAATATGCCACGAAGTACCAAACATGCTAGAAACACGTTAAATCATGCAACACTTAGCTAAGTGCCACGAAACAGGAAGTTGTTGTAACTCAGGCATACAATGTCCGATCTGCTCCAAACTTCCTGTTTGATAATAGTCCTGGCCTGATGACATCTACATTGCAATATTCAGTTATGGTCAAAGCGCCACCTGTTGGCAGTAGGAAGTGTGGCACTTTTAAATGATTTTACCATAATTCTCCTGTATTTACTCGCTTACATGCATGTCGCCCACTTTTCACTGTTTTCCTAAGGCCAATGGGTGGCGGTGAGCCCAGGTGCGAGGGCCCTTTCATCGCTGCTTGCAGCTTTAATTCTCTTTTACGTTTTTACTCACTCTTTCCTCATACTGACACACTGTGTGACATAAGTTGTGTCACAAATGACATACTTACTATGCACTTATACTATGCACTAATGATGGGAGAAACAAAGCTTTTTTTAAGGTCCAGAAAGGTAGTAAAGACATCATTAAAATAGTCCATGTGACTACAGTCGTTCAACCTTAATGTTATGAAGTGACGAGAATAATTTTTGTGCGCAAAAACAAAACAAAAATAACGGCTTTATTCAACAATTTCTTCTCCTCCCTGTCACTCTCCTACGCCATTCACGTTGTAAACACAGTGCAGCACTTCCAGGTTCTACGTCAGAACGCCGACTCATTATTGGCCAGCTCCTACGTCAGCATCACATGCATGCGTCGTGCTGTTCACGTGTACAGCGTCGGCCAATACTGAGCCAGCGTTCTTCAGCTCAAACGTTTAGAATCTATGAAAAGCTTGAGATTGAGATCACACACAGGTTGAGGCATCCAGGCAGGGTAAGCAATTTTGATGAACAGTACAACACATGTGTCTTCCCTCTCTGTTGTAAACAAGCACAGAGTCAGCTCACGTGTCGCAAAATGTCTTCGCAATATGCTCATGCTTACATAATTTCTAGAGCAACCCATGTAGATACATGAAATATTGCCTACACTGTCTGAACATGATTGGAACAGATTTCATCACTTGACAAAAATTACAGCACAGTCAGTCCTAAATATCAGATTTAAAAACCAAAACGGATTTGTGTGCAGTGTGAACAAAGACTACAAAGTTAACAAAAATACAAAAATTGTTTATAGCACTTTTAATGTGAATATCAATCTTTGACTATACTCTGATTTTTTAAGTAAATCATTTTATTAGCCGGTTTCCCGTCATTGTGTGAATCAGTTCTCCATTTCCCAGTAAGCCTCTGTGGAAAATGTAACAGCACTCACTCCTCTCATTTTCTGCTCTGCATTGTAGGTCACGGTGTGATGGTAGGTATTCACTCCCACTGAGAGCTTAACCAGCGCCTCAGTTTTCACTTACTCAGGCATTTGTCATTCAAACTCCTCACCTGTTCTCCAAGTAGAGGAACTCATTTGATGTCACACTGGTCCAGTTATAATTTTTTCACTCTGTCAACCAAAGTATATGAGTCTGTTGTCTTTTTTATGACAATCTTTAAAGATTAAATGAATAAATGGGGACAAACATGGACAGTAGCAGAAGAACAGTTCTTTGTGACGACTCAAGAGGAGGAATAGAAGTTAAGCAGAATCACATCATTCAGATTCAATGCTAAAAAACATCTGTGCTGCTGAGAACAATTATCAATTAAAAGGATGATCTCTTCATCCATTTATTTATTTTGATTCCCTTCCATGTTTTCAATGACATACATGGAGTCCCCATATGGCCCTCCACCTGAACTGCAGAACATTTTCCCCAGATTTTTCACTCACTGCAATCTGTCAAAGCAGTGACAGAATCTGCAGATTGCATCTGTTTCTTTTCAGACAGGATGGAGATAAAAAACATAGCTCTGGTATTATGCTTGCCCTTCCCCCTCAGAAAATGCCTTTCTAATGTTTCAGTCATTTATGGCCTGTTCTCTAGACATACACATCAGAGGACTGACTTCATGTGCATATACACGTCTCCATTTTGTACAGTTTATCTTTGTGCTATATCTTGTTGGAGAATTAGCTTGGGCTACAAATGAGCATGTGGGCTCCAACTTGTGTGTGACACTAATGCGGGGGCCTTGCAATGAAAAATAAATCATATTTATGCTTACATGGACCTGAAACATACTCCGCACAAGTATGTGAAAGATTTAATGCGTAGTTGCATCCTAAAATGTGTCAGAATTAAATTCACAATATGACTGTATGCAATGCATTCTCATTGCATTCTAACTATTGCCATTGCAGAACAACAGATTGAAGAGAATCTTAATGAGCAAGTTAGTTGAATTTAATGAAACTGTTGCATACTTAAGCCCAAAGTATACTTTTTATGCGTAAGTGAGGGTCAAGCGGCAACCTCCCCCTGTTTCTCTTGAAGCCAATTCGGAAGTGACTTAAACTGCAATTCATCGACTGGCCACTAGGGACAGGCTCCAAAAGAGAGCAGAATCTCATTGAGCCCCGTGTTAAAATGCCCAACTTTACAGCAGAAAAAAACATGTTTATGTAACCCGTTTTTCAAATCTAGATCAAAGAAAACGAGGAAAAATATCTACTTGGGTCTGAGCTCACCAAATACGTTTCATTTCTATTTATGCTAGTATTTGGAGTCCCGGGTTCGGGGTCTCACACCATGCACTGAATCAATAAAATGATTACAACTGTGTTTTAAATATCTGTGTCTGCACTTGTATGAAGTTAATTATCTATAATAAAGAATTAATTTTAAAAAAAAATGAATAAAATAAAATGAATTAATTAATAGTAAAATGAATTAAAAATGAATGAAACACATTAATTAGTTTCAATGAACGGTAACTGTATTTTCTGGACTATTTCTCTTCCTCTTTTGCTTCAATTCGTTTTCAATATGCACTTAAACACTGCACACATCACATGAGAACACTCTTTGCCCTTCACAAATCACCAATTGAATACAAAGTATATTGTTCATCAATAACAATCAAAGAAAAGAAAGAAGAAAAAAAAATCTCTATGTGTATACTTAAGTCCGAGTGGAATATGAATGTCTCAGTTCCGTTTGTGTGGATATGTCTCAGTTCAGTCTGTGTATATGTGTGAATGCCTACAGTCTTTGCAGGAACGAACGATGAAGAAAAACAAGCTGAGTCCTCAGATGACGCAATTACTCCGTAGTGCAATCCAGCGCGGCTCTCCCTCACTGCGCGACTCCAACGCAATTACCGAACGTCGAGACAGTCCGATCTCCTCGAGCTTGCAATGCAACATCCAATCGCTAATGCAATAAAACAGTTCAGACATCCATTTAGAAAAATAATGACGAAGATGGGTAAGATTAATAATAGACGCACATGTGGCTCACATCTCTCTCTTCAACGAGCTGGCGCGCATGAGACGTCAGCACCCATCGACACCTTTCTTTATTACTTATTTTCGTCCGTCACGAAAACAAAATAATAATTATAAAAATAATAATAAAAAAATAAAACAAAAACATGTCTGAACAATTTATGCATTAGGAAAGAGAAAAGAAAAATACATAAAAATACATAGGAACAATCTCAATTAATTGGGTGTGTTACATCTACAGCCTGGTACAAATTGTGATTTTGGTCTATACTGCTAATTTTGCCCTTCATGACAACTGTGAGGGAGGTGAATTTTTTTTATAACTCATCCGTTTAAATTATATTAAGCCTTAAAGTTCTGCATAATTAAGGGCGCGGCCACTTGAGTGACAGGTGGATTGCCACTGCTGTCACCACTAGCCCTTTGTCTGCTGCCGTCACGTCACCTCAGCTCCACCCACGTCCCGGCTCTTTGCCCATTTTCTGTTATCCGGGAGTGATGCGCGGTGACGCACTGCCAAGATGGCAACAGCCAGCTTCAAAAATGCTCTTCAGAAACCTACGGGTGACGTCACAGACACTGCGTCCATATTTTTTTGCAGTCTCTGGTCCGCGTACAGTGCACGTGATGCGAATTTCGTCATCAGAAGACTATGCTCACCGCCAGATTTTTGTAACAGGTTGCACATGCGCATTTAATTTTTTTACAACAATTAGTTTATCCACAAGGTGGCAACCGTGCCCTGGGGGCGTCGATTCACAAGGTAGTGGAAGAAAAACTGCATAAACAGAACAGACCGGAACGCATGCAAGCTACAGCGACAATGGAGGCCTAGATGAGAGATTGTGCGAAGGGGTTAGAAAGTACCCTCATTTGTACAGCTCTAGCATGAAAGAATACAAAGATGTTTACATGCGTTGTAACCTGTGGCGAGAGATTGCTCAAAACTGTGCATGCGTCGAACTCCTGTGTATATGCGAACGAGTCAAATGAAGTATACTTTGCAAGGCTGTGCATTTAACTGAAACGCACAGCCTTGCGTTTCAGTCGAACACACACACACAAAAAAATGAAGTTACGCTATACCTTGAGCTTTAAACCCAAAACATACTCAACTCAAATATGTGAACAATTTCAGGTACCTATGTGAACGATCAGTAAATGATGACAATATATTTATGTTTAGATGAACTATCCCTTTACGCATTTGTGGCTGTGTGAGTACTTAGTTAATGGACAAACATCAGACCCATCAATGAATTAAAAAAAATTGTAATTTTATTTATCGAGATTCAATTTACAAAATTACTAGAAACAATACGTAAACATCAACTGCTTGAATTCTGATTAGACTGAATGAATCTGCAAATGTGTCAGTCTAAATTTTGCTGGAAAAACTATTTGTTCATAACAAAATGTAAAAAAAAAAAAAAAAAAAGTTCCCAACAGCATCACAGTTTCCGCCTTAAGACAGACGGATGATCTCATATTTTTGGTACCCTCTGTAAGGTCTGGGCCCCAGCTCCTCTTCGTCTATTTCAGCAGTGAGCTCCTGAGCTGTGATGCCCAGTGGGTCAGAGCTAGGTGACTGGCCCAGCTGCTTGTCTTTAGGACAGTCTGCGTTGTAGGTCTTCACGTAGTTTTCCACTGGCCAGCCACGAAACTCTTCTGGGTCACTGCACACCAGACCTGTGTGGGACACACTGGGGTGGTGCTTTAGCCAGTAGATCAAGTAATGAATGTTGTAATCACAAATCCAGGGATTGTCCCCCAGAGACAGTTTCTTCAGGAAGTACAGGTCCTCCAAAACACCATATTGAAAAAATTGTAGGCTGTTGTTGGACAGGTCCAATTCTCCCAAGTACAGCAGACCCGTAAAGGCAGCTACAGAAAACAGAAAAAAGTAGATGAATAGATGGACGGTCTCTTCAGATTTCTTTCAAAATGTTTTAAATACATATAAATAATACAGAAAAAAATCATGGTCCCACTTTATATTAAGTGGCCTTAACTACTATGTACCTACATTTAAATTAATCATTTGATACAATGCACTTATTGTGTACATACATGTTTTTACATTGTACTTTTTAAAAACACCTGCATGTAATTACATCTGTAATTCATTTCTGTAATTACATTTATAATTACACTGTTGACCCATCCCTTACACCTTACCCCTACCCTTAAACCTACCCATACCACTAAAGCTTCCCCTAACCTTACCCGTATCCCACCTCAATAGCAGCAAAAGTGTTTTGCAATTCAGTATGAACCCAATAAGTACATTGTAGTTATTTTTTGATGTAAGTACATAGTAGTTAAGGCCACCTAATATAAAGTGGGACCAAAATCATATTATAAACTATGACTAAACTAAAATAAAAACAAGCACAAATTAAACTGAATTGACTGCATTAGTGATATGCTTTTGAATACTAGTATTTAAACTCCTCCCTCAGTTTTAGAAAATACATTATGAAATATGAATGTCTAGTTATGTGTTATTATCAATAAAATAGATTTATATGATTTTATATATTTGTGACGTATACATGGTTTATATGATTATATAAATGTAATATATATTCTCAACTGAATAATTCAGTTAAACACAACCTATTATGCCCTTTTACAAAGTCTTGATTTTGTTTTTGGGGGCTACTAGAATGGGTTTTCATGCTTGAATGTTTAAAAAACACAATATTTTTTTCACATTTTTACATTGTTGCAGCAACTCTCTTCCCAATCTGTCAGTAACGCACTGTTTAGTTCCTGTCTCTATGAAGCTCCTCCTGAAAATGTGCAATGTGCTCTGATTGGCCGGATGGACCAGTGTGTTGTGATTGGTCAACTGCTTCGAGTGTGTTTCAGAAATGGCACACCCCTTACCATAACCACGAGTTTGCTACTCAAGTTTTTTTTTTGGCATATGCCCTGGGCGGGAATTATTTAAATGAGGAATACTGTGTTGTGTATACGTTCCCGGAAGAAAACTCGAGACTACAATTGAGGAGTTTCAGGGAGTTCAGAAACAGTGCTTACTGATATAAAGAATTACTCTCTTTAGAGTGACTGACATTTCTGCTTTTAAACATTCTGGTACAATCTCACAATAGATTTCCATCATAAGAATTAAATTAGAGGTCTGAATGAATTACACATCTTTTACACTGAAGTGAGGGTAATCTGCTGTCAGTTCAAGCTGTGTTCTCCCTGTGATCTCTGAGCTGACTGATGAACTAAACAGAAGGAAGACTGTAGTGTGACTGAATCAGTGTTATCATCTCTCTCTAGGGAACCATTAGATGACACACCCTGCTGGTCTGTTCATTAGAGCCCAACTGACTGTGATTAAGTGCATTTTTTTAAGCAGTTTAGAAAGGCTTAAGTATCTCATAATTATAGCAACATCAGCAAGTACTTAGCTTTTGTTTGTATTTCTCTCTATGGTGAGAGAAAAAGACTAATGTGAATTATGTGAATACCGAAAAACTTCCGAGGAAGCATTTTTGGGGTAGACTTAATTACAGGAAGGGGAACACAGTGGTATGCCATTTATACTTAAAAATGACTTTTGAAATGGGTTTGCTTTAAACCAAACATAGCTGACTGTACAGTATTTCAGAGACTCTGAAAATAAGATTAAAGAAAGTACTACATAAAGTTTAGACACCCATCACCCAGACTGTCAGCCAACCCAGCTGTACTGTCTTGGTAACACTGTAGTCATCATTAAGATCATTAGCAAATGTTCATATATCATCTTAACAGATCCCACTCTTTAAAAACACCCAAGTCATTTTGTATTCCATGGAAGAATGAACAAAGGATTCCTAAAGTTGCTAAATGTGTCTGCTCAGCAAGAAATCGCCTACAACTTTTTACAAGCAATTCTGTTCAGCAACCCCCCTGCTCTGTTTGCTCTAATTGGTAAAAGCTTATTTAACATGCTGATGTTTATTGCTTTCTCCACAATAACAGCTCTTGAAAGCTGCATAGTTGGGGCTTGCTTTGATTTTTCTCATGACTTCTTTTCTTTACTTCCCAAAAAAAACTCATAATTTTCTTAGGACCTTTCACCCACCAATTCCTTTGACGAGTTATTGTGGGACACAGAATTCCTTTAGCCTGATTTAGCCCTTTAGCCACTATCATGCACAAAGAGAACTTCTCATTTTTTGATTCCAGCGGAAAGGAAAGTTCCTAGTGGAGCAACCATGGATTGCACAACTGGTGTTGTCTTTTCATTCAAGTCTTGACAAGATGCTTTAAAGCTTTAATTTCATAGTTATTCTTTAGAATAGTATTCTTGTATTACACAAATTGCTGTACCAAACACCTGCTTCCTGTACTTTGTACATAATCTTTGTTCTTTCATCCCTCAACCATCAAATAAGTATACGTCTTGATGACTGGATTTTGTTGTGTACCGCTGGCTCACCTGTGTCGATGCTTTCCAGACTGTTTCCACTTAGGTTCAAGAGCTTTAGGTCTTTCACGCTTACAAACTCCTTTGGTCTCAGCTGTTTGATGTTGTTTCTGGATAAATCCAATCTCACAATATCCAGCGGGATGTCAGCCGGCACAGTTTTAAGGTCTGCGAAAGAGAGAGTTGAATCACTGTAATTATGTAGGCCTATTATAAATGGTACCTTCATAATTAGCACAATTACATGTTTGATTGACAGTACATTCGGCAACAAATGTTGTTTTGCTTTGAGTTATTTTGATTTTCAAGGGAATATTGTTTAGTACAAAATTGTCCATGTGCTTGCAAAGGACTCTGATTGTCTTTCTGTGTTTCCAGAAGACTTCCAGCAGGCTAACCATACATGGAAACATATGCCATGACAATTGTTGGAAGTTCTGTACAGTTGGTTCCTCGTTGGTGGTCTTTTAAAGTCATTTTCTCAGACACTTGCTGATAATGGGATTCAAACTAACTAGTATCTGTATATGAATCTTAAATTGTATGCAACGCGTGTGTGACAGTAATCGTTGTGAAGGAGCTCTCTATTTATTTTGGAAGAATCTGGGCACTCAAAAGCTCAACGCAACACTTTAGAGGGCTCCAGCAAACTGCCTGGCCATATTTATTTATATCACCACAGAGAGAGCTATTAAAATCGTACACATGGCACACGTTTGGCGGTAACACTCGAAACTCTGCTAGACATCACTGTCTCTGTGATATTCGGAAATGTTATCGTGGGACTCGTCAGCTTGACATGCAGCATGCAGAACAGATACAGCTGCACTTCCTGCTAGGACCCGCCAGAGCACCTGTTTTAAACCCCAGAGTGCCTTCAATGAGAGATCTTGCTCAGATTTTACATTCTGCAGTCTACAGTTTGTACTGCCACATATAAACAGATTTATCCACAGTTGCTACTAGAGTAGATTTCAAACTACTTTACAGTGTCTCTGGGATCTGGAGACTTTTGAATTGTACCCAAAGAAATTAACATGCCGTTATTCTTGTGACTAATTCAAGGAAAAGCCTTCCCAGAAGCTGAGATCACTAATACTTGGCTTTTAGTCTCCCTGCTCTTGCCACAAGATTCCTGCACAGGCTTTCTGCGATTAAAGCTGACAAAAGAAATAGCCATTTATTCCTTAGGTCCCGGAACAGATGATGTAATGCTACAAAAGTGTGACTTTTTTTTTTGTTTGTTTGAGGGAGTGATTCAGGATGCCTCCCTCAGCTCCAGACTGCTGACTCACTATTTCTGACGAGAATTACAAATCCCACTGACTTTAAAACCCATCTGACTTCATTTATTTCACATTGACTGTTTTGTATCACACACGTTTTGCTTGCCTCATCTAACCATGTTGACTCCATCTTTGGCCTGGCTGTGTCTCTTGATATGGATGTCAGAGCACATTTAGCTAGTTTTTCAAAATAATGAACTTTAATTTGCAAGATGGAGAACTCAAGATTCATGTGCAGTAGATTGAAACTGAGGGTTCCAGAGAATATAAGTAAAAAAAAAAAAAAAAAAAAAAATGTGTAGAAAATGCTATTTTTAAATTTTTATAGATTAATCAGTAACAGTTACAGCTTTTGTAACAGAAATGTGCAATGAGTGATGCTGAAGTGTTCAATATATCAGTTTAATAAATTGATTGATGATGTATTTGACTTTCTGGGAAAAGAACAGAATTCTGCTTTGGTTTAATTACATATGAAGAGAAAAATGTTGCAATGACAAAGAACTCTTTCATAGTTAAACTCTGAATTATATATGTCTTCCCTGAATAAAATTTGAATGACATTTTCTTTGTCATATCTTACAGCCATCTCTTCATCATAAAAATCCCCTCTTGTTCGAAGTTCTTCCCCAAAAACACTACAAGACATGCATACGACACACAGACAGCATTGTTCTCAGATTCCCATGGAGATTCGCATGTATAGCCATAGCAATGTGGGATTTCCTAAGGTTTTGGAAGTTGACTAAGACTTTTTTTAGGGGACAGAGTCACAAGGTGATCTTATGTGAGCATTGCTTTGCAGAAAGCCTTTTGAAATATAATACTGAGATTCAAGCTTCAGAAAAGTTATGGTTTCTTGATAACAGTCTGAATATGGCATTAATGTGTCCTTAGAGTAGCGTCTCCAGATGTTGAAGCTGGAAAGATACTCATTCCCTTTCCGCTGGTTCTCTGCATCTTATATTTCATGTTTCCAGACGTTTCTTCCACTCTGCTGTGAATTAGAGTAATTTACCGCATGCTGAGTCGGCAGAAATAATACATTTTTCAGAAATGTCTATTCAGAAATCAATCAATCTATCAGTCTATCTGTCCACAAACTTAAAGGAAGTTGACTTTTTTATTAATTGTATTTTTTTTCCCTCAATTTTACACCAACATCTCAGCATACTGTGTGTGCATGTGTTGTTTCTTAAATAATACAGATAAAAAGCTACTTTAGCACAATTAAAAGGGAGTTTCTAGGGATTTGAGGAAAGCATTACTCATTGTATGAGTAATGCTCATTGTATGAGTACACGTTGCCCTAACGGGCACTGCAGAGTAACCACTACATGATGACACTGGAAAAAAAAAAAAACCTTGTTTCAACATTTCAATTTGCTTACAAGAAACCACACATTTTCAAACAAAGCCTGTTCATCTTTCTGTCAGATTTAATTGTTTAATTGCATTTCATTTGGCAGCCTTCTTCACAAATCTTTCCACATTCATCTTTCATGGAAATGGAAATGATTGAAAAGTAATTGCAGATAATTCAATAAACTGAGTAGTAAATTTAGGTTGAATAGTTTAAATATGTTTTTTTTTCCCTTTCTTTTTTAATTTGTTTTAGTGGGAATGCTAATCACTGAATAGAGTACCTATTAAAAGCCTATTAAAAGCTCTTTTTTTGGTTGGCCGAATTGTTCATGGTACCACTGTTGAGGTTACACAATAGCCAAATGTTGCTCACTCTGTCTTGGTAACCCCCCTGTTTTTACACACTTTCAACATCGCAACATAAACAGAAAATACTGTGTGCACCTTTACGGTGGCCATTATGGTCACCATGGTTTGGCAATTGTGAATCATTGGACTTTCCTGAACAAGGCAATGGGTTCTGTTGCTTCACAACCACCAACTTTATTTTACTCTCACCTCTCCCCAAATGTCCCGCTACAAAAGGGACCTAACATTGTTGAGCAATAGATTTCTCACCTCTGTTCCTGCAGTCTAGACGGGCCACCGGGTGAACGTAGGTGTAGCAGAGAGAGGTTGCATCAGACTTTTTTTGAGAAGCCGGTAGGAGCTGATTCTCTGGATGCGGGATAGGTACATTCTCCTGCTGAGGGGAGCACAGCAGATCTGCATCCAGCTTCTTCAGTTGCCTGCCCGAGAACTCCCTAGGCTCTGCACATCGTGCATAATTGCCGATGTTACGGTTACTGGGCACTTGTATGAGCCTAACCAGGCTGTCCAGCTGGCAGTCACACCTCCAGGGATTGTCATGGAGTCGCAAGTACTTGAGTTGAGGCATGGGGATCAACATGCCTTCGTTCGCCACCTGCAGACGGTTGTGCTGCAGCAGTAAAGTGGTGAGTCTGCTCAGGCCATTGAACGCTCCCTCGTCTATGCGGGAGATTTCATTCTGTTGGAGATCCAGGCTCCTCAGGTTCCGGAAGTGACTGAAGGTGTTGTCTCGCAGCACCTGAATCCTGTTTCGTGCCAGCAGCAGGTGGTGAATGTCCTCCGGCCAGCCCAATAGTACTGCTGTCAGTTGGCGCTCTTGGCAGTCAAAGAACTTTTCCCCATTGTCTACACTTTCCTTGCAGTCTGCTGCAGCAAACCGCTTGACTGTTCTTGAACGGTCTTGACTCCGCACTCGACGTCCCCTTCCACCCTTCCGTGCATCGGCTGCCCAGACTACCAGGCACAGCAGTAGCAGCAGACCGCAGAGCAGCCGCATGGCAAAAAGCAGCAGCTGGGTTAACCAGTCAAGTGAAGTCTCAGCGTAACCTCGATAAACCAAGAGCTTCCTTTAGTCAGAGTCAGAAGGCACAGCTGCAATCCCTGAGAAAAAGCAAACAAAATGTAAATAACTGCACAAACAAGAGCTGTATTCTGAACAGAGAGAAGAGGGCATATGTACAAGTGAAAAGAACCTTTGTCTGACTGTAAATTCTTTGTCTGACTGTAAAAAAAAAAAAAAGTAAAACCTTGTAGGACAGTGCTTTCTTTCTAAAGGAATGTTGCAGGTTCAATACAAGTTAAACTGAGTTGGCAACAAATAATTTAATCTTCGTGGTAGCATCTGAAGTGTTCAAGCTCATATTTTTGCTAAAGCGCTTATATTAATGATTCCATAAAAACTACTGTTCTAGGCAGATTCACTTTTAGATTTGTCAGGTAAAGATTTTGCTTACACCCCTTTGTAGACTGTTATTGTTGTTGAACTTTATGAACGTATGCAGACAATGGGAAGTTTAAGGTATGTTCTTACATGTGTGGTACGCCTATGTTTTGCATACTTGGCCAATAAAGTTGATTCAGATTCAGATTCAGATTCAGATCTGCCTAGCCCTGTTTACATTCATTGTAAGTATGTTATGTAAACCATTTTTAACTTCAAAACAAACTTCAAATCATTTCAAGACTGGGAAATGATATCTGCCAGTCCTAATACATCATCCCCAAAATCTGTTTACGGATGTTCCCAGGTATGATTTTTCTATAATGGCAATAAACACATTATAGACAAGTACATGTGGTAACTGTGATATAATTTAGTATAAAATAAGCATTGAATTATTGAATTTAATGCACACCTGACATCCACTTTGCATCATGGCTGCATTTCCACCTTGGTTATGCATTAATAATGACCAACAATTTAATAGTCCATCTCTGTCATAAATTGTTCCTTAGAGTAGGAAAACTTCTCAAACTTTTATTACTGTATGTCAAGGATCGGATTGCAGCGTAATGATCAAATTGAAATTAAACATGATCTAAAATATTTGCATAACTGCTTTCCCCAGTGATTGCATAAAAACAGAATGAACTACAACCCATTTTTTGGCATAATCCCTTTTATGAGCCCACACCCTTCTATTTCAACATTTGCCTTGTGGGGAAACAAGCTACATTTTTTACTATTTAATAACACTAACAAATAAGGCCTCTTCATTTCCTACATGTTTTCTCATGCATTAGTGTTATAATTACCTCCCATAGACTTGGCCTGATTAACTGTGCAATGCTCCCGTTTTATTGTGCAGAGACATCTATAAGCCATTTGTTGAGTGATGTCCTCAAAAGTATAAAGACTGTGGCTCTGTAGCACTTTCAAAACATTGCTCTGTTTGTTTAAATAGTTCTGTGTGTCAATTAAGATGAGTGGGAATGTTAACAGATAGTTTTCACCATCTATTATAGTCCTTCTATAAGACAACAGTGTGCTATTTAGAGCACACTTTCAATTTGCTAACAGAAGAAACAGGACAAAGCTGGAAGGGCAGCTGTAGTAAAATACATTAACTTGAACCAGGATGCTGTACTGTACTCGTTTTGCAACCAGCCTGATCTTTCTGTTATGAAAAAAACTGTTGTGCAACTCGCCGGTGAACCGTTCACGGCACTAGCACTCATTGGTCCTCCTCACTAGAAGATATCAGTGAAAACCTGTAATTCACAAATGGATTTTGAGGCTTCAGGCCTTTCAAGACACTGTAAAACTACTAACAGGTCTTGGCAAGCCTTGAACCTCTGACATGCTACTCTCTACAGTTACATTGCTTTGCAGCTATTTTCACAGATGTAACATGCAATTAAATTGTAGAAATTGCATTTGCAGGAACTGTTCCATGTTCCCTCTTTCCAGTGATAAAATGGTATGACTGACATCATGTGAACACGCTGTGTGATAATCACTTAGCCCTTTTTTTTTTTTTTTTTTTTTTTTACTTTTTCCTACTTTTTCTTGTCACAAACTTGTTGCACTTGTTGTTATGTCAATGGACAATGTTCTTAATTACAAACTATAAGTGCATATTATGACAAATTGCAATGCATTGCTATGCAGATCAGTGAATTAACATGCGTTCGTGTCTAGATTTTTTTCTGTTGGGTTTCATTGGCACCTTTGTGACATCCAATCATACAGTATTTACCCAAGCCAAATGAAAAATGCCATGTAGCGGCTGCATTAATTAAAGATTTCCTGTCATTTTACAGATTTTCCTGTCAGAATTACAGATAAAAAAAAAAAACATTCAAAGTTTCAAATGTTGAGATTTTTATGTTTTTAAAAAACTACTTTTGTAACGTTGAGATTTAGACAAAAAAATAAGTCAAGATCACAAGAAAACAACTTTTGTACTGTTAAAATCTAGAAACAAGTTGAGATCTCATGACTTTTGAGCCAAAACATGACAAAATTATAATACATGACTTTTAGGCTTCCGTACATGATAGCAATGCGCCTTGTCTACATTTATGCGTCATTTTTGATGTTGCCAAGTGTTGCCAACATGTTAATCCCAGGTATAAAGGGAGCCTGTGCGGATTTCTGTCTGAGGCATATAAGCTCTGCTAATGGAGCGGACATTAACAGGAAGCAGTCAGCACTTCAGGTGAATAAACCAGCATAACGCAGCCCTTGTGTGAGACATGGCTGCCATGATGGCCTTGGTTTACTACAATAATAGAGAGAAAGGAGGGATGGAAAACTTCAATGGGAAATGGAGCAGAACACAGGCACTGTTCACTGTCCAACATGAGGGGGGAGTGTGTATTTACTTTTCACCTCCTTTCTTTTTTTTTTAATTTCCATGCCACCCAAATTCCAGGTCACCCAGTGTGTCCAAAAGAATGCTCCTGATTATTTCAGGTCCAAAGTAAAGGACACCCCGGTCTTTTAGGTTAGAGACCTTGAGAAGAATTTACCCCCTCTCCTACACCATGTAGATCCAAGTTATCAGGACAATGTGTGTGTATGTGTGTGTGAGAGAACAAGCTTACATGGCCAGCGGCGCTTAATTAAAACCATTTGAACTTCCTGCACTGTTAGGAAAAGCTTTTTTCTTCTATCAGAGTGTTTTTCTGAATTAATTTTAACTCAGCCTTTAAAAAACAAGTAATACATCTGATTAAATCTGTATTCAAATGAAAAACCTACTCAGCACATATATTTAAGCAGACGAAGCCTTTGGACTCACATAGACCAACATAAAAAAAATCAATACTTTTCTTTTTTTTTTTTTTTAAATAGAATGCATTTTAGGATAATCACCCAGTCTTTCTCCTTTTTTTTGCTACTTTTTTTGAACCAGCATGTGGAGTTAGACATGGCATCTTGGTCTGAGACACAATTGCTAAACAAACTTTTCACACAAACTGACTCAAGCCAATGCCCTGATCCCTGCCAAAATTAAGATTGCAGGAAGCATGCGAGCCCTCTGTTACAAAACTGCAGTCCAGTGCACAACTTACATCCATCTGCACTGGCATTGCGAGAAAGATTTTCTCATATGTAAACCGCACACATGCAAACATGCACATATATAATGTAAGCTTTCAGGTACCTGTGCACAGGGAAATGCATCCGAAAACTCATCCAATCTGGATATGTCCTGTTAGCTGATCTTTTTGTCCTGTCATGAGCTTTGCTGCAGTGCTGGATGCCTGAACTCTGCGTGCCGCTCTGTCTGACTGTATGTGTGTGTGTATGTGCATGAGCATATTTGTGTGAGGCTCAGTGCAGCCCCCAAGCTTGTGCCTGGTTTTAAATTACACGCTGCATCTCTGTGCAGGCGAGCAGACCCACATGTCCCTTTTACAACTGTACCGCCTCCAGGCTTCCAGCACTTTGTGAGTCTCTTCATTAGTCTGATGTCAAAGAGACTCTGGATGAGGTAACCCCATTCAAACTATGTTTCTGGATATTTTTTTTAAAGGATTAGTTTACTTAAGAATTAAAATTTCCTGATAATTTACTCACCCCCATGTCATCCAAGATGTTTGTGTCTTTCTTTCTTCAGTCAAAAAGAAATTTGAGGTTTTTGAGGAAAACATTCCAGGATTTTTCTCCATATAGTGGACTTCAACGGCTACCAACGGGTTGAAGGTCCAAAATGCAGTTTCAATGCAGCTTCAAAGGGCTCTACATGATCCCAGACGAGGAATAAGGGTCTTATCTAGCGACACAATCAGTCATTTTCTAAAAAAAATAAACATGTATATACTTTTTAACCACAAATTCTTGTCTTGCACTGCTCTGTGATGTGCCACGCATTACGTAATCACGTTGGAAAGGTCACGCGTGACGTAGGTGGAAGTACCGCGGTAGGGCGAAAAGCTCCATCTCATTCCCTCCTCCAACTTCAAAATCATCCGACATCGTTGTTTTACCTTTTTTTATAAAGGCCGTTTGACTTTGACGTTTTGACTAGTCTTTGCACGTTCGCTTTGTAAACACTTGCTTGGTAGTTCTGCATACGTCACGCATGACCTTTCCAACGTGATTATGTAATGTGTGGCGCATTGCAGAGTAGTGCAAGACGAGCATTAGTGGTAAAAAAGTATATAATTTATTTTTTTTAGAAAATGACCGATCGTTTCGCTAGATGAGACCCTTATTCCTCGGCTGGGATCGTGTAGAGCCCTTTGAAGCTGCATTGAAACTGCATTTTGGACCTTCAACCCATTGGTAGCCGTTGAAGTCCACTATATGGAGAAAAATCCTGGAATGTTTACCTCAAAATCCATAATTTCTTTTTGACTGAAGAAAGAAAGACATCTTGGATGACATGGGGGAGTAAATTATCAGGAAATTTTAATTCTGAACTAATACTTTAAGTGTTTGTTCACCCAAAAATGAAAATTGTGTCATGACATGTGCCCTAACCTTCATGATGGAAGTCATGGTGTCTAAATTGTAAATAAATTGAACCAGTTCATCTCGGTCACAAAACTGAAACAAAACCAAAAAGAAAAATCTGCTTCTCAAGTTCGAACTCACAAGCAATACATTATTCAGAATTATTCTTTAATGTTTCAGGGAAGAATGAAAGTTGTACAGGTTTGGAACAACATAAGAGTGCTTAAATGATGATTTCAGTTTTTGAGTGAAATATTGCTTGTGAGGCAGAAATGTTGGCACAGCAACTTGACTTTCCAGCTTTAAAAACTGTCTTGCGTTTATTAGATGCATTTTACATTTGTTCTCAGAGTTGCGTAAACATGAAATTTCCACAAAATGAAAGAACTGCATCTTGCTTTGTAAATGAAATGGGTTTGAAGCACTAGGAGACTAGCTTGCTTTTATCTCTGGCATGCCTTTGAGGCTTTTTTCATATATGTTTGTTAAAATCACCTAAAAAATTAACAGCACTTACCCCTGTGAAATACGACCTGCCCTGCAGTGAGGACTTTCCAAAAGACGTTTGTAGATGTTTTTCACTGGACCAAATAAGGACAATTCCTGACAAGATGTTCATACTGAGGAGCGCATATATTTAGACAAGAGCAAGTGACAGAATCCCATATTTATAACATTCAAAAATAGTTTTTTTTCCTCAGGTATTTGTTTTTTTTTTTCAGTAAAATATCTAAAACAGCCCTAAAACAACTGTAAACCTGAAAATATCATATAATTTCAAACATGTGATATCCAGGCCTAGAAATTAATATAATCCTAAAAGTATTACTTAATTTCTTGAGCTAGAAATTGAGCTAGAAATAGTCATTTTTTGGCAGGACCGTTTTTACAGTCTGAGCCATTCCAACTATCCATCATGGACTACATTTAACAGCTAGAACGCTTTGACCTGTGGGGGGTAAATTAAATTTCTCTTAGTAAAAATGACTGCCAGATCTTTCACTCTGTTTGCCAGGAGTATTACTTGTAAATTATCTGGATAAATTCCCTGTAGCTCAAACAATAGAGCATGGTACTACAGTATTGCCAAGATCATGGGTTTGATTCCCACTGAATGCATGAACTGATAAAAAAGTAATCTTAAATTCGCTGTGTCAGCCAAATGCATAAATGTAAATGCAAATGTAAAATCCTAACAGATCTTTATGTATCCTGCAGGTACTAGAAAAAGTGTTTAGTAACGTTTACATTTTCAGTCTACCTTTTCTACCATTTTCTAGTGTTTATGATTTTTGTCTCCAGATGTGTTTGACAAATAGATGTTTGATCATTCCGATTTTGTCTTGCTTCTATTAAGTGAGCAGATGTGTATCATTTGTAGCGTGTAGTTCAATTGTTAGAGGGCAAAGACAATTGTTTATGCATTAACATTTGAAATAATAAGATCAAAATGTTATACCAAACCAAGTTATATTTTTGTTGTTAGCCTGTTTGTTTCTCAGAACATTCTTGGAAGAATAAAAAAAAAAACCTCACATTCTTTGTGTCACAGACACACCAGGCTCCACCATCCACCAATCACAGCGCACACCATCCCCGGAGTACTAATCACCGCCACCTGCACCTCATCAGCCCATTCATCACACTGCACTACTTAAGACACACTCTCACACAGTCACATTGTCCGGTCTCGTTTGCATCGAAGGACTTACCTGTATGCTTACCTCAAGGACTCCCTGTGTTACTTACCTGCTATCTTGTCTCCGTGTTTCCCCGAACGTCTCCTCTCCGTGTGTGAAGTGTTGTCTGCAGTCATCGTCTCCAGTCAGCAAAACTCTACATCCTTCTGCACTCTGCTATTAAAAGTACAGTATAACTCTATATATCACTCCACTATCAAAATTCACTGCAATATACTCACCTGTTGTCACCATCTGCTCTACTTGTGTTTCAATAAATACCTGTTTCACTATCTCCTGTCTCCTGGTCGGTCCTTCCGTAACAGAAGACTGGACCAAAACAGCGAAACACAAGTATGAGTCAGCCCGATCCATTCCAGGACCTGGTGGACGCTTTGCGTCGCACACTCTCCACTCCGCCACACCCGTCAGCGCCCACCTTCACTTCCGCAAACACCGTCACTTCTCCTTCACCGCCAGTGTACGTCAGTCCCATGGCCAAACCAGCGCCCTACTCTGGTTCGGCGGAGGAGTGCAACGGATTCATCTTGCAATGTTCTCTGACCCTGGAGATGCAACCGCACTTATTCCCCACCGAGTACTCCAAAGTGGCTTTTGTTATCTCCCAACTCTCCGGCAAAGCACTGCAATGGGCTGATTCCATCTGGTCCCAAGACAACCCTGTGCTACAATCGTTCTCCAGTTTCATCGAGCACTTCCGAGAAGTTTTCGGAAAACCTTCATGGGACACATCTATTGGTGAGAAATTATATAATTTAAAACAAGGAAACATGTCTGTTAACGATTATGCCATTCAATTCAGAACCCTCGCTGCTCGAAGTGGATGGAACGAACGAGCGCTCATGACCACTTATCGCCAGGGTTTGGATCCTCGAGTGCGGTTGCATCTCGCTGCATACGAGGATACCATCGGCCTGGAACGGTTCATCCAACTCTCCATTCGTTTCGCCACTCGTATGCAGTCGTGTCTCGATGAGCACCAGGGTCAGCAACAGCTGAACACCTCCCTCTGCCGACCAGAATCCGTCAGCGCCCCAGAACCAGCCCACGAACCTATGCAAGTGGAGTCTAATCGTCTGTCACCCGCTGAACGGCAGAGAAGGCTGACCCAGAAACTGTGTTTGTACTGTGGATCCCCTGGGCATGTACTCTCCACATGCCCAACACGTCCTCCTCGTCCCATGGTGAGTGCTATCCTCCCTCATACCAACACCTCTAAGCCACTCACCACTATTGTGCAACTTACTGCTGCCGATATCTCCGTTCCAGTTACCGCCCTCCTCGATTCTGGGTCAGCGGGAAATTTCATCTCCGGCGCCCTCTGCCGTCAGCTTGGGATCAGGACCCAATGCACGCCATCCACCTACCAGATTCAGTCGATAACCGGTAAACCTGTGAGCAGAAGCCGCGTGAGCCGGAGCATTGGCCCCCTACAGCTTCGGGTTGGCATTCTGCACGTCGAGGAAATCCATCTGCTGGTTCTGGAGGGTTCCACCGCTGACGTGATACTAGGGCGTCCCTGGTTGGAGCAGCACAACCCCATCCTCTCATGGAAGACTGGAGAAGTCCTGAAGTGGGGCGACACCTGCTTTCCATCCTGTTTCTCCACACTTCCTGTTCCTCGGCAACCCACCTCTCGTTGTCTCCGAGTCCAGGCCACGTCTATCGAGAGCCCCATTGAGAAGAGGTCAGTGGATATTCCGTCGTGTTACGCCCCCTTCAGCGACGTTTTCTGCCCCATGAGAGCGTCCAAGCTGCCTCCACATCGGCCATGGGACTGCGCCATAGATCTGCTTCCGGGTGCGTCAGTGCCAAGGGGACGGATATACCCCCTATCCGTCCCGGAGGAGAAGGCCATGGTGGAGTACATCGAGGAGGCTCTGGCTCAAGGATACATTCGACCATCTACCTCCCCTGCTGCTTCCAGCTTCTTCTTCGTGGCCAAAAAGGACGGAGGCTTGCGGCCTTGCATTGACTACCGCTCACTCAACTCCGTCACAGTCAAGTTCCGATATCCCCTTCCTCTCGTCCCAGCGGCCCTGGAACATCTCCGTGGTGCCACTGTATTCTCCAAGTTGGACCTCCGCAGCGCGTACAACCTCATCCGGATACGCGAGGGGGACGAGTGGAAGACCGCCTTCGTCACGCCCACCGGCCACTACGAATACCTCGTCATGCCGTATGGCCTGGTCAACGCCCCCTCCGTGTTCCAGGATTTCATCCACGAGGTGCTCCGGGAGTTTCTCCACAAGTTCGTTCTGGTCTACATCGACGACATCTTGATCTACTCCCGGAGCATGGCCGAACACCGCCAACACGTTGCGGAGGTCCTGAAACGCCTGAGGGAGTACCAACTCTTCCTCAAAGCCGAGAAGTGCTCATTCCATCAGACCTCAGTGCAGTTCCTTGGGTACCACATCGACCACAGTGGCATCCGGATGGACGAGGGGAAGGTGGAAGCCATTAAGAACTGGCCCACTCCTACCACCATCAAGGAACTTCAGCGATTCCTCGGCTTCGCTAACTTCTACCGCAGATTCATCCAAGACTACAGCTCCATCTCCAACCCCCTTACTGACCTTCTACGCAACAAGCCCAAGTCTCTGTCCTGGACACCAGCTGCCACGGAGGCCTTCAACCACCTGAGAGAAGCCTTCACCACCGCTCCACTCCTGGTACACCCAGATCCCCATCGACCATTCGTGGTAGAGGTCGACGCCTCCACGACCGGAGTCGGAGCGGTTCTGTCACAGCAGCAGGGGAATCCAAGCCGCCTCCATCCATGTGCCTTCTTCTCCCGCAAGCTCAACCCGGCGGAGAAGAACTACGACATCGGCAATCGAGAGCTACTGGCAGTCAAGTTGGCTCTCGAGGAGTGGAGGCATTGGTTGGAGGGAGCCAAACATCCCTTCCTGGTTCTCACCGACCACAAGAACCTTGAATATCTCCGATCCGCTAAGAGACTGAACCCCAGACAGGCCCGCTGGGCGCTGTTTTTTACTCGTTTTGATTTCACCATCTCCTATAGACCCGGTTCCAGAAACATCAAGGCCGACGCCCTTTCCAGACTCCATGCTCCCGAACCTGTCACAGAGGACCCTGAACCCATCCTTCCCGAGCGAGTTGTGGTCAGCCCCATCACCTGGTCGGCGGAGACTTTACCCTCCTCCAATGCCTCCACCAACACTCCGCCGGGTTGCCCACCGGGCTTGCTTTACATCACCCGCACACGGCGCACTCCCATAATCCACTCTGCACATACTTCGCTTGGCACTGGCCACCCGGGGGTCAATGAGACCCTCTCGCTGCTAAAGGAGCGCTTCTGGTGGCCCAACATGGCTGCCGATGTCAGAAGGTACGTGCAGGGATGTAAGGACTGCGCCATCTCGAAGAGCCCGCGCCATCTACCATCCGGCAAACTCCTTCCTCTGCCCGTTCCCAACCGACCCTGGTCACACCTAGGAGTAGACTTTGTCTCCGACTTCCTGCCTCCGACGGATACACCTGCATCCTAGTCGTGGTCGACCGCTTCTCCAAGTCCTGTCGTCTTGTCCCTCTGAGAGGTCTACCTACTGCCATGGAGACAGCAGAGATCATGTTTAACCAAGTATTCCGCTACTTTGGTATCCCTGAAGACATCGTATCCGATAGAGGACCACAGTTTATCTCACGGGTATGGAAAGCCTTCTTCTCACTCCTAGGTGTGACCGTCAGCCTCTCGTCTGGATACCACCCTCAGACGAACGGGCAGACGGAAAGGAAGATCCAAGAGATCGGCCGCTACCTCCGTACCTTCTGTCATGGCCACCAGGACTCTTGGAACCAGTACCTGGGTTGGGCCGAGTACGCCCAAAACTCCCTTCGCCAGCCATCCACCGGACTCACCCCCTTCCAGTGCGTACTCGGCTACCAACCTCCACTGTTCCCCTGGACCGGGGAACCATCTGACGTACCATCTGTGGACTACTGGTTCCGAGAGAGCGAGAGGGTCTGGGACTCAGCTCACCACCAACTCCAACGAGCACTCCGGAGGCGCAGGATGACAGCCGACCTTCACCGGTCCGAAGCTCCCTCCTATCAACCGGGACAGAAGGTCTGGCTGTCCACCAAAGACATCAGGATGCGCCTCCCTTGCCGCAAGCTGAGTCCCAGGTTCATTGGCCCATTCACCATCCTGGAGCAGATAAATCCTGTCACCTACAAACTTCAACTACCTCCAGAGTATCGCATTCACCCCACTTTCCATGTTTCTTTGCTTAAGCCTCACCACCCTTCTGTTCCTCTCTCCACAGAGCCTGGTGTGGCCGAAGCCGAGCCCCCCCTTCCACTTCTACTAGAAGATGGAGCTGCATACGAGGTGCACGAGATCTTGGACTCCCGGCGCCGTGGTGGTCAGCTCGAGTACCTCGTAGACTGGGAAGGTTATGGCCCAGAGGAACGCTCATGGATCCCACGTAACGACATCCTAGATCCCAACCTGCTGAACACTTTCCACGCTGCTCATCCTAACAGACCTGCCCCTCGTGGAAGAGGTAGACCACCACGACGTCGGGGTCCGCGGCCCTCAGGAGCGGGCCGTGGGGGGGGGGGTACTGTCACAGACACACCAGGCTCCACCATCCACCAATCACAGCGCACACCATCCCCGGAGTACTAATCACCGCCACCTGCACCTCATCAGCCCATTCATCACACTGCACTACTTAAGACACACTCTCACACAGTCACATTGTCCGGTCTCGTTTGCATCGAAGGACTTACCTGTATGCTTACCTCAAGGACTCCCTGTGTTACTTACCTGCTATCTTGTCTCCGTGTTTCCCCGAACGTCTCCTCTCCGTGTGTGAAGTGTTGTCTGCAGTCATCGTCTCCAGTCATCAAAACTCTACATCCTTCTGCACTCTGCAATTACAAGGACAGTATCACTCTCTATATCACTCAACTATCAACAATAACTGCAATATACACACCTGTTGTCACCATCTGCTCTAATTGTGTTTCAATAAATACCAGTTTCACAATCTCCTGTCTCCTCGTAGGTCCTTCCGTAACACTTTGTTGGCGTTTATCCACGAGTCGATTGGAACTGCATTGTGTTGCTGCTGTTGGCATGGACACAGTGCTTGCACAGGGATATGATTAATCTATATAGTCTGCATTAATGGTCATCTGAGGTTATTAAAATATACTGAACTCTGGAAAATTCCATGGTAGACAGTGCAAGAGCATATTTATGGTAACAGATAACTTACTGTATTGTTATAATTATTACTAATGTGTAAAAATACCCAGTGGGTTTAAACTATGGCCGGATCCCAGCTGGATTGAAAAACGGATTCTTGGTTTTGCTGCATTTAATTGCACAAGACATGATGTAATCAAACATACACTCTCAGGAATAGGAACACTTTGGCATGAAGATAAATTCGGACATTCTCCTCAAATCCTGTTCTTGAACAGGCCTGGACATTGCCAGTAAAGCTCAATAAAAAAATGAGTGGTAGGAATTAGTCAGACTTCTAACTATGACCATATTTACTAAATAATGTAATTATATTAATTAATTTAACCAAAAGATGTATTTTTGGGACACTAGTCCTTGTGCATTTCTCAAGAACATGTTGTTTTGTCTCTTACTTTTGTCTAAAGCTTTCTGGAGGGACAGAAACCTTAATTGTAATCGGTCAAGTTTGCATTGAATTATCCTAAACTTGTGAAATTGCACACACACAAAAACAAAGCAAATTAGGCACAGAAAAATTAGCTTGCTTCTTTTTCAAGCTTCTCCTTTCTTTGTGCACTTAAAAAATTAAACAATTTGGTTTGATTTAAAATTGTTAAAGGGTTAGTTCACCTCAGAAATGAAAATTATGTCATTAATTACTCACCCTCATGTCGTTCCAAACTCGTAAGACTTTCGTTCATCTTTGGAACACAAATGAAGATCTTTTTGATGAAATCTGAGAGATATCTGTCTCTCCATTGACTACCTTTGCAGCGACCACTTTGACGCTTCAAAAAGTTCATAAAGAGATCGGAAAACGAATCCATATGAATCGAGCAGTTTAGTCCAAATTTGATCAGTGAGCATTAGCAGAAGCTCAATCGAACTTGAATAAAGCACAAGAACAAACTTCTTGCTAAAGCTCAAATGTAAAGGGCTTCCAGGAGAGGTTTGTTCTTGTGCTTTATTCAAGTTCAGTTGAGCTTCTGCTTACAGTATGTTCACTGATCAATGTTTACATGTGAGTAAAACCCTAAATTAAATCTTTTCATCATAAAAAGCGATTGAGTCTCTTCAGAAAATTTGGACTAAACCGCTCGATTCATATGGATTAGTTTTTTCAAAGATCTCTTTATGATCTTTTTGAAGTGTCAAAGTGATAGTCGCAAAGGCAGTCAATGGAGAGACAGACATCTCTCAGATTTCATCAAAAAGATGTTGTGTTCCCAAGATCAACGAAAGTCTTGTTTTGGAACGGCATGAGGGTGAGTAATTAATGACATACTTTTCATTTTGGGGTGAACTAACCCTTTAATGTACTTTCAGAGACTTAATTTATGGCTGGATCATGTGAAGTACTGCAAAGAATAACACATTCTTTTAATCTGTTTGACGGCAAATCCTTCATGACCTCTTATCTTTTAGTCCAGACAAAACAGTTTAACCTGAACTAAAAACTTAAAGTGTATGTATAAAGCCACGTACTGGTTCTTCCAATGATTGAAATGATGCAGCTGCTGTGGAGGGCATTACGCAGGCAGAGTGGACTTTGGGATAGATTTCAATGTGTCTCTTACATGCATTACACTCTATCTACCATGCCCAAAAGCAATGACAAATGTCTGTGTGTGAGAACGTTTGAGAGAGAAAGAGTGAAAAAGTGGATTTGTCTTGCTGATATTATGCAGAACAACTTTATGTGGATTTGGTTGGCAACTCAGCAATCCAGTGGACCTGTTTCCAGAGCTGTTCCTCAGCAATATTTGTGCCAAATTGCTTTCAGCTTCCAAATTCAACGTTCCTCTTACAAAGCCATTTTTGTTGCAATGTTGATCCATAAGTGGATTCTTCAATAATTGCACTTTTATGTTCTGTAGATGCAGATGTCATTCAAATGTAATGACAATTCAGGAAGACATAATTCATTAGATCAAATCTTATTTTGAGTTTTCCATCAATTCTTACTTAACCTTACCAAGCTCGTATTTCAAGTGTGTCAGGAGTGAATGAAGTGCTGACAATGTGTTTTTCTTTCCTAAAGTAAAGGTTATGCTTCATATGGACATCTAGCCTTGCTGCAATTTAAAACAAAGATTCTGTTTGGTGGAAATCATAACAGATCTGTTCTGTTTAGGTGCTGGGATCAAGGTGAGATGTTTACATGTTGCTTTTACTGTTGTTTACCCAAAAACATAAAATTCTGCAATCATTTACTCTCTAGCATGTTGTTCCAACATATATGACTTTCTTGCTTCTGCAAACACAGAAGAAGAACATTTGAAAATTGTTTTTCAAGCATTTACATATAATAGGAACTGAAGATTTTCAGCTTTTTATGCAGCAAACATAATTAAATTTAAAGGATTAGTTCATCCAAAAATGAAAATTCTGTCATTAATTATTCACCCTCACGTTGTTCCACACCCGTAAGACCTTTGTTTATCTTTGGAACACAAATTAAGATATTTTTGATGAAATCCGAGAGGTATATGACTCGTCCATTGACGGCAATTTAATAGGGTGACCAGATTTCTTATGGTGGAATACGGGACGGGTGAGCAGAAATTTACAAACAATACGACAAATACGATAGAGATACAAATTAAATAAACTTGTTTTTCAGATACAGTAGGTTTATTTACCATGTATACATTTATTTAACATCTTTTGTTGTTTGATTAACATTAATGACAGACAAATATTTAATTAGGCTACTGTCCCTTTAAGACTGAATTCATGGATGTACTGACACATATCCGATTTTCACCCACCTGTTTACATCCACTTAAGCCATAACCAACTATATTTACATGAGATACTCCACACGATGGACATTTTGAAAAACTATCTGTGCATTTGACTATTCAGGCGCAAGGAGAACTGATTGCGCGCTGTCTGTGAGAGAACTGGGATCGCGCGCAAGGAAGGAGAGAGAGAGCGCGCGTGCCAGAGAGTTGTCATGACTTACCTATTCCTTTGAGCTTTACGAAGTGTTCAGTCATCCTGAAAGATATTCTTAAATTACAGGATAAAGGGACCAGACCTGCTTGTCTTTCTTCTCTCACTCCAGAGCATGTGTCTACAGGTCTGGATTAATAAATGCTGCATGGTTCAGACTCCAGCTAAACCTGCTTCTACTAGTCAGTTTCTTAGAGACAGAAAATATCCAAGGACAACAGCATCAACAAAGAAGTTCGACAAAACCCCTTTCCAATTTTTGTGTCAGAGCGCACTAACTGTAGGTTGAACTTACACCTAAAAGTTCAGTTCACTCTCTAGTCCCAACATGTTACACAAGGTTGTATCTGTAGGAAGCAAAGTAATTGGGACATGTGTCACAGCAACATGTGCTAATTATTGGACAAATCTGTTCCTCGTTACAGCCTTTTAAAACAAGGCCCAGCAGATCACAGCCAGACATCTGTAACACCCAGCATGGAGGGGTTTTTTTTGTCATAGATTCCAAACAGAGCTGTGTTGAAAGACCTCGAGTAGACACATTTAAAACCAAACCAGGTTCGGCTTCTTTCTAAACCCAAGTGAGTTCAAGAGAATTCACGGCATGGGGTTTCAGGAACAAACGCCTCCAGCTGACACATTATCTCATGGGGATTTCTACCAGCATGTATTGGATGCTGGTTCCCAGCATGGTGAAATTAATCAGCAAGTCATCCTTGGTCAACCAGCATCAGCAAAAATCCATTCAAGTTGACCAGCTTTATATTTTGATGAGGAAAATCTTGACTCTGCTGGTCCACCAGCTAGACAAACAACAAACCAGGAGCATTATCCAGCCTGGAGCATTAAAGAATGGCGCTTTTCTACTGCATGGTACGGTTCGGTACGGCTCACTTTTTGGTGCTTTTCCACTGCATGGGACGGCTCGGTACGGAACGGTACGGCTCGCTTAAATAGTACCACTT
This sequence comes from Mylopharyngodon piceus, assembly GCA_039654765.1. Classification (NCBI taxonomy): domain Eukaryota; kingdom Metazoa; phylum Chordata; class Actinopteri; order Cypriniformes; family Xenocyprididae; genus Mylopharyngodon; species Mylopharyngodon piceus. The sequence goes on from CM077454.1 coordinate 14,942,790, forward strand.
TGGTGGAGGTTCAAAGCATGCTGTACCGATACTAAATGTGACGTATAAACACTGCAGATCAATGCCTGGTCAGAGAGATTTGTCACTACCAGCGTCATTGGATTTGAAACATGAGACACCAAACCTGCTAGATTTAAATAGTCAGTAACAGCCACCGCAGTATAATTTGTTCGCGAAATGATTTGCTTTAAACGACTGTTGCACGCAACTTGAAAAAAGAAATGGCTGTATCGTGGTCAGTAGACGAGGTGCAGACTCATTGGGAGACGAGGAGCGGATACACGTCAATAGAGGTGGCGCAACTATACGATCAGTCTACAATCCCACCCACTTTGAAGCGGTACTAAACTGCAGTGGAAAAGCAAACCGAAAGTAAAGCAAGCTGTGCCGTACCGAGCCACTAAATCAGGGGTGCAAAACTCAGTTCCTGGAGGGCCATAGCCCTGCCGAGTTTACTTCCAACCCTGCTCCAACAAACATACCTGTAGTTTTCAAATAAGCCTGAAGCTGGATCAGGTGTGTTTAATTAGGTTTGATGCTAAACTCTGCAGGGCTGTGGCCCTCCAGGAACTTTCAGGAGTTTTGCACCCCTGCACTAAATGGACGTCTTTGACCTTTACACTCATGTCTCGAGTCTTTTGCAGCGTCTCGCACATGAGCACCAAGTTTTCAGAACAGCATGTTAAAAAAAGTTCAACATTTTAAAAAAAATGTCAAGAACCTTTTTTTTTTTTTTTACATTCTACTGCCATATTTCTTGCATTTTAAAACATAGAAACACGTTCTGTGTGAAGGGCCTATTTTGCCAGGAATACAAGGTGCTGTGGTTAATGAGCAATACCAGAAAGATTTATGCATCTGGGATCAACTCAAAAGCACCTTTCTCTCAAGTTCATCTTCATGTTGTCAATGCAAATAAGATAAACCTTGTAAATAAGATAAACCTTGCACTTTATTTTCTAGAAGGGGGACAGACAAGGGGGATAAGGAAGTGTATGAAAGTAAGAATATGGTGGGAGCTGGGAGGATTTTAACAACCAAACACTCTCTTTTTCCCTTTTCAAGTGTCCAATCTAGATACTTTGGCAGACTGCATGATGTTTCTTCAGAATGAACTGAGTGTGGTTTGTTGCAAGAGAAACAGGATTCATTTCTCATTTTTGAAAAAATGAAATCTCTGCCTGATTCCTTCTGTATGCATGACGTCATCCCTCCTGAAGATAAACAACATAATGTCTCAGGAACCATTGGCTGATTTATTTTTAGAGGGTGATTTATGTAACTGCAAAGCCTACAGTATACACACTTTGTTTTCACAGATGTGTGGTATCCACTTTCCCCACTACCCTTAAACTTGTGCTTGACAGAGGTTTAACGGCAAGTCACTTTTCTTTCTCATTCTAGGCAGACAAATCTAGGAAAATCTTTGTATTATGGATTATTATTTTCGCATTATTTATAATGATCTGTAAAGTATCTGTATTTTAAGATGACCACAAAAAAGATTATGGATTTAAAGGTGAAGTCTATTTTTTCTGCACCATAAAATGTCAGCAAATGTAATTGAAATTTTACAAACAGGCTTTCCAAATACACCTTCCACTTCCATGTGTCCCCCGATTTGAGACAACAAGCACCTCACCTTAAAAATGATAATAGGTTGCAACTGAGAGAATTCAAATAAGAGTTGTTAAATCTGACAATTGCCACTTGCTGTTGTGTTCTGAATCATGTTAACAAGCCAGACATTTACCACTTGATTTGGACAAACATGTAGTCCCACCCTAAACTTAAACCCATTGGTTGTACAAGTTGACGTGGACCGTTCAAACAAACAGGGCGATGTTTTGAAATTGTCACAGAGCCACAATGTTTTTTATTTTTCAGGAAGTCTAGCTAATTTGTAGCTGCCTCTGCATGTTAAATTGGGACAAAAGAGAATATCAAAAATGTCTTTAAAGATTTATTTTTTGCCATTTTTGTCTTTTATTGTGATAGGACAGTATGTAGACAGGAAGCAAAGTGGAAGAGACAGAGGGGATGGGATCAGGATAAGTACACAAGCCAGGACTAGAACTGGGGTGTCTTAAAGCACTAGAGTACTATATGTAAATGTGCTGACCACTTTGGCATGAACAAGCCAGCCTCAGTCTGACAAAAATTGGAACCTCATTTTGTACAATCCATGGGGGGAATAGAATTCGACGGCAAAAATCCAGCTGTCAGAATCCGTTCCCCCATCCAGCTGTCGGAATCCGTTCCCCCATGCCCATGATGAGAAATTTTGGATGTAGTGCCTTAAAAAATGTTTGTTCTATTCTGTGTGTGGATGGAGCTTAACCAGAATCAGTGTAAAGATTTATTTTTTGGCGTTTTTGCCTTTTATTGCGATAAGACAGTATGTAGACAGGAAGCAAAGTGGAAAAGACAGAGGAGGATGGGACCAGGTAAATTACACCAGCCGGGATTAGAACTCGGGTGTCTTAAAACACTAGAGTATTACATGTCAATGTGCTGACCACTAGGCTATTGGCATGAACAAGCCAGCCTTAGTTTGATAAAAATTAGAACCTCATTTTGTACGATCCATGGGGGGAACAGAATTCGACGGCAAAAATTCAGCTGTCAGAATCTGTTCCCCCATGCCCATGATGAGAGATTTTGGATGTAGTGGCTTAAAAGATGCTGATTCTATTCTGTGTGTGGATGGAGCTTAACCAGCATCAGTATAAAGCAGGGTTCTTCAAGAAGTTTCATTCGAGGGCCGGATTATCAAATCAAAAAGTTGAGTTGGGCCGGGGGGGTCTTATTGGTAAAAATTATTTTATTAATTACTAGGTTTAAATGAAAATATTCTCACAGTGAGACTTGGTAACCATACATGGCTACTTACTACCACTGTCAAATTATATTATATTATGATATGTTGTATAGGCCTATAAACAACGCCTAAACACAGGTACAAACTACACCTTAACAAAGACATGAATTATATATTCCCCTACCCACCTAATAAATATATTGCAATATAAATGGCTATAACATAGTTTTCAATATAAATATTCCACATTTCACATTCCACATTCCATGGTAATTTACTACAGTTCATTCATGGTAAATGTTTGTAAGGGTGGTGATTTTGGGATTTAAAAGCCTTCTATCTTCATTCATGACACGTTTCTGTTTTCCTCTTCAGTCTTGTTGGGAATGTTGAGGCTGTTTCATCCGATTTAAAACTAGTTTAATCATCGAGTGATCTGTAGTTTGTAAATAAGAGGTGTGTCGAATTGAAACGCTTCTCACTAGATGTCGCAACGCTGTTTAATAATGGTGACCGACCGGGAATAAACGCGGCTCCTTTAAGCTTTCGTTCCGTTATCCACTGGGCCATTCTGCGTAGTTCAAAGTAAACTAGTGAAACACCTGAAAACAGCACTATTTTTTTCTGTATTTGTTGTTACTGACCGAGAAACAACTAAAGATCATTCAGTGACAGAGCGGTCCGAACGAATCCAAATAGTTTCAGATCGTTATGCAAGCGCGTTTGGCCAATTCACAGAAAAGAAAGAATCGAGACAAAAGAATGATTAATTCACGAATGATAGGTATTGCTGGTTCAGTTGACAGAAATATGGAACACACATAATAACTGCTGAAATACTTGCACGGAAAATGTTTCTCAGGTCAGTCGGAGGAGCGTGCATGGTACGAACAGTGCGTATATAGCCGTACAGCTGGAGGCGCCACTGCGGCCACGTATCTAACCAAATTTAGCCGCACCGCCAGGAAAAGAGGAGGAGGGAGATTGGGGTGCCGCAGGCCGGATGAAGAAAATTGGCGGGCCGGATTTGGCCTGCGGGCCGCCAGTTGACGAGCCCTGGTATAAAGATTTATTTTTTGGCGTTTTTGCCTTTTATTGTGGTAAGACAGTATGTAGGCAGGAAGCAAAGTGGAAGAGACAGAGGGGACGGGATCAGGAAAAGTGCACAAGCCGGGACTAGAACTCAGATGTCTGAAAGCACTAGGGCACTATATGTTAGTGCACTGCCCACTAGGCTATTGGCTTGAACAAGCCAGCCTCAGTCTGACAAAAATTAGAACCTCATTTTGTACGATCCATGAGGGGAACAGAATACGATAGCAAAAATTCAGCTGTCAGAATCCGTTTTCCCATGCCCATGATGAGAGATTTTGGATTTAATGCATTAAAAGATGCTGATTTTATTCTAAGTGTGGATGGAGCTTAACCAGCATCAGTTTAATTAATTTGTATTTAAATTCACACCTTCATAATGACATGGCAAAGTGGGATTGTTAAGACCAGTTAAAGCGAAATTGAAGAATGAACTGGTGTAATGACATTTCAAATAAAATCAGGCCAAAAAGAAGTTCATTTGGAGTTAGTTCAGGAGTTTGAAATATATTGCAAAAGCAAACTTTCCACAAAAACAGTTCTATATAAATAAAGGTTTGAATTTCAGAGCTGGTGCAAACATTGCTATGATCAGATGCTTTCTTAACTGCTCTTTTCTTTACAGTGTAATTTTTTTTTGTTATTGCGAGAAAAGCGTTCAGCACATATTTATGTATTCATCTAAACGCTGCCCCCAGCAGTGTAAGTGTGATGTTCCCTAACAATACCGCTGCTCAGGTATTTCAAACTTCTTTTTACCCCTATGCAAGGAACGAAAAATAACTTCACTGTAAGTATATTGGGGCCTTTATCATCCAGAAACGCTGATAATGACATAATTTCAATTTTCTCACCTTGCAGTGTGCCTTATGACACCTCAAAAAGAGGAGCAGATCAAGGCGCCTGCTATCCAAATGTTATTTCCTGTGTTGTTTCTATTTTCAGCCTATGTTTATCATTTCTAAAGGAATTTCAATCATTTCAAGGTTCTGATGTGGAAAAGCAAGTGGACCCACTTAGGCTCCAAATGGCTCACACATGGCAAGGCCTCCCCATTCCCTCAATTTGTCTAGTTTAGGGGGCACAGGCGAGGGGCAGAGATTCAGGAACACTTCTCTAACAAGAGCCCAACAGCCCTGGCACACTTTTTTAGGTTCACACAAGAGTCATTACTGTCTGTAAATGAAGAAGAGTGACATCCTGTGAAGACATCTGCTGTCTACAATGAAGGTGCATGCATGCAAATACACACATGGACATGCTCGGGAACACAACGGCTGCAATCCTGCATGAGGTAGTCTTTATCCCTGGTCTCATATCTTGGTTGGAACCCGTAAAGCTGGGGTGCACAGAAGACCTGACTTGTTTGTTGATAGACTTAACATGATGATTTTGTTTACGCTTCTTTGTCTGTGCTTTCCCTCCCAATAGGATGCATACTTGTAGTGTGATTTATGTATGCAGGGGAAGAGGCAGGGGTTACTCACAAACATCTGTAGAGCAGCTTTTCGGTGTTGGAGCATGTCTGTGTGTATGTTTTAGCCTGTGAGACTGTTATAGCAGTGATGTGGCGCCAGTGTTGTGGTTTCCCCATATATTAAAATATAATTGAATGACTCATTCATAGCACAGACAGTAAAGTACCACTCTAAATTTTATAAACTTGAACAAATACACTTTTGTTGGATAACATTTGTACCTACAGACAAGATCCAGTGACAAGTCAGGATGTGTTTGAAGATGTCTTTGAACATTGATTCCTTATTGATGCCTCAATGCTGGAAGCATAGTTGCAGGGGTGAGCTAAGAAGTGGTTTATATAAGCATATAGTGTTGTGATTGGTCTGATTCAATGAAAATGCTTCTCCTAAACTTTTGTTTAGACCTTGACTAGGAATTACTTTCTTACTAAAGTGTAATGCAGGAATGTGCACAAGTATTTTGTTCTGCTACAAATCAAGCACTGAGACTTGGGGGTTATGAATGAATGTTTAAAATGACCGTATACCTGATCAGAGGATTTCATTAGTAAATGGTCAGGCTATAATGGTCTTTTTAACAATTTAAAATTTAGACAATTTAGAATTTAAACAAAATACACTTGAACTCAAAACAAAAGCCTGAGAAAACATTGCTTCATAGTCATTATATGGTTTAGGGTTAGTTATATGTAATGCATAATTTACTGTTATTACTAAGTACATGTAACGTGTAACAAGAACACTGTAAAATAAAGTGGTACAGAAAATTATATTCTAAAATTCATTTAATTAGCATAATGTTGTTTGAAACTGTATTTTTGGGTGAAACTACACTTTTTGGGTGAAGTATATCTTTAAGTTAACAGGGTTTTGTAGCAGTCAAGATGCTATTATGGAAATCCTGTAGTGACGTAGAGTTAAAGGCTAAAGGTTAAAGAATTTTATTACTTGACTGAAATATTGTGCTAAATATTATCAGCTTTAAATATGCGCATACCCTGCTTTTAATGTTATGCTTGAGGGAGAGCTGAAAGCGCAAAGAGGTACTATTGCATGATCTTGTTAGTAATCTCATTGCTGATCAATGTGGAAACGCAGCATGAGTTGGTAATGCCTTAACTTGGAGCACCTGCAGCCTCCAATGTTCAGTTGTCTATAATTGTCAAAAAATTTTTGGAAAACCTAGAAAAAGACTGAGACTGAAACATATGAGAGAGAAATGGAAGTGAGAAAGGGTTGGGGGTATGATTAGAGGCTTATTCTTTTGTCACCCTGTTCCTGAGATTCAGTATTCCTCTGGATGAGTAAAACTGAAACATCTGAGTTCTTTTTGCTGATAATAAACATCAAAGGTTTAGCAGAGTTTCCAGTCTGATTATTTAAGTGAAAGAGATGGAGAACTGCCAGAGGGAACACATAAGGAACATTTAATCATTTATGAATGCATTGCATTATAACAAAATATCAAATTACATAATTTCATTAATAAAAAAGGTAACACAAACACACTTTTCAAACTTCATAAAGCAATAGATACATGAGATGAACAATGGCTGTGGTTATTCTGCTACACTTGTGTGTCCACAAAAAGAGAGTTTTAAAATATAATGGGTGTTAAAGACACTGTAATGGGGGAAGAATGGCCATATAATTTTTGCATATTCTCTCCTTGCCCTTACCACAATTCTGCAAAGCTTTAAACCACAGTTCTCTCCATAGCAAATCTATAAAAATGGTTTTATAGTTTCTTTTGCCCTATCTTTTGAAGGCTCTGTGGTTTTTCCATTTAAAAGTGAGATATTGGCACAAATATGTCGACTGAATTTAACTGTGAACATGGCTGTGAACAACTCTTAAAAACCAACCCTTGCCACTTGACAAAAATGCTGATAAGGTTTTACAAACTCAATGCACTTCATTTTTAATTAAAAAAACCTTTTTATTAATTAACAATTAAGTGTTTTAAGTTTCACCTTCTCCTACAAAGTGTATTAATATAGAAAATAAGTGACTATTATTTATAAACCGATGTATGTGGAATGTGAGAGTCCAAGTTCCCAAGCATATTCAAGCTGGATTTGTTCCAGAATGGTTAACATATCGGGCTGTGTGTTATGATAAAGAACCTCCCACAGCATCTGGTTTCATTTGACCAACACCATTGCTGTATACTGTGGTTTTCTTTGTTACAGCTGTCTGTCTGTCTGTCTTTCTGCCTATCACTGTTTTCATGAGTTCAACTTGATAGTAAAAAATTCTCCAGTCCAGTTATCTCCGCAAGCAATTATTTTACTAAGATGATTGACGATTTTACAACTGAAAGAAAAGAATACAGAATTGTAAACAGTTAAAAACTTAGGGAGAGAGGGAACAAGTGATACAAGTTTATTTGTAACAAATGGGAAGCATTTGTCACAAATGGGAAGCATTTGTGAGATCAAAACCAATTAGATCCTCATATCCTTTGAAAGCCCAGCTGCTGAAACCCTATCAAAGATTGTCAAACAAAGCAGTTCTGTACAACCCGCACTGTGAACTCTAACAGATCTTGATGAAGGTGATGGGTCAGATTCTCTTTTTTAAAGGGGACCTATTATGCCTCTTTTCACAAGATGTAATATAAGTCTCTGGTGTCCCCAGAATGTGTCTGTGAAGTTTCAGCTCAAAATACCCCACAGATCATTTATTATAACTTGTCAAATTTCCCCTATTTAGGTGTGCTCCTGGCCAGCTTTCCAGAAGAGGGTGGAGCTTTAACAGTTCACGCTTCGGTTGCTCAACAACAACAAAGCTGGAGAATCTCACGCAGCCAAAATGACGATTGTCAGTAATGGTGTTCAGCCTTACATTGTACACTGATGGATAGACTCAGGAAGAAGTTACAACTTTTAGAATGCAACTGGACTTTTCTGAATTGTTAGTGGATAAATTTATGTAGTTGCTGTGGAGTTGATTCAACTTATCGACTAGCATGTGCCGTCATGTTAATCTTTTGTGCAAATCCAGCATTGAATTGACCATCGTTTGTAAAGCAGTCCAGCGTAAAATGATGACATGGCAACAACACTCTACTACAACAACTCGTCCTCTTCTCTTAAGCAGCCCAACACCTCCCCTCCCCTCACCCCCTTTGTTCAGTGTTCACGGGGGCAGGGTTTATGTCAATTTTGGGGTTTGAGAAGTCACTAACATGGGAAGAAGCTCGTTGTAGTCCCATACCAGCCATTTGTTGTAGTCCTTAAAAAGCGATTTCTGTGAAAGAAAATATCTCTCTTTGCATTGAACTTTGAGCGTCGTGACTTTGCAGATGTTGTTTATGCTCAAACAGCAACATTACACACTACCTAAAGTTAAAAAAGTGAAATCATAATCAACCACCCCTTTAAAAAATAAATAGGCTACAAATGCACTTGTTCACAATGCATTAGAACAGTGGTTTTCAAACCGGTCCTGCGAGCACCCCCAGCACTGCACATTTTGTAAGTCTCTCTTATCTGACACACCCATTTCAGGTCTTGCAGTGTCTACTAATGAGCTCATGAGTTGAATCAGGTGTGATAGATGAGGGAGAAATACAAAATGTGCAGTTCTGGGGGTGCTTGCAAGACCAGTTTGAAAACCACTGCATTAGAAGATGCACTGACATGGTTACATTCAATTTTATTTTTTATACAGCAAGTAACATGAATAAGTCAACATTCTCAATGTTTCCAGTGTAGAGAACAAAATCAACCCACTATGTCTCAGTGTATGCATTGCAACAATGGCTATGAAAACACCAGTCATAATATAACAGAGCACTCGCAAAACTTAGTCAAAACATGCCAAAAGGGCAAAAGAGGGCAATGTCCTTGCTTCGGCTCCAAAAAGTTAGCCAAACCAAAGATGAACGGCTTTGTTGTCCTAATACCCATCTCCTCCCGTTGTGATTTCCTCTTTTGCCCATTTCGCTTATCCTCGCTTATCCTCGCTTGTCCTGGGAGGTATCAAATTTATCCCTTTAACAACAGAATACAAACAGAGCTCTTCTTTTCCTGTTGTTCCACACAACTCAGGCACGAGATATATAAATGCAGTCATTAAAAAATGTAGTTTTTTAATGACTTACACCATGAGCTTTCACCCTGCAGTTCTTGCCTGTTTCCCACTAAACAGAAACAGGGTAGTTCCTGGGCGACTGACTGAATGGAGTTTTCTGCTGTCTTTCATTACAGTTGCTGGACTGGATGTAGCTGATGTTTTAAATTTTTTCTTAGTAGATAAGAGTAATTTCACCATAGACTCGCTCCTCAGCAACAAAATGAAAAATGGCTGTTGTAATCCTGACTTACCACCTGTTAAGCACACATTAAAGAGTTTTTCAGGTCAGTAAAGCTGTGAAATCTCAGTCAAACAATGAGTAGTAAAAAAGCATATACCAAAAATCGATTTGGCATTTGGTTCAGTTTTACCATGCAGCTGACTGTATCTGAGAGAGGTTTAGACAGAGTGTGGGAATAATGTGAAACACGGCAGTACGGTTTGGCTTGTTCCCAATGTTTCCTTGTGTTCTGTGTCTGCAGGTGGCTCAACAGGAGACGAGGAGAAGGAAACAAGCCAGGAGCTGTTATGAAGAATCGAGTGGGCTAAAAGATGAGAAACACACACACATATGTGTATATATATATACACATATATATACAGGGCCTTTTACGTCAATGTGACAGTCAAAATGTCTATATCAGATGTCTGTTTAGAAGAACTAATCTATCAACTCTAAATATCTGAAATGAATATGATTTATATCGCATTGCAGCTGTTAATCTCGTAACATTGCTTCCTCTTGAGCCTCCTTTGCACCTCCATGCAAGGATTGGCTCTTCCTTTTTGATAGGGCTTGCGCACCTACTGGACTTCAGCCAGCAAACCAGATGGTGCACCCTCAGCCTTTTCTGTTCTCCTTGAATGACTGTTTCTGCAATTCTGGGGTAAGAGGGGGAAACTCCACTCTCTGAACCTTTTCCCACAGCTCTTCTCCCACAGATGTCTGACCTTTGGGTCGAAGTTGGAGATTGTGAGTGGACAGAAAGCCTTATGCAAACATCTGCACAAATGATTTCACCTGACAAAGCATACGGACTCTTTCCAAATCTCAGCACAATGACCCAACACGGCTTCAACAGGATGGCTGATCGACCTGGAAAAGATATCAGGGGAAGTTTTACATCACAGATGTGCAGAACCAGCCTGCTTAACACTGAGACACAGTGACATTAATGGCCTATTTTTACTAGGAATGGGTTTTATTTTCATGCTTAATTGGGCTTTAAAAACAGCATCTTGGAGTTTGTGCCCTTATTTGGGGTGAAAAAAGGCAGTTTCAATATGGCTGTGTTGGTTAACCCCCCCCCCCAACAACACAGTGTGGTAACAACAAGAGATCATTCAGCATTCTGCACTTGTGTAATACTTTATGGAAGATATAGACATTGTAGACATTTCGTTTCTGCACTACTTTTTTCCCTTCTGACTGTTTTTCTACAAGGTTTTACAGTTTTTAAGTCATATATTATCTGACATTGTCTCTACACGTCTCGTGTCTACCGGGTGTCAGCTTTCAGATCGTACAGAATGTCCCTCCAGGCTCCAAGTCTCACCAGAGTTATAATTTTGGTTTAAAGATAATCACAGAGTATTCTTCAAGTTGCGCAAATCTTTCACGAAAATTTTTCCATCCAGCTCAGTTGCTCAAAACCTTAAAAGCAGAATTGTGTGCTTCAAGAAATTTAGTTGTGGTATTAAAATGCAAGTCTTCAGAGATTCACATGCATAATTAGAGGACAAAATCTTGATTGTAGTCTTGTGGAATATCTGAATATTCAGATGGGTGGCATTTATAAACGTTTGCACAGTTGTACTTGTGAGTGAACTAAATTATAAACCAGAGCTGCCACCACATCTGAAATGACTCCTAAAGCAATACGTTTGTCTGTGTGGATTCGGTATATATTTTACAGATGTCTGTTTGATGCAGTATTCTCATTTTCTTGTGCTAGAAGGAAAAATCCAACAGGAAGTGACTGCTTTAGATGACTGCGGCTGTGATGGGAGCTTCTCCTCTGTGGAATAGCATGCAGCGCTGTGGTTTGAGAACTTTCTCTTTATAGATCTGTGTCAATTTCATGCTGCTGCTTTTTTCCTTTTTCTCCGAAGGGTTCCGGTCTATGGTCTCTGGCAAACAGACACTGGTAATTACTTCCATCTTCCGCCACAGAGGCAATGTCCAGTGTAGAGCAAATATCCTATACAGCCACCCACTCACACTAAACTTCTCTGCTTCCAAGGAGAGATTGTTCTTCAAATTCATGTTTTAGATTCTAATCTCTCATCTTCCTGTCTTTTTCTGTCCAGACTCCCTGGTGGCTTCATGCAGACAGAGACCTTTTTCACTCACTGTCCACCACTTCCCAAAGCATTTTATATAGGTGATATTTCAGCCCTGCAGCATGAGAAATACAAATCAAAGTCTACAATTAAATTAATCTTAACCAACCTACCTGCAGTATACATCGTGCACAAATAAGCTCTTTTGACAGGCTCATGATTACATAATGTCATGGGTTTTAAAGTGAGAATGGCCTCCTCTAAAGCACAGCAATGAACAAAAGACTTCTGGATACAAAAATGGAGATCCATCGCCCCCTCCTGGAAAGGTTCAGCAGGAACCAGAATATGATCAAGGGACTGGCACAGACAGGAAGGATATTAACTTCATAGTCTTCCAAGCATGTATTTGTAGTTTTCTTGTTGTAGCATGAAGAGAAGACTAAACTGTCACTAATACAAATCAAATAAACAGATATTGTTGCAGCTCAGGCACTTCTATGAAAGTGAATGAATAGCATTTAAAAAAAAAAAAAAAAAAAAAAAAAAAAACCCTGAACACTTTTGGGAGGCAATAGACAATATTTCACCCATTTGAAAATTCAAAAGCATGTGTCAGCAGATAGTGTTTATTTTTTATTAAAACATTTAAAAAGTGACAAGACAAAACTTAAATCTGTTAAATGTTATTTAGACGGGAGTCTTAGAATGTGCAGGGGGCTGAATAAGAGGTTTGTATCTTCTCACTGGATGGGCTTTAAATGTTGAACACTGGGGGAAAACAAAAAACAAACAAAACAAAAAAAACAAAGTCAAAATTATTGATTTATACAAATGAGATAAATTATAGTGTCTTGAGAGTAACAGGTTTTTCAGAGGACAACGCTCTCACCCACTGCAGTTCTTGCATCTGGCGCATCTCTTGCAGTCTCCTCTCACGCTCGACTTTCCGTGCAGCATCACGCGCATCAAAAGAGAAAGGCTGAAAACGAGTCAAACTCCTCTGCCTTGCACGTCTACGCCTGCAGATTAGGTAAAGAATTATACAATTCTTATAAGCATACCCAAAACATTGTTGAAAGTGAACTTCACCTTTGTACCTTGGGCTTTCAAATGTGATTCCAAAAGAAAAAGGCCGAAAAGTAGTCAACCTCCTCTGCCTTGCACCTCTATGCCTGCAGATAAGGTAAAAAAAAAAAAAAAAAAAAAAATTCTTATAAGCATACCCAAAACATTGTTGAAAGTGAATTTCCCCTTTGTACCTTGGGCTTTGAAATGTGATTTCTTGTAATCTGTTGTTTGAATGAGCAGGCGAAGATGTTCCAGAAAAGCTACCATCTGCAAAGACTGTTCAAGTCACACAAATGAATCAAGTATAGGCCCTTCACAAATGGTGCACTTGATGTGTATTTGCATTCTTGTCTTGTGATAGCACCAGGCCAGTCAGGATGCTCAAACTGAGGTGAATACTAACTTGCTAACAGAATACTGCACTGCATACTGCCCACGTATTAGCAATAGCAGATACTATTAAACATTTCAAACAGGGTTACCCAACACCTTGTCCTGGCAGTCCAATGAAATGAGGAGCATAATTGTAATTCTGTTTTCTACAATTCATTCTCTGCATACTACATATTGCAGAAATAGGCCAGTATACTAGTCTGAGCCAAATAAGTTAGCAACAAAGAGTGCACACTTTTCAAGGGAATCAACATAGGCTACGAGTTTTATCTTCATATAAACTTGGATAGATTTTAGTTATTGCCGCATCTTATAACACAGTAAGGAAATGCATCCTTATTCCTTACCAGTTTCCCAGCTGTCGTGTTTTTGCAGAGGTGAGATGACGGCCAAAACGTACTGGCGCTTAGGCGTGAACTTTAACGGCTCTTTACGTTTAAATACATCCATGTACCTCTTATCCGTTTTCGTATCTGCAAAAAAAAAAAAAAAAAAAAAAAAAAAAAAAAAAAAAGGGTTAAGAAACGGTCAAAAAACATCTTCCAAGGAGTAACCATTTTAAAGCTAAAAATCAGATAAATGCTCTCATGCATTCTATGTGGCACTGCATGCGCGCGCTGGCTAGCTTGAGTAATTGTTATGAAGACAATCTCGAGCTCAGATAAACAGTGACTGAAAGTGCAGAGATTTAAAGACTTCACGGCTAAAGAACAGTTTTTAAAACAGCATCACAAGAGACAACATGTTTGACTACAATAGCATTGTAAGGTTTGACTCAAAATAAACAAGTCTTACATTAAATAGTTGTATTAACATGTTAACAGACGGTTTTATGAATAAGCGGTCAGAAAAGCTTGAAAATGAACACTCGGCAATGATCTTCTTTATAGTAAAAAAGCGGCTTAATATTACTAAAATATTATTAATACTGATTAAACTACTAATAATTTACTTGAAGGACTCTTTGTAACGTCCGTTTGTGCTGCGTTATGTTGAGTCATTTTGTCGTCTGTTATTGTAAAAAGTTATTTCAGCCAACTGATTCCCCACCTGCAGGGGTCGTATTAAAGGAGAGGTTAATTGTCTACACCTGTAGTGAAACCTGCCACAAACGTGCTCTAAATTATGCAGAGGCATAGTTTAAGATTTAAGAGTCAAAACGTAATTGTTTGTAAAACTGGGGGAAATAATTCATGAATTGTTTTAGCTGATTAAAATATAATTTTCATGTGATTGTCTTTAAAAGTAACCTTAAATATATGTGTGTGTGTAGGTCATGAGTCATGCAGAGGGGCGGAGCTCTGCTCCATCAGAGGAGGAGGAGGAAGGCTCCAGTGAGAGGGCCACGCCTATTTCTGCAATAGCTCCAGAGGCAGATTCATATGAACAACCTGCTGTCATATCATCAAATCCAGCCCTGCAGTGCCTGGAACAGGTGAAATAATAATAATGATACATCTGTTAGTTCCTTGTGTCAAGAACAGATTTTTATGATTTTCACAGATTTTTTTTTTTTTTTAACTTTTTGCATTGACTTTTGTCAATTACATTGCAATAAAAGGTTAGTTCACCCAAAAATAAAAAAATTCTGTCATCAATTACTCACACCCTCATGTCGATCCACACCCGTAAGACCTTCATTCATCTTCAGAACACAAATTAAGATATTTTTGATGAAATCCAAGAGGTATGTGACTCGTCCATAGACAGCAATATAATCAACATTTTCAAGGTCCAGAAAGGTACTAAAGACATTGTTAAAACAGTCGACGTGACTGCATTGGTTCAACCTTAATTTTATGAAGCGACGAGAATACTTTTTGTTCGCAAAAACAAAATAAAAATAACGACTTTATTCAACAGTCTCTTCTCTTCCGTCATTATCCTTTCACAGTTGACGCAGTAAGCACAGTGAAGGCTTCCGTGTTTACGTCCTAATGCCGGCTCAGTATTGGCCAAAGCTGCACACGTAAGGAGCACGACGCATGCGTGTGATGCTGACGCAGGAGCCAGCCAATAATGAGTCGGCGTTCTGACGTAGAACCTGGAAGTGCTGGACGTAAACAACGTATGAGAATGACACAGAAGAGAAGATATTGTTGAATAAAGTCGTTATTTTTGTTTTGTTTTTGCGCACATAAAGTACTCGTCGCTTCATAAATTTAAGGTTGAACCACTGCAGTCATGTCAACTGTTTTAACAATGTCTTTAGTACCTTTCTGGACCTTGAAAGTGTCGGTTAAATTGCTGTCTATGGACAAGAATATACCTCTCAGATTTCATCAAAAATATCTTAATTTGTGTTCCGAAGATGAAAGAAGGTCTTACGGGTGTGGAACGACATGATGGTGAGTAATTAATGACAGAATTTTAATTTTTTGGTGAACTAACCCTTTAATGAAAACAGGTGAGGTGTTTGTTTCGGGAAATCTTTATTTGGGAGAAATGGGACTTGCTTGCCTACATAATGACTAAAATAAAAAAACTACACACATTAATTCACCGAATGATTTGTCTCGCTCATCTGCGTTTCCTTTTAAATTTGCGAAACTGGTAAAATACCATGACACTAATGTAATTGTTGTTACTCTGAATACAACTGTGGACTCTGTTAGCTATACTGCCATCAAAATATGTTTTGTGCAGTATACATTGAACATTGAGCTTAATATTAAATTATGAAACTCTCACCAAACATTTTTTGGAACATAGTTGATCTACACAGCAAACTCTTTGAATCTTTATTACATATATTTCACTGCTCTTACCTGCAATGATGTTAGTAAAAATGTAAAATGCAGTGATAAAGTGATTTTATGTGTGCGTTTGCTCAGAGTACAGAATTAAGTTGAGTACAAAAATAGGCTCAAAATGTGCTTAGCTGATGGTTGACTGTGTGAAAAAGCTTTGATCCATCACCCCCTCCTGGAAGGGTTCAGCAGGAACCAGAATATGATCAAGGGATTGGCACAGACAGGATGTTATCTTCAAAGTCTTCCAAGCAGGTTTTTGTAATTTTCTTGTTGTAGCATGAAGAGAAGTCTAACCTTTGTCACTAGTACTTCAAATAAACAGACATTGTTGTAGCTCAGGCACTTTGATGAAAGTGAATGAATAGCATTTAAAAAACAAACAAACAAAAAAAACAAAAACAAAAAAAAAAAACCTCCTGTAGTTGAGTGCACATGGGCAGGATATGCCAAAAGAAGAATTAAAGGCAGATTCCAACTAATTTTCCAACAATTAGACAATCATTTTACCCATCTGACAAACAAATTCAAAAGCATGTGTCAGTAGATAAAGTGTAGAAGTGACATAGAACATAGAAGTGTTTGTTTATTAAAAAACAAACAAACAAACAAAAAAAAAAAACGACAAGACAAAACTCTGTTAAACGTCATTTAGAGTGTTGTGAATGGGGGTCTTGGACTGTGCAAGGGGCTGAATAAGAGGTTTGTATCTTCTCACTGGATGGGCTTTAAATGTTGTAACGACTGAGACAAATCAGACACAATTATTTGTTATAGTTAACCAATAATTGGTTAAAGCTCACTCTGGGGTCTGTCCCCCATCCCCCGAGAAGTTCTTAGTTACAAGTTTTATTGCGCTAAAGAATGTGGTTGCCACATTGAGAGCAGAGAAGGGACACAGGAAACGTGCATCTTTCCTGCATTATCCCCACATAACACAGACTCTCCTGCATTAATATAATAGACAGACTGTTCTATAAATAAACATGCACATCCCCAGGAAATGGTATCCATTATTACTGTTGTTGTATTGCAGTCATTGTATTCACATATTTTATGATACATTTAAGGTAACTTCAATTATGCCATGTTTAGTGTCTATGGGTTCGTATCGAGAAGATTTAAATGCTTGTGTATGCGGTATGTCCATACCTGTGCAACACATCAGTATTACAAGAATCTTTAATAGTTCTTCTTCAAAAACTCAGCCAGTTGATCTGGCTCGGTCGTAAAAGTCCTGACAGGGCGTGTTGTCGCCCGGAAATACAACATCTTCATTGGTCCGGTCAACAACTAAGAGGTGTGACTTTGACCAGAGGTTAAAAGCCAGTGAACAATGCCACTCCCTCTTTTTCC